>CM060307.1:35505297-35507797 GCA_030674185.1 Monoplex corrugatus | reverse complement strand
CTTGCCAGCACTGTGGAGTTGGCGCAAACTCATGGAGTCTGCCAGAAAAGTGCTGGCAGATTTGGATGCAGCGTGTACAGGTATGTCAGAAATGTGGAACCGCTTTTGAAAAAAAACCCTCCAGGTTCCAACTCTTTGAGTAATATATATTTTTTTCAGGTTAAAAGTTTCAAGCTTAATGCACCTCGTATATGATCTTCTGCATGCGGATACGAAGAGGGTCTTGGAACTAGCAGGTCTGCACATATAGTGACCTGGGAGATAGGAAAAAAACCGCCATCTTGTATCCACCTGGCGGTTTACTCACAGGCAGCGTCCCGTCTCATTTACGCAGCAAGAGCAGTGTAAGGGAGAGAAATCCAGCTTGAACATTATATGACAAAACTATAGATTATCTCCCTTGGTTTGACATTATTTTTTTTTCTCCTTTCTCGGGTTTTGAGTTTTTACATATTTTTTTTTTTATTCAGTTTTCAATTTCTTCTATTACATCGGGAATAAAATCCATATTGTTTTAAGTTTACCGTACTTTGACAATCTCTTCGTCTGTCTTTGGAAGCAGAGCGAAACAGTTTGCAAGAGTGCTGTTTGAGAGTTCACCTGTCTCACCTGTCGGCGTCACCGGGCTCAGTGTTGGCCGCTGCACTCGTTGACACCGCCACTCCCCCCCCCCCCCCCCCAAGCGGCTCTGTCTTGACTTTGTGAACAACTTCTTGAATATTTAGGCCACTGATGTTGGTTATTTTTCGATGTATGGGATTTTGACACTCCCAGGCAAGCAGACAGGCAGGCAGGCTATCAGATAAGCAGGCAGGCAAGTAGGCTATCAGATAAGCAGGCTGGCAGGCAGGCTATCAGATAGGCAGGCAGGCTATCAGATAGGCAGGCAGGCAGGCAGGCAGGTAGGCAGGCAGGCAGGCAGGCAGACAAGCTATCAGATAGGCAGGCAGGCAGGCAGGCAGGCAGGCAGGCAGGCTATCAGATAGGCAGGAAGACAGGCAGGCAGACAGGCAGGCAGGCAGACAGGCAGGCAGGCAGGCAGGCTATCAGATAGGCAGGCAGGCAGATAGGCAGGCAGACAGATAGGCAGACAGACAAACAGACGGACAGACAGACAGACAGACAGACAGACAGACAGACAGACCGACAGACAGACAGACCACGCCGTCCAGTCTCATCCACATTACAGGTACGTCATTGGAAGGTACTGCTCTATTAATCCTGACCAACAACACCAGGTGTCTGTATCTCTCGGTCAGACCAAAGGACGGACAAAGTTCACACATGGACAGACAGACAGACATACAGACATTTCTTTAGTCAACACAAAAACATTTCTCCAGTTTCTTTCTTTCTGTTTGTTTGTGTGTTTGTTTCCCCCCCCCCCCCCTGTTTTTTAAGGGCATCATCATCATTATCATATCAAGTGCCCTGCCGCATGGTGTTGGCGATCGTGGCCCTTCTTATGCATCTATCCCTTGTCACCGCAAGCGTATCTTCCACCCTCTCTGTCCTCAGCCACCCTTTCAATGGCAAGATAAAAAAAAATTAGACGTGGATAGTTTTAATCCAAATTAGAAATACGTCCACTTTGAAGATATGCAAAATGAAATCGTATGGCTCTGGCACATTTTGAGCATCAGCAGTTAAGACTGGTCGATCCGTCGTCCGTGTCATGAACACAGTTAAGTTCTACCGCTTCTTCTCAAACCAAAGTGAGGTATAAAGTTAGCAGTTAACCCCCCCCCCCCCGTCCACACACACACTCACACACATACGTGCGCGCACACACACACATCATATAAACGTTTACATACACACACACACTGATACACACACGCAAACACACATACTCAGTGGTAGAGAGAGAGCGAGAGCGAGAGCGAGAGAGAGAGAGAGAGAAGGAGAGACAGAGACAGAGAGAGAGAGAGAGCAGAGAGAGACAGAGAGAGACAGAGAGAGAGAGAGAGAGAAAGAGAGAGAGAGAGAAGGAGAGAGAGAGAGGGGACACACACACACTCACACACACACACACACACACACACACACACACACACACACACACACACACACACACACACACACACAGAGGCAGACAGAGACAGAGGCAGACAGAGACAGAGAGACCGAGAGAGGGAGGGAGAGAGAGAGAGGGAGAGAGAGAGAGAGAGAGAGAGAGAGAGAGAGAGAGAGAGAGAGAGAGAGAGAGAGAGGGGAGAGTTTATAGTTGAAAGGGAGAGTAAACTGAAAAAGTTTATGGAGGCTTTCACATCACAAGAATTACTCCCCTTAGACAACCTGTCCAGACACTCGCAAACGCAGAGGGGAGAGTTCGCATAATTAATTTGCCATTATTTCCATTCCTGAGGCAAAATGAAGCCGTCAAAGTAAGTGCGTGTGCATGTGTAGTGTATGGGTATGTGTATGCGTATATGTATGTGTATATGTATGCGTATATGTACACATATACACATATGTACATATGCATATATTTGTAATA
>CM060307.1:35497797-35500297 GCA_030674185.1 Monoplex corrugatus | reverse complement strand
TATTTTCTGTGTGAAATTCCAGCTGTTTTAAGAGCAGGGGAAGTGGGGGGGGGGGGGGGTAGGAGATCATGTTACCACAGTGTAGTTCGATTGTGTTCTGTCCAGCACTTCAACCTAATTGTTAGTTTGTGAGTAACACTGAAGAGGGTTCATTGCGCTCAGACAACTCTATATGCGCTCTACCCAAACTGGTTGTGATAGATTGGTCTGGTACACTCCTTATTCCTGCGCAATTCTCTCCCTCCTCCCCCACCACAACCCCCCTCCCTAGCGCTGACAAGGTCTCGAAACGATATGTGTGTGTGTGTGTGTGCGTGCGCGTGTGTGTTTGTGTGTGTGTGTGTATGTGTGTGTGTATGTGTGTGTGTATATATATATATATATATATATGTGTGTGTGTGTGTGTGTGTGTATGCGTGTGTGTATTAATGTGTGTGTGTGTGTGTGTGTGTGTGTGTGTGTGTGTGTGTGTGTAACCAAACCAACCAACCAAACCAACCAACCAACCAACCAACCAACCAATATCGCTACATGCGGCAGCTCGGTCTTCCTGTGAAGAGCAGCCCGAAATTCGCACAAAAAGTCCACTGTATTAATGGGGCAGGGGGTGGGGCTGGGGGGTGGGGTGAGATTCGTGGAATGTGCGGAGATAAAATTTCTAAGAGAGGGGGGTTATGATTGAGAAGGGAGAGTAAACTGAAAAGATTTATTGCTGCTTCTATTTTACAAGGATTATTTCCCCTAGACAGTCTATTGAAATTTTTTTGCATTCCCGCTTAACACGTAGTCTATTCAGTGTGATATTTGTCCGAAGTATGATTCAATGACACATAGTTAATCAATGTTTTATGAGATCAATCTTCTGTTTGGATGTTGTCCCAACGAAGAATGAATCGTTTTGCCCATTCAAGAATAAATTTCTTATAGAAAATAGTAGACATATGTTAGACAAAAATGTTGTAGCCATATACAAGCTTTATTGATTTTGCAGGAGATGACAGTATCAACGAAGAATAATTCTCCCATTTTGTATACTTCGTTCATCTTCTGGTTGTACGCAAAAGGCTAGAAATACCAAACACAACAAATACATAGCTCACTGAAATAGAAAATGGATTGGAATCTGTCCAACAGAAAATTATCACAATCAGTTTTATATCTTTTACCGATGGCGGAATGGTTGGTTGTTTTGATGGAACCCGTGGAACTAAGATCTGGTATCCTGAGCTCATTCTCACCTCGGAACATTAAAAATTGACCTGTTCGCTACCCGTCTTTTCATCTGTTTTATTTATTCATTTTTGTAACCTTTTTTCATGTTTTGTTTTTCAATGAACAGACATCAAGATACGAAGCAGTAACGAAAAATAGTATTAATTCATACACGTAAGAGGAACATTTGGGACATCTGGCAATATACAACATACAACATACAGAATACATACAATATTTCATACACCATTTCGCTGCCAATCTTCATGTTTCTGTCATTCTGGTGGTGTCAGCGTACTGTTTTATAGGACCCTTCTCTCCCTCCCTCTCCCAATTTCAAGACCTTGCCAGCGCATAGGATTTTGCACAGGCTCAACGAATCTGCCAGATAATTGCTGGCAGATTTGGTTGGAGCGCATATGGAGCTGTCTGAGCGCCATGAATCTTTCTTAAACAAACTATGAACGCGAGGCTAACTCAGTCAAGACGTACTGGCAACTATACTGAATGGGACTGATTTGGATTGGGTAGAATACGATAGGATAGGATAGGATAGGATAGGATAGGATATGACTGGATAGGTAAGGTAGGATAGGATGGGATCGGATAGGATAGGACAGGATGGGATAAGTTAGAATAGGATAGGATTGGATAGGATTGAATAGGATAGGATAAGATTGGAAGGGATAGGATGAGATGGGAAAGGATAGGATAGGATAGGATAGGATAGGACAGGATTGGATAGGATAGGATGGGATAAGATTGAAAGAAATAGGATGGGATGGGATAGGATAGGTTTGGTTGGGATAGGATAGGATAGGATAGGATAGGATAGGATAGGATAGGATAGGATAGGATGGGACAGGACAAGAAAGGATATGATAGGAGGATAGGATGGGACAGGATATGATATGATATGATAGGATAGGATAGGATTTAGGACAGGACAGGACAGGACAGGACAGGACAGGACAAGATAGGATAGGATAGGATAGGATAGGATAGGATAGGATGGGACAGGATATGATATGATATGATAGGATAGGATAGGATTTAGGACAGGACAGGACAGGACAAGATAGGGTAGGATAGGATAGGATAGGATAGGATAGGATGGGACAGGATATGATATGATATGATAGGATAGGATAGGATTTAGGACAGGACAGGACAAGATAAGATAGGATAGGATAGCATTTGATATGATTGAATGGATAGGATTGGATGAAATTGGATGAAATAGGAATGAATAGGATGGGACTGGATAGTATAGGACTGGATAGCATAG
>CM060307.1:35485297-35492797 GCA_030674185.1 Monoplex corrugatus | reverse complement strand
TTATTAACTCTCTTTTGACTCCGACACACTATCCATCAACTGTGAAAAACTTAACTCTTAGACTCTCTCATCCTATCCACCAATTGCAAAAAGTTAACTTTGACTCCCTCACCCTATCCACCAACTGAACAAAATTAACCCTTTGATTCCCTTAACCCATCCACCAACTGCAAAACGTTAACCCTTTGACTCCCTCATCCCATCCACCGATTGCAAAAAGTTAACTCATAGACTCTCTTATCCTGTCTACCAACTGCAAAAGTTAACCCTTTGACTCCCTCACCCTATCCACCAACAGAGGAAGGATAGGCTGAGGGAGTCAAAGGATTAACGTTTTGCTTTGCTGGCTTGGTTAACAATGCAGGAAGGCTGATGGAAAGGGTGTGAGAGTCAAAGGGTTAAGGTGCATATTTGATGTTCTGCGTGCGTGTATTCACAAAGAAGGTTTTAAGCACTAACGGGACTGCACTTATGTTAACCTGAGAGATCAGATGAAAAGAAAGAAAGAAAGAAAGATCACCTTACCTTAGCAGCCAGACGGGAGGTAGCCTTCTACCCAGGCGGGATTCGAACCTCAAACCTTCCAACGGGAAATCTGACATCTTCTTACCCATTGGCTGTCGCACACTTCAGGCGCTCTGGTGAAATTACGTTATTGTTATTTTTGTTTGTAGCCCAGCCGACTGCGTAGAGCCATAGCAGGGCTATGACCGTTTCAAAACATACACAATACTTCACCAGGACAAAACAGTAAAAAGGAAAATTGAAGTGACAAGGTGTATGTATGTACGAGCGTATCTAGAATTTAGAGTTTAAAGTTTGGAGTTTGTTCAAGAGTGATTGATCGCGCTCGGGTAATTCCATATGCCCTCCATCTATATCTGCCAGCAATTATCTGGCAGATTCCCTGAGCATGCCCTAGACCCAGACCCTGTGTGCTGGCAAGGTCTTGAGATTGGCAGTGAGGGGAGGGGTGGTGTAGAAAACGACCCTATGAAGCGTTAAGCTGACAGCACCAACAATTTGAAAACATTAAAATGGACAGCAAACTAAACCAGTTGTCAAAGGTATGCAAAGCGAGAACAAGCAAACAAACGAACAAGCGAACACACGAACAAGCAAACAAGCAAGCAAGCAAGCAAGCAAGCAAGCAAGCAAGCAAGCAAGCAAGCAAGCAAGCAAGCAAAAAAGCAAGCAAACAAACGAATGAACGAATGAACGAACGCACGATAATACAAACGAATAAACGCACAAAGGAACAAACGAACGAGCAAACGAACGAGCAAACGAATGAACGAACAAACAAACAAACAAACAAACACACTTACACTCACACTCACACACAAACAACAACAACAACAACAACAACAACAACAACAACAACAACAACAACAACACAACAACAACAAAACAAAAAAAGTCCAACAAAATGGACTCGAGGCGAAAGTAGATTTCATCAACCGCCATCATTACTTCGCAGGAAAGATAAAGATTCTCTCAGTACTACCTAGCCTGGAGGACCTAGCAAGTACCTAGCCAACCTTGCCGCCAGGTGTAACAAATACAAAAAGAAAAAGTATCTTCTTAGAGTGTCTCGCAACGTCTTCTACCTAGCGTGGAAGAAACAAACCTGTGGGGATCAAGCATTGCATGACAATGATAGTGAAGAAAATCGCCTGTTTTTAAAATTTTTTATTTGGTTCAGTTTTTGCCTCAGGTGATATGACCGACGGGGATAACCATCCCAGGGAAGTGGGGGAAGGGGGACTTATGTAATCCTATATTGACACCACCAGAACAACAATGATGTTAAGATGGGACAGTGAGAAGGCCAGTTTTAATATAGCGCACCCCGGGATTGGAACCCACAACCATTAGCATGTGAATCCGACGCTCAAACCAACTGAGCTACAGGGGCCCGCTCGCCTGGTTACACATCTCTTTCTATTTATCTCTGGTCGGATACTGACTTTTCAGGGTCGTTGACATTCCCGGTAAGTCACGTTGTCTTCCATCCCCACGCAGAGATGATGTTCATTTATACATAATTATAAAGCAAGTACTTGCTTTATATGTATAAATGAATATCATTTCTGTTATCACATTGCTCGTTGATGCTTGATTACCGTTCAGCAAACAGATATAATTTGAAAAACAAATTCATGAAATGTTGACGTGTGCTTAGGTCTAGACGTTCATTTTAAAAAAATTTCCAGTGTATACAAACAACCTATAACATATACAAAACATATATGACATTTTAATTAAGTTTTGATCCTTGCGTACTGAAAACCGAATGCATTCATACAAACAAATCTTGCTCAGCATTCTCGCTTGCTCTTGTCAGTTATGAAATGATGATCTAGTGTCACTGTCGCCAAGTAGGCTACATTTGTTGCCGTGTTTTGCTATCATCATTTGTCTCTGTTGCTATATTCTTGGTTGCTGTTTTTTTATTTTTTTTTTTTATAAAGTTTTGTTTCTGTTGATATGTGTTACGTTTGTCTGCCACCTAAGTTTTTACTTTCCTGCTGTAAACTTCCGCACGGCGTGCTGACATGTGCTACGCTAGTTTCCCTTTTTAAAAGGCTGAACGTAGAATCCTCCTTATTTTTTTGGGTGGGGGGGGGGGGGATAGGGTAGGGTGAAGACGGTGCCCTTACCATCCCTCCCCCCACCTCCCGGGTTCTTGTGAACTAAAGATGATTTTTTTTCACATTCAGACCACGTTACATAAACATTTTTTACCCTGTATCTGCATATTCGTGCTTACACATACACAGAGACACAGGCATACACAGACACAGACACAGACACACAGACATATAGACAGACAGACAGACAGACAGACACACACACACCACACACACACACACACACACACACACAGAGAGAAACACACACACACACACACACACACACACAGAAACACACACATGTACACACACAAGCACACAGATAACATGCGTAAACAGACAAATAGACAGACCTTCAGACAGACAGGCAGCAGGCAGGCAGGCAGGCAGACAGACAGGCAGGCAGACAGACGGACAGATAGACAGACAGACACACATGTTTTCACAAAGACGCATTTACGTTATAATCCAATGATTTGTATACTGTTTGCACACACACACACACACACACACACACACACACACACACACACACACACACACACACACACACACACACACGGACGGACACACACACACACACACATACACACACACACACACACACAAAACACCATCCTACATGTAAATGGTCTTGTATGTATGCACGTCATCAAATGTCTTATTTAATTTATTTTTGACCACTTTGTTTACATTTAAATTGTTTTGCAGTATCTTCTCTTCAGGACTTGAGTCTTGGAATAGGGTCATGATGTGAATGAAGTGTGTTCTTCATCTGGTTCTGAAGCCTGACTATTTGGCACTGTAGGCTTACAGGGTTGGCTGGTTGACTGGCATTCTTGTCAGGTGACCAAATCACTTTATGCATTAGTGCGTTATCTACTGATTGGTAGATGTAGCACCAATCATCCGTCTGATGCCATCGTTTCTGACCCAGAGACAGAGACTTCGCCTTTTTGCCAACTTGTTTCTCAAGTGATACAGTTTCCTGAATGTAGCTTTACAATCCATCTTGACACGACACATCACTTTGTTAATATTTTTTTGTTCGTTTTCTTACAAGTACAGATAACGTTTGTATATTTTGTCAGGAATTGATAACCAGGAAAAAAATATTCGGATCCGCACGGACATGGAGCAGCAAATTTATCACCATTACTTCCCCCTCCCCCCCCCCCCCCCGACTATCTCTTATATACTTACGGCAACCCTTCCCCAACATACACTCTCATCATTCCCACTGTTGCCTACTACAACATTATACATATCGCACTCTTTCACGGATAAGTTTAAATATCTGGGAACGATCGTCTCACCAGACGGCAGAAGCACATCAGAAATAGCCAGCAGAATCGGCCAAGCCAAAACAGCATTCAAGAAGATG
The DNA here is from genome assembly GCA_030674185.1 of Monoplex corrugatus. Classification (NCBI taxonomy): domain Eukaryota; kingdom Metazoa; phylum Mollusca; class Gastropoda; order Littorinimorpha; family Ranellidae; genus Monoplex; species Monoplex corrugatus. The sequence goes on along the minus strand of CM060307.1, from coordinate 35,488,777 downwards.
AAAAGCTTGTCTTTTCCTAATCTTCTTTATGAATGATCTTCTTGTGTCTGCCTCCATCAAGACTGTCTCATTTGCTTTCTTTGCTCTCCATGGAACTCCATGAGTTCCATAGACAGCAAAGAAAGCAAATGAGACAGTGTAGGAGAATAATAGTCCTTCAGTCACACATCTCCATCTGTCAGGACAGTGTTAGGAGAAGAAAACACGTGACACGGTGAATCTCTGTGTGTCACAAGTGGCAGGCCGCCTTGTCACCTTCACTGGCAGCAGCCTCCTTATACATACATCATCCACAAAAATGTATAATGTATCATTGTGGATCCTGCTGCCTCGCTCACCCAACAGTTTCACAGGTAACTTGCAAAATTTTGCAATGCCTTCGTCAAATGTGGAATAATACATAGGATCCAGATCACACACGCACATACATATACACGCAGACACACACACATGCACGCACACACACACGTACACACTACTCAAACACACAGACACAGACACATAAACACACATGCACACGTACACACACACACTACACAAACACACAGACACAGACACATACACACATGGACACACATACATACACACACACATGCACGCACGCACACACACACACACGTACACGCACGCACGCACGCACACACACACACACACACACACACACACACACACACACACACACACAATCACACGCACAAACAACAAACCAACCAAACAACTCCAAATACCGCTGTTAATCAAAAGATGACATGGAGGTTTATCAGCTCCTCGCAGGTATATTGTCATTCGTTTAAACTTTATCGACGCTAGTAAATAAGAAAACCGAAGCTGACAGTCACAAAACGGAAATCGTTTTATGATTGATAGCTTCAATTTAAAATAGAAGATACATAATTTTCATCGAAAACGTGTCCAGAACAATGTATCTCTAACTATCAACTGATAAGCAAAACGAGATTCAATTCTGGAAAGAGACATTTTAGTCATACTACGAATTTTTGAACAAAAAGTGAAAATTACTACACTTAAGAATCTTTTGGATGAAAGTCTTTTTATTACAAAATTATGAAAAAACAGGAAAACAAAAAACAACAACAACAACAACAACAAAACAACAACAACAAAAAAAACAACAACAAAACAAAAACAAAAAAAAATTCTTTCAAACATTGGATAACCAAAGAAGTATATATCGTTTTGCAGATCTGTTTAACGAAAAGGAACAACTTTTTTTTTTACATACGAGACATTCAAAAACAAAATAAGATTTTAATGGATTTTTCACGCTGTGTGCATTAGATCAAAACGTCCACCCGTGTTTTAAACATCCATCTAACCATTAACAAATCAAGCAAAATTACATAAAACTTTGTTGATATGATTTTGAATTTTCAAGAGAAAACATAGGACTGATACTTTGATTGACGCATGACAAGTGTATAACTTAAAAAATAGACAACATATTACCTGTACATCTTAAAAATAGACAACATATTACCTGTACATCTTAAAAATAGACAACATATTACCTGTACATCTTAAAAATAGACAACATATTACCTGTACATCTTAAAAATAGACAACATATTACCTGTACATCTTAAAAATAGACAACATATTACCTGTACATCTTAAAAATAGACAACATATTACCTGTACATCTTAAAAATAGACAACATATTACCTGTACATCTTAAAAATAGACAACATATTACCTGTACATCTTAAAAATAGACAAATATTATCTGTACATCTTAAAGATAGACAATATACAACTTATCAATAGACAACATATTATCGGTACAACTTATAGACATACCACATTATTGTCTGTACAACTTATATAAAAAGACAACACATTCTCTGTTGCAACTTATAAACAGACAACATATTCTCTGTACAACTTAAAAAAATAGACAACATATTGTCTGTACAACTTTAAAAAAATAGACAACATATTGTGTGTACAACTTATAAATTGACAACACATTGTCCATCTTTTCGCCTTCTGTTAAGTCACTGATATTACATATCTACGTCTTTTAAAAGCCTGATGCAGACATAAAGATAATAACTCAAACTGTGTTCATTCATTTGTTGATGGAGTAATGTTAAGCGATGTTTGCTTTACCATAATAATGCTTAGTAGATTTGAACTCTTTCCTTCTGTTCGAAAGTCCCGCACATGGACGACGTAATGCAGAGACAGAGACAGACAGGAGAGGGGAGAGACAGACGGAGAGAGGAAAGAAAGAGAGAGAGAGAGAGAGAGAGAGAAAAGAGAGAGGTAGAGAGAGAGACAGACAGACAGAGACAGAGACAGACACAGAGAGACAGAGACAGAGAGAAAGAGATAAACAGAGAGAAAGAAATAGAGAGAGAGAGACATAGAGAGGGGGAGAGAGAGGGGAAGAGAAAGAAAGAAAACAGAGAGAGAGTGAGTGAGAGAGAAAGAGATAGAGAGAGAGACAGAAAGAGAGAGAGGGAGAGAGAGACAGAAAGCGAGGCGGAGAGAGAGGGGAGAGAGAGAGGGAGAGAGAAGAGAGAGAAGAGAGAAAACAGAGAGAGGAGAGAGAGAGAGAGAGAGAGAGAGAGAGAGAGAGAGAGAGAGAGAGAGAGAGATGACAGCAGCATGAAGGATGAATTTGGCATGCAGACATGTTCATGTTGGTGTAGAAACAGACAGAAGATTGCAGTTTATGTGATGGAGATTTGCATTGTGGAATTCAGATTTTTGTTTGAAGACAAATGAGTTTAGAGAAAAAACAGGGTGGAGAGAGGAAGCTGACAGAAAGAAGGAGGAAGATGGAGGAGGAGAAAAAGAATAACAACAAAATGAAGAGGACGAAGAATAAGAAGTTTAAATGAGAGGAAAGAAGAATTGAAAGGAAGATTTTTTGGAAGAGGAAAGAGGAGGAGAAGAAAAAGAGAGGAGGAGAAGAAGAAGCTGAAGAAAGAAGAAGAAGAGAAGAGAGAGAAAAGAAGAAAGAAGAAGAAAGAAGAAGAAGAAGAAGAAGAAGAAGAATGAAGAAGAAAAGAAGAAGAAGAAGAAGAAGAAGAAGAAGAAGAAGAAGAGAAGAAGAAGAAGAAGAAGAAGAGAGAAGAAAGAAGAAGAAGAAGAAGAAGAAGAAGAAGAAGAAGAAGAAGAAGAAGAAGAAGAAGAAAAGAAGAAGAAGAAGAAGAAGAAGAAGAAAGAAGAAGAAGAAGAAGAAGAAGAAGAAGAAAGAAGAAGAAGAAGAAGAAGAAGAAGAAGAAGAAGAAGAAGAAGAAGAAGAAGAAGAAGAAAGAAGAAGAAGAAAGAAGAAGAAGAAGAAGAATGGAAGAAGAAGAAGCAAGAAGAAGAAGAAGAAGAAGAAGAAGAAGAAGAAGAAGAAGAAAGAAGAAGAGAGAAGAAGAAGAAGAAGAAGAAGAAGAAGAAGAAGAGAAGAAGAAGAAGAAGAAGAAGAATGCGAAGAATGCGAAGAAGAAGAATGCGAAGAA
>CM060307.1:35457797-35462797 GCA_030674185.1 Monoplex corrugatus | reverse complement strand
GTTTTTTTTCCAACTGTCTCCCTCCTGGTGTACATCTCTCACAAAATACAGTTATGGTCAAACCATATATATCTATATATATATATATATTATATATATATATGTATATATAGATATACATATATGAAGTAGCGGAGTGTCTGCCTGGTAGATTAAGCAAGAATAACTAATGATCGTTTTCACTTTGATAATAATGATAGTTCTTCAGTATTTTATAGAACCGATAATGTTATACAGTTGTGAGGCGAAGACAGTCAACAAGCAAAGCAAGAACAAGATTGAGGTAGCCGAGATGTGGTTTCTAAGAAGAATGTTGAGAGTTCCATGGACAGCAAAGAAAACAAACGAGACAGTCCTGATGGAGGCAGACACAAGTAGATCATTGATAAGGAAGATTAGGAAAAGACAGGCGACATTTCTAGGCCATTTTATGATGAAAGGGGAATTAGAGCACCTGGTCACAACAGGAAAGCTGGAGGGAGAGACAGCACCAGGCAGACCAGGGAAAAAATATTGGACGGACTTGCAGGGTGGCTGAGACAGAGAGGGTGGAAGATGTGCTTGCGGCAACAAGGGATAGATGCATATGGAGGGCCATGATCGCCGACGCCGTGCGGCAGGGCACTTGATGATGCTAATGAATAATGATAGTTGTCCAGAGGGTGGCCGGGTGTTGGTGCTTGGGTCCCATCCGTACCCTCGGATGTTTCTTGCTAACCATGTTAACTTGTTCACTTCTTGTTAACATTGAGTTCTATAAGAATTCCATGTGTTTAGCGCAAACAGCTCACGCCAGAGAACGCTCGATGCATTTTACACAAATTCAGGGAGGAGGTGGGGAGGATGGAGGGGGGGGATGATTGCCATGTCAAATACATCAATAATACAGTGTAAATATAGTCGGTCACACGCACCAATACATAAATGTAGCAAACACTTAGTTTATCGAAAATAACGGCAAATCATAGCATGGAACTTGAAAGAGGTGGTAGTAGAGACAAACAAATTTTAATACAAAAACAAATTAAAACCCAACTTAAAAAATGCAGTCCTTTACATACACAAGCACACGCACACGCACTCACACGCACACACACACACAACGCACATACACACACACACCACACACACACACACACACACACACACACACACACACACACACACACACACACACCACACACACACACACACACACATTTACACACACATACACACATACACACACACACACACCACACAAAATGCTGAGCTAGGTTCACTCAAGCCTGTTCCACAAATGATCCTTGACCCAAATTGTATCTTCTCTGTCACACACATTTATTTTCTCTTTGTTGTTGATGTTGTTGTTTTTGTTTAGTTTTGTTTTTACCAAGACTTCAAAAAACCAAGAGGGCTAACTGGACCTCAAGGCCCAAGTGTAATACGTTTCACATTTCGAGGTCTCTGATCTGATGTCTCGAGTTCAATCTCTGCCCACAGTATGAAATATGTATAAGTATAAATTCATTATGCTCCAGTTATTCAGTTGGTGTCGGTTTAGTGTTTCAAAGGTCACGTTCTCTCTCTCTCTGTCTGTCCGTCTCTCTCTCTCTCTCTCTGTCTTTCTCTCTCTGCCCGTCTTCTCTCTCTCTCTATTCTATCTGTCTGTCTGTCTGTCTCCACACACACACACACACACACACACACACACACACACACACACACACACACACACACACACACACACACACACACACATACACACACACATCCGTCTAATATCACTCGTAATGAAAAGACCTAAATCAAAGAACGAACATACACACGCATACACACACACACACACGCTCACACGAACACATTAACTCACACACACACACACACACACACACACGCACACACACACTCACACGCACACACTCACTCACTCACACACACACAGACACACAGACACACACACACACACACACACACACACACACACGCACACACACACACACACACACGACTACGACCACGGATCAATCCGAATCATTTCTTCCATTCCCACCTAATCACAGCTTCCCTACGTTAATCCTATGCTGTGTGCTAGGAGGGAAGTTTTGAATGAAATGAACATGAAAATGTGACTGAGAGGGGGTGGGGGGTCGGAAGAAAGGCGAAGAGACGAACAGAGAGAAAGAGAGAGAAGAGAAGAGAGAGAGCAGAGACAGAGAGAGACAAAAAGACAGAGAGACAAAGAGACGGAGAGAGAGAGAGAGAGACAGAGAGACAGAGGAGACAGAGAGAGAGACAGAGAGAGAGAGAAGAGAGAGAGAGAGAGAGAGAGAGAGAGAGAGAGAAGAGAGAGAGACAACGAGAGAGACAGAGACACAGAGAGAGAAGAGAAACAGAGAGAGAGAGAGAGAGACAGACAGACAGAGACAGAGAGGGATAGAGGGAGAGAGAGAGAGAGAGAGAGAGAGAAAGAAAGAAAGAAAGAAAGACAGAGAGCCAGAGAGCCAATGAGCCAGAGAGACAGAGCGAGAGAGAGACACAGAGAGAGAGAGATAGAGATAGATAGATAGACAATGATAGATAGATAGATAGATAGATAGAGACAGACAGACAGACAGACACACGCACACGGACAGACAAATACAAACACAGACAGGCAGACAGACAGAGACAGACAGACAGAAAGGGGGGGGGGAGAGAGAGAGAGAAGAGAGAGAGAGGAGCGAGAGAGAGATAGACAGACAGACACACACACACACAAAACGGACAGACACACAGACAAACAGACACACAGACGGACAGACACACTGACAGACAGAGAGCCAGAACGAATGAATGGGTGGGGAAGGGTGTGTGAGTGTGTGTGTGTGCGTGTGTGAGTGAATGGGTGCCTTCTCATGTTGGTCTTCATGGCAACAACGTAGTTGACAGAGCAGCTAAATCCGGTGCCCTCCATTCTGAAAATTCCATAGAATTACATGTTAACACCTCGGTAAAAGAAGCTAACAACTCGCTAGAATTAGCATCAATGATTCGATTTCATGAACATTTAAATGAAAAATTTGTGTCTCAAAAAAGAATAAAACTTTCAGTTCAAAATATCTGTAAAAAATCGCAGTATTCCTCGTTATATCATTTGAGATTAATTGTTATGACATATTTTCGCATTCAACTGAATGCTTTGAAAACAAAATATTGTAACAACGTTTTATGTATTTGCGGCGAACAATTCACATTGTATCACTGTTTGTTTTACTGCAGAAAGCTTCGTTCCTTTTTACCAAAGACGTTTACACAAGGAAACTATCTTGAAACGCAGTTTAAAGAAGTAGTATCGGATCAAGTTTTGTTAGTTAAAATTTCAGAATCATTGGTTCACAGTCCTGTTAATGCGTTACTTTAAGATTATTATTATAATTATGATTATTTTTGTTTTGTTTTGTTTTTATGACGATTTTTCTTTTACATTATTGATGTTAGCGTTGTTCTAGTTTCATTTCTCTGTTCATCCATATCTTTTTTCTTAAGACCTTGCCATTCCTTTTGAATTTTTTTTACGTCCCTTACTCTGTTCCCCTCCCCCCCCCCCCTAATTTCATCCTCCATGCCATTTTTCCCCGTCTAATATCACTTATAGTGAAAAGACGTTAAATCAAGCAACGAACGAACACAGACAGACAGACTATCTATAGGAAAAAAAAAAAAAGAACCCATCTTTCATGCCAAATGACGACTGGTGGTGAAGATCATTAAGAGCTAATGTTGTCACTGGTCTCAGTATCTTCACACCAGTTACTTACATAGCTGAATGCACTCTTTCTTCTGGAACTCGTTGAAGAGAGACCGCATGACAAGCTCGTTGGGCCATTTCATTCCCCGTGAATTGTCATTATAAAAACGGTCCTGGTGTAGCGCTGTCATACTACAAACTCATACAGACGTTATACGGGGGGGGGGGGGGGTGGGTGGGGTGCAAAAGTAGGTATACAGTAAGTATCACATCATTATTCATCATCATCATCATCAGGTGCCCTGCCCGCATGGCGTTGGCGACCATGGACTTCCAACCATCTCTATCTCTCGTTGCCCCCAGCATCCCCCCCACCCTCCTCAACCCCAGCCACTCTGCAAGTCCGTCCAGCATTCTCTCCCTGGGTCTACCTGGTGCTCTCTTTCCTCCAGCTTTCCCGTTGTGAGCAGTTGCTCCAAATCAAACTTAACACCAAAATAGCAACATGGAACATCAGAACAATGTTGCAGAAAGGTAAATTAGACAACATCAAAATGGGATGGAAAGGCTTAACATCAGTATTTTAGGACTGGGGAAGTGAAATGGAAGGGGGCGCATGATAACATCAGGAGAATACACAGTGATATACTCTGGTGGTAACTCACATGAAAGAGGAGTAGGCATCATAATGGACAAAGACAAATCAAAAGCAGTTAAGGGATACTGGGCAGTGTCCGACAGAGTTTTGCTGGTCAAATTCGGAGGCAAACCTTTTGATATCAACATCATTATTATAATGCTTAGTTCCGCTCTCGATTAGAGGAGTGTGTGAATACCGACGGCAAGCAGTTTGAGTATCTGAGGGATTAAGGCTGTGCTTGTTATTACATGTATGTGCAATATTCATTTGTTTGTATAATAAATGCAATGAGTATTGTACGTGTTTTCTTTTTTCATAACTGTATACCTACTTTTGCACCCCCCTGTATATAAGTTTCAGTCTCAGTTTCACTTACTCAAGATAACGTCTCCGCGCTCGGAGTGAGTTCCATATGCATACACTAATGTCACAGGTGCCTGTGACGGAGAAGATCCAGGGTGATGATCACGGCACAAGCCTTAAGCCTGCACATAATGCCACGAGGTCCTGAGGTTCTACCTAGATAGTTCCATAACCCTGGGGTCGTAGGGGAGTGAGGTGACAGAGACCTCAACTTTTCCCCCGGGGCCAGCACCACGAGGGCGACCCCTATCCCCTCTCCCTCGCTTTAAATTAATATTCATATTCACA
>CM060307.1:35450297-35455297 GCA_030674185.1 Monoplex corrugatus | reverse complement strand
CACACACACCACACACACACACACACACACACACACACACATACACACACACATACACAAACACACAAACATGCACAAACACACAAAACATACACACACACACACACGTACACACACACAAGCACACACATGCACACACAAACAACTCCTCCAAACAAAAACAAAACAAAACAAAAAACCAGGCAAACAGTCTCAGACACAAAGAAACAAAGGAACAAACAAGCAAACAAACAAACAAACAAACAAACAAACAAACAAACAAACAACAAACAAACAAACAAACACGCAAACACACAAACACACAAACACAAACACACACGCACTGAATGATCTTCTTGTGTCTGCCTCCATCAAGATTGCCTCGCTTGTTTTCTTTGCTGTTCATGGATGTCTCAACTATCTTCTTAGAAACCACATCTCGGCTGCCTCAATCTTGTTCTGGCTTTGCTTGTTGATTGTCCACGCCTCACAACCGTATAACATTATCGGTTCCAAATAACATTCAAGAACTCTCTTCCTGATGTTAACTGATAGGCATTGCTTCACCCCGTCCTCCCAAACCGTACGGCTGATACGGCTCGTGTGTCAGTACCTTAAGTCTTCATTTTGGTTTCCCGCTCGATAAATGAATTCAAGATCAACCATGAAAGCATTGAGTGTAGTCAGCATAAACGCAGGCAACTATAACCTCTAGACGACGTCATGTGTGTTATTCATTCATACTTATTCATTCATAACTACTCGCTTTCCTTTTTAATATCGGAATTATGACGCAAATGGTGTAGACGGGTGTGTGTACGTATAATAACAATAACGTATATGTGCACGCGCAGAACTACAATTATTCAGCTTCAAACTTCAAAACACTTTATTACTCACGAAGAGTAGCGTTAGGTCCCAATGGACCCGTTTTACTGCCAGTCCTCGCAGAAGAGGGACCTGCATAAGCAGCGCTCAGGGACCCGGGACCCCTTATCATGCAGCGTCTCAGTGTGGAAGAACATGTGTCTCCAGGACCGGTCTTGTATCCCACATGAAGACCCATACCAGGCGATAATGAACCAGTATGTTCTTCATTCATTGGATATCTAGGAGAGCCCATCGAGAGTCTGTCATATGCGTGTGTGTGTGTGTGTGTGTGTGTGTGTGTGTGGTGTGTGTGTGTGTGTGTGTGTGTGTGTGTGTGTGTGTGTGTGTGTGTGTGTGTGTGTGTGTGTGTGTGTGTGTGAAATTTCGTGAAGTGTGTGAGTGTTCGTGAATGCATGTGTATACGTGTGTGTGATCGACTGTGTTGGAGAGAGAGAGAGAGAGAGAGAGAGAGAGAGAGAGAGAGAGAGAGAGAGAGAGAGAGAGAGAGACAAAGAGACAGAGACAGACAGAGACAGAGACAGAGAGCGGCAGAGAAAGACACAGAGAGAGACAGAGAGAAGAGAGAAAGAAAGAGAGAGAGAGCGAGAAAGAAAGAAAGAGAGAGAGAGAGAGACAGAGACAGAGACAGAGACAGAGAAGAGACAGAGACAGAAACAGAGACAGAGACAGAGACAGAGACAGGACAGAGACAGAGAGAGAGAGAGAGAGAGAGACAGAGACAGAGACAGAGACAGAGACAGAGACAGAAAGAGAGACAGAGACAGAGACAGGAGGAGACAGAGACAGGAGACAGAGCAGAAGCGAGAGAGAGCAGAGAGACAGCAGCGGACAGAGACGAGAGTAGACAGAGACAGAGACAGAGACAAGAAGAGAGAGACAGAGACAGAGACAGAGACAGAGACAGAGACAGAGAGAGAGACAGAGACAGAGACAGAGACAGAGACAGAGACACAGAGAGAGACAGAGACAGAGACAGAGACAGAGACAAAGACAGAGAGAGAGAGACAGAGACAGAGACAGAGACACAGAGAGAGACAGAGACAGAGACAGAGACAGAGAGAGAGAGACAGAGACAGAGACAGAGACAGAGAGGACAGAGACAGAGAGAGACAGAGACAGAGACAGAGACAGAGACAGAGACAGAGACAGAGACAGAGACAGAGACAGAGACAGAGACAGAGACAGAGACAGAGACAAAGAGAACCGTGCGTTTTACAGGAGAAAAAAAAATAGCGCTCAACATGTATCATATCACTTTCTCTAAAAAAGAAAAAGGTAAAATCAACGAAAAACAGTCTGCATGTAGCACCAAGGCAAACACTGAGGGTTTCTTAGTTCTTGGTGGCATTTGACACAGCCATATAGCGGTTGGAGAGTATGGTGACAGTGACTACATTGTCAGTCATTATATACTGTCGTTTGGTGAGGCGGTGGTAATTACATTTTCAGCCTGGAATAGACTTCCGCTCTGCCGTTGCCTAACACCTACCTTTTCTGCTTTTAAATCCAATTAAAAAACCCACCTCTTTTCCCAACAATGAATTCTACAACTACTTGTTTCCCGCAGTCTGTGCATTAAATACTGTAAGATGGTCTTTGGCGATTGTATGCGTATGTCTGGAGCGTGAGTGCGCTTTGATTTGAATTGTCAAGATTTGGCGCCGTATAAATACTAATTATGATTATAATCACCGTATAAATACTAATATATGATTATAATCATTATAAACCGCCTCTAGGTGAAGTGATGGTGATTTCATTTGTCATTCATTATAAACTGAGGCCCTGCCTAGCCTATGTTTTACATCTGTCACAAGGAAGGCTTGGTCCTGAGGCACCCGATCATCTTGGAGACACAGGTTTGAACCGAGGTTCAGAAAAAAATGGCGAGGTTCAGGAAAAAAATGGCGAGGTTCAGGAAAAAATGGCGAGGTTAGGAAAAAAATGGCGAGGTTCAGGAAAAAAATGGCGAGGTTCAGGAAAAAATGGCGAGGTTCAGGAAAAAAATGGCGAGGTTCAGGAAAAAATGGCGAGGTTCAGGAAAAAATGGCGAGGTTCAGGAAAAAAAATGGCGAGGTTCAGAAAAAAATGGCGAGGTTCAGGAAAAAAATGGCGAGGTTCAGGAAAAAAATGGCGAGGTTCAGGAAAAAAAATGGCGAGGTTCAGAAAAAAATGGCGAGGTTCAGGAAAAAAATGGCGAGGTTCAGAAAAAAATGGCGAGGTTCAGGAAAAAAATGGCGAGGTTCAGGAAAAAAATGGCGAGGTTCAGGAAAAAAATGGCGATAACATAAAGGCACCCCGGAGTTATGATCCGGCCTTTTCGATCAATATCTATCATTAATTTTGTTACATTCTCTGTTCATAGTTAGAGTTAGCTAGTTTATTGTTTAAGTAGTTGTTATAATAATACGCTGCTCCATTTGTTCTCTTTTCGCTCCCCCTCTTCCATTTGCCTTTTTCTTCCTTCTTTCTTGTTTTTCACATGGTATTAGTCCCAATATGGCTCTGATAGTCAGACGGCCATCCTGCATCTACATCCCCTACCCTACATCGCTATTTTTCTTTTCCTTTTTATGTATTCATTTAATTTCTTCTTCTTCTTCTTTTTCTTCTTCCTCTTCTTCTTCTTTATCTAAAATCACTTAAGTGAATGGACATTAAACCAATGACCACCACCAACACCACCACCCGGCTTCCTTAGAGTGTAAGAAGTTTATGACCCAAACGATTACTTGAAAGAGCGTCTCTTCTGAGGACCTTCTGCTGCCCAGGTCTGACACTAGAAATCCAAAACAAGTATGACCTGCCCGCGTTCATGCAAACAGGAACCAGAAAAAAAAAACACACACACGAAAAAAGAACCAGAACGTGTATTTAATACAACCAGACAAGACAAGCGCAAATTTTTGTCCAACTGGCCTTTTTCAAGCGTAGACGTCAAAAATGACAAACACCAAATACAAAAATTTATGAGAAAAAGACCGAAACTTCCCTGCTGCTTCGTCCAATGGGAGAAAAGACTTGTTTTTTTTTTCTTCTGGTTTCTGACACTTAAGAGTTACTTGCTACTGAACTATCGTTGATTAAGGCGGTAGGGAACCATCGCCCTTCATAATAAACTGTCGTTAGTTCATGTGCTGACTGACAGCCTTTGATGGGAGAATGAAGGGGGGATCATTTTCTTTATGGTAACTAAATGCAGGAACGACAGAAAAGGAAGGAAATAAAAAAGGACGAAGTCAACCGGAAGAAAGCCCTGACACAGATAAAACTGTCATTTCATACACTCCCCAGCAACGGTGATGATATTTATGGATCCCACCGAAGGCTTGGAATGGAATATTAGCTACGATAGGGCAGCTGACAGATCCATTGTCCATGAAGCAATGAAATGCCTTTTTGGTTGCTTGTCTTTTTTTTTTTTTTTTTCAATTTGGCCTTTTCGCTTCGTTTTGTTTTTGAAAACTGAACGGAGATCGTTTCATGTCGACCAGAGAGGAATGTGTGTGTGTGTCTGTGTGTGTGTTGTGTGTGTGTGTTGTGTGTGTTGTGTGTGTGTGTGTTGTGTTGTGTGTGTGTGTGTTGTGTGTGTGTGTTATGTGTGTGTGTGTGTGTTGTGTGTGTGTGTGTGTGTGTGTGTGTGTATGTGTGGTGTGTGTGTGTGTGTTGTGTGTGTTGTGAGTGTGTGTGTTGTGTTGTGTGTGTGTGGTGTGTGTGTGTGTGTGTGTGTGTGTGTGTGTGTTGTGATTGTGTGTGTGTGTGTGTGTTTTGTGTGAGTGTGTGGGTGTGGATGTATGTGTGTGTATGTGGTGTGTGTTTGTGTTTGTGTGTGTGATTGTGTGTGTGTGTGTATGTGTGTGTGTGTATGTGTGTGTATGTGTGTGTGTGTGTGTGTGTTGTGTATGAGAGTGTGTGGGTGTGGAAGTATGAGTGTGTATGTGTGTGTGTTTGTGGTTGTTGTTGTGTGATTGTGTGTGTGTGTTTTGTGTGTGTGTGTTTGTCATTGTGTGTGTGTTATTGTGTGTGCATTTATGTATTTGTGTGTTTGTATGTGTGTGATTGTGTGTGTGTGTGCATGAGTGTGAATGTGTGTATGTGTGTGCGCATAATTATGTGTGTATGTGTGTGTA
>CM060307.1:35432797-35440297 GCA_030674185.1 Monoplex corrugatus | reverse complement strand
AACCATATAACATCATCGGTTCTATATAACATTCAAGAACTCTCTTCCTGATGTTAATTGATACGGAAGTCAAAGGGTTAAAAGTCGTTTCTGCAAGGCCAGAAACACCTTTTGGATGTTGAGTAATGGGTAGACTGTCCAGTGCAACATCAACACCAAGCTGAAACTGTACAACAGCTGCGCCCCCTCTACTCTTCTGCACCAAATGATGGAGGTTTACACACAGACCTCACCAAGCCATCAACCATCCACACAAGGAATCACCGAAGAATTACGGCAATCATCTGGTCCATTACCATCTCCAATAAAAAAAACAACTCGCTTATTGACATCAGGAGAATATGGACACCGTCATTATGAGAATACCATGGAGATGGATTGGGCGCATCGTTCAAAGAGCACAGGATTACCATTATCCAGACTGCCCATCACTGGACACCAGTTCCAGTTTCAGTTTCACTATCTCAAGATGACGTCTCCGCGCTCGGAATATATTCCAAGTGCACTAATGTCATAGGTGCCATGTGATGGTGATCATGGCACGAGCCGTAAGCCTGCACATAAACCCATGAGCTGGACAGGCCCTGAGGTCCTACACTTAGCCTATGTTTTACCACACCTCACCTCACCTCACCTCACCATACCTCACCTCACCTCACCTCACTACATCTTAACTAACCACACCACACCTCACCTCATCTCACCTTACTACACCTCACCTCACCTTACCTCACCTCACCATACCTCACCTGACCTCACCTCACTACACCTTAACTAACCACACCACACCTCACCTCATCTCACCTTACCACACATCATCTCACCACACCTCACCACACCTCACCTCACCATACCTCACCACTCCTCAACTCATCTCATCACACCACACCTCACCATACCTCACCTCACCACACCTCAACTCACCTCACCACACGTCACCACACCTCACCACACGTCATCTCACCTCACCACACCTCACCACACCTCACCCGTTTCACCACACCTCAACTCACTTCACCACACCTCACCACACCTCATCTCACCTCACCACACCTCACCCACTCACCACACCTCACCTCACCAAACCACACCTCATCTCACCTCATCTCACCTCACCACACCTCACCACTTCTCACCTCCCCACACCTCACCTCACCACACCTCACCTCACCACACCTCACCTTATCTCACCCACCTCACCACACCTCACCTCACCTCACTACACCACACCACACCACACCACACCACATCTCACCTCACCACACCTTACCACGACATTACCTCATCTCACCTCACCTCAAGTCTTCTCCAGGTCACACGATTGAGACATCTGTGGACGACTTCCCGGATCCCCAGACCACAGACATCAGCGATGTTGTTAAAAGAGGATGTGTGCGGTTGTCTGGACACCAGAAGACAGTAAAAGAGAACTCAAGAACAACCCGTGACAAACAGTAGGAGAATGAAGACCCTGAAAAACACCTGGGATACCATACAGAGGCTAGCTCAGAACAAACTGAAGTGGTGTATGTTCGTTGCTGTCCTACATGCCAGTGACACAGTGTGCATGCGGTAAATAAGAAACGTTTTTGCACCTGGTTGTGTGTTATTGACGATGATGGGAGATGTTTTCTCGAGTCCGTTTCCTTTCCGTTTGTTTCACCCTTGGTCGTTTTTGATCTACAACTTCTCCGCTCAAAATACGTTGTAAGTTGGCTGTTTATCATTTTCTGTTAACAAGAAACACCACAAGGGCGCGGATGGGACCCGGAGCACGCATGCCTCGCCACCCTCCAGATAATCACCCCCCAACTCCCCACGCCACTCGATAATCATTTCATCAAGCAAAAGAGGGGCTGGGGAGAGGGGGGGGGGCTACTCATGCGCTGTGTGACCTATTCGGACCAAGCCACCAGCTATCCTGTTAACAACGGAATGGCAAGGTGGGGGAGATGACAAACCCCGGAACATAGCCACACAAAGCGCACCAACCCAGGTCCAGCCCAGCCTCCGGACCAAGAGAAAATGGAAGACCTCTCTCTCGCTCCACCCTGGTCCCCATCTGTCTGTCCCTGTCTGTCTGTCTGTCTGTCTCTCTGTCTCTGTCGGGCAGCCCCCTCCGCCTCCCCCTCACCATAGTCTCCACAGCAAGCAGTCGAAAACCCCCAACGTTGCCTACTATCTCAACCACAAAGGTTGTTTGAACGGCTGCGAAAATGGCCAGGCATGATGCTCCAGACACAGCCCATTTTGCTGTTCAACAAGGTCTGACATGCCCCGATCGGGATCCCAAGTTTGCCATCTTTCCGAGCAGCCAGAGGTCTTTCCCTCAGTCATCAGGCCTGATTCCTTGAAATCAGCGGCCAAACCACTGTCATTTTCTTTGACACAGAATTTTGTTTTTTTCATTTTTCGTAAATAGAACAAAATGTTATCTAGCTCTCTATGGTCACAAGCCCCGTGCTGTAACAAAGCGATCATACCACAGGACACTACATAGCAAGTTGCCTGTCTACTTATCCATGTCTTTGGGCAAGAATGAACAAATTTTGACGGGCTCGGAAAAGGCGAAAACGCTGTAGGAGAGTAATCTCTCACCATTTATGGACGTATTTTATTGGGTCATTTTTAAGGGAGGAGATACGGTATCATTTTCTTTTATAACATTCTTCTTCTTTAAACAGATGCAAAAGCACTGCAAACCCCCATAAGACCGCGATTTTGCTGCATAAAGGCGTGGTTCATCCGGTTAGAAAGAGAAAGTCAAGTCATATAAATATTCTCCCTTCTTCAGTGTCCGTTTAACATTTTTTTCTGTTCTCGAAAACGAAACTGGTATGAAAAAAAAACAACCAACAACAACAAAACATAAAACCCTGTCTTGTACTCACCTTAGGATTTGGATACTGTTCACACAACAGACATAGATAAAATGCCTTCCACTTTCGACTGTTGGGTCTTCAACGGGGTACAATAGTACACACACACACACACACACACACACACACACACACACACAACACACACACACACACACACACACACATACACACACACATATATACACACACGCACGCACGCACACACACATACACACACTCAAACATACACACTCACACACACAAACGCACACACAAACACACACACATACACACACACAGTCAAACACACACTAAAACACACACACACATACACACACACGCACGCACGCACGCAAACACACACACTAACACACATACAAACACACACACACCAAACACACACAAAAACACACAGACACACACACACACACACACACACACATACATACACACACACAACACACAACATAAATAACATATAGACACATGCACAAGACAGGCACAACATGTAGTTGACATCGTACAACAGGAAGAAAAGTGGTGAGGAGGGGAGAAATAAAACGCATGTGTTGCATATATCCATGGATCACAGAAAGTCACATCTATCACTTTAGAAATGCCCATTATACTTGAAATGCTATTTGTCACATGTAGCCAATAGCATATTCTGGCTTAAAAACTAGACAATTAACTTTTATGAAATGCTATTTGTCACAAGTAGCCAATAGCATATTCTGGCTTAAAAACAAGACAATTAACTTTCTTTCAATAAACGTTCTTTTCATTCACCTGTTGCTTCACAACAAACGAACATCAAACACAGAATGTGGCAACGAAAAACGACAAAAACGTATACACATGTGAAAAGACATCGCTGACATACAAAACATACAAAAAGATATTTCATACGCTGGAAGTTTAAAAATGAACATTAAGATCTAAGCACATGTCAACATTTCATGAATTTGTTTTTTTCAAATTATATCTTTCTGCTGAACGATAATCAAGTAGGCCTACCAACGAACAATGTCATAACAGAAATGAACTTTGTGCGAAAGTGTGGGAAAGGCAGGGAGAGTGTGTCGAGTGGACATCAGGTGGTTGTCTCTCTTTTGCATGAGGACAAACCCTTTCACATTCAATACAGAATCACACGGCATTTCGAACATCCATGGCATTCTAAACAGCCCAAAACAGACATACAGTGCCTAGAAATTTCCATCATGCACTGAAAATTGTTGAGAATCCTCCTTAAGACTAAGTAAAACAGACAGGGCAATGCATAATTATCAATAAGAAACACCCAAGGGTGCTTTATGCGACCCAGAGCACCAATACCCCACGACTCTCTGTACAATCACCTCCTAGTTCCCGATGCTACATGGTAGCCATTTCACCTAGCTGAGGGGTGCTCTCCATGTGCTGCATGACCCAGTTGGATTCATCAGATTCTGAGTTCGACCTGCCCAGCAGTTCTTGTGAACAATAAGGGAAGATTTTCGCTATCTCCCAGTTCAACATATTTGCAGGCCTGTTATTGCATGAAACCCCTTTGTGTGTGTGTGTGTGTGTGTGTGTGTGTGTGTGTGTGTTGTGTGCGCCGTGCGTGCGCACGTGTGTGTGTGTGTGTATGTGTTGTGTGTGTGTGTGTGTGTGTGTGCGTGTGTGTGTGTGTGTATATATGCATGCAAAACATCGCAACGTGCGTTAAAGATCCTGTAAGCCATGTCAGTGACTGGTGCATCATGGGAAATGGGAAAATACCCAGCATGCGCAGTCTCTAGAAAGAAAGTTGATGGTCAACAGGAAGCGAAAAATAGTCATTCACACAAAAGTCTACCCGTGCATGTGAGTGGTACAGGCTAAGAACAGAAGAAAGAAGAGAAGGAATCAATGCAACTGTACTTTTTGTGCTATTGCCTGAGAAATTCAACTGAAAAAAAAAAAATCATTTGACATTTGAAATTCAAATACAAAAGAGCATTTAATCGCTTAAAATTGTTCTGTGAGTACTATCGAGTACTGTGCTATAAGCCAGTGGCACTCCAGATTTAGGATTTCACAGGGTTTCTAATAAGTTAAACAATACATCAAAACCGTGCTCTTAACACCACTACTCCACGTTTTAAAAAAAGCAAACTTATTGTGTCTGAACCAGAGAGAAGGCAGAGGAACATTTTTATGTACTTGAACTTGCGTGGAACCACACAAACACGCCTGTCTGCTGACAAGCCAAGGGGAAATATCACTTCATCTGCAAAGCGTCAGATTTCACGTCATTCCAACCCGTCAAACGTTTGTAGTAGACTGCCAGCAGCGTAAATGTCTGTATGACAATGTAAACTCCCAGAGAAAAAGAGAGAAAGAGACGGCTGTTGCAGACTATTTTTCAACGTGCCTTTGTCAAGCAGAGGGCAAGACAAGAACGGTAAGCGTGGTGTAGGGAAGAAGGGATGGTGTGGCACTGAATCTCTGCCAGATCTTGTTCTTGACGGGACGCCACAACACGCTGGTAAACACCCCGCGAAGACGTCAAACAGCGCTGTAAAACTGAAACGTGTTTTACAATATATCTATATGTGTGTATGTGTATGTATGTGTATAATGAGTACATATATATGTGTGCGTATGAGCATATGTATATGTATATATATATATGAATTCTAGATTTGGTGAATAGTTCTCTTTTTTACAGTCTATGTGTTTTAGCACAACGTAGTCAGAGAATAAAGTCCCCTTGAGGAAGGTGGGTGTACCGCCGAAAATTTGGGAATATTTTACGTCGGCTTGTTGTCTTTTTCTTCACATGCTGCTTCATCTATATATATATATATAATATATATATATATATATATATATATATATATATATATATACATATATGTATGTAGTTGTGTGTATGTGTGTATGTGTATACATATCTGTATACATATATGTGTGTATATATATGTATATATATATATATATATATATATATATATATTGCAACGAATACTTGTTCTTTCTATATTTTGTTAGATCTATTGATTGTCCATTGTATAAATTTCAATATGTTTGTAAATACTATAAATTTGAAAATACATAAAAACAGTTAAAAAAAAGAAACGTGTTTTACAAAGGAAAGTCTTTGAAAGGTGTGGGAGGGGGGGGGGGGGATAGGTGATAATACAAACTATAATGAAAGAATAAAAGAGAGGAAGTAAAACAAAAAAACAAACAAAAAAAAACTGACTCTTTTCGAATGAAGTTCTGCATAGCATACGTGTTCTTTTCACACTGAATGACGGAAACAGCCCGTGAGAGCGATGTGGGTGGGACTATGATAAACTCAATGTAAGTTTTACGTTCTCATTCTGAGCATGATGGGCTGTTCAGTTTGTCACAGTTGTTTAGAATAGTGCTCAAAGTTCAAAGTGAACGACACTTTTCAAGTGCTCTTTGGTTTGCTATCCAAACAGACCATCGAGGAGTAAAAGGGCATCTTTATTAAAAACCACTTCAAAACAACAGGAAGCGAAAAAATTTAATAGCCATTCACATAAAAGTCTACTCGAGCAGTGAGTGGTGCAGGCTAAGAACAGAAGAAAGTAGAAAAGGAATCAACGCAAATGTACGTTTGTGCGATTATCTGAGAAATTTAACTGAAAAAAAAAATCATTTGACATTTGAAATTCAAATACAAAAGGGACTTTCATGAGTAAAAATCGTTGTCAGTACTGTTGAGTACTGTGCTATAAGCCAGTGGCACTCCAGATTTAAGATTTCACAGGGTTTCTGACGAGTTAACTAAACATCAAAAACCGTGCTCTTAACACCACTACTCCACTTCTTTTTTTCTTTTTTTTTTAAAGAGCAAACCTCATTGTGTCTGAACCAGAGAGAAGGCAGAGGAACATTTTTATGTACTTGAACTTGCGTGGAACCACACAAACACGCCTGTCTGCTGACAAGTCAAGGGGAAATATCACTTCATCTGCAAAGCGTCAGATTTCACGTCATTCCAACCCGTCAAACGTTTGTAGGAGACTGCCAGCAGCGTAAATGTCTGTATGACAATGTAAAACACCCAGAGAAAAAGAGAGAAACAGAGAGAGACGGCTGTTGCAGACTATTTTTCAACGTGCCTTTGTCAGGCAGAGGGCAAGACAAGAACGGGAAGCGTGGCGTAAGGAAGAGGGGATGGTGTGGCGCTGAATCTCTGCCAGATTTTGTTCTTGACGGGAAGCCACAACGCGCTGGTAACACCCCCTCCCCCTGATCTGCGAAGACGTCAAACAGCGCTGTAAAACTGAAACGTGTTTTACCAATGAAAAGTCTTTGAAGGGGTAGGGGTGGGTGGAGGTGGAATAATACAAGCTCTGAAAGAAGAAAAGAGAGGAAATAAAATGCTGACTCTTTTCGAATGAAGTTCTGCATAGCATACGTGTTCTTTTCACACTGAATGACGGAAACAGCCCGTGAGAGCGATGTGGGTGGGACTATGATAAACTCAATGTAAGTTTTACGTTCTCATTCTGTGCATGATGGGTTTGTCACAGTTATTTAGAACAGTGCTCAAAGTTCAAGCAGTAAAAAGGCATCTTTATTAAAAAACCACTTCAAATTTTTATGTTGTAAATGTCTTCACATAATAATTATA
>CM060307.1:35395297-35427797 GCA_030674185.1 Monoplex corrugatus | reverse complement strand
AGAGAGAAGACATTCTCCATTAACGGAGTCAACAGACAAGCAGTACATGCTTCTATACATCTACCCATGGCCCCAAAGATGGTATAAACCAACAGAAAAGAAAGACATCCAAAGTCAACTAGATTACAAGCAGGAGTTAAGAAAGACATAGACAGAGACAAGGACGTGCGATGTGGCTTAGTTTTCTTTCTGTCTTTCTTCTTTTTCTTTCTTTCATTTTTTTTTCTTTTTTTGGAAGTGGGTGGGGACGAAAGGGAAGATAGCGACTGTTAAAAAAAGTGAGAGACAAGAAGGGTTAAAAAGCCTGTATGACTGGCACCTCCTCCCCTTCCCCCCTCCAGCAATATCCCCCACTCCTGTGGTCTACTGACTGGTTGGATACTCCACCACCTCCTCACACAAGGCAAGGCAACACAGCCATTCATCCACAGAGACAGTTAGTTCACCAAACACTTGTCAACACCTCGGCCCAGTTTTAAAGGAAAGTTCTTTGTGAACCGTGAGCGCGCACAAGCACGCATGCACATATACACAGACATACTGACATACAGATGCTGACACAGACACATAGACACGGCCTCACGCAATACACACATACGCTAACACGCAGATACACGCACGTTCTCACACATACACACACTACAAATCTTTAGGCTCTTTTAACCCTTTAACTCCCGCACTCTATCCACAAACTGCAATAACTTAACCTTTTGATTCCCTGACCCTATGCACTACCTTCCTGCAGGAAGCTTGTGGATAGGGCGAGGGGGTCAAAGTTTTTTGAGAGACAGAAAGAGAGAGAGACAGAGAGAGAGAGAGACAGAGAGAGAGAGAGACGGAGAGAGACTGAGAGAGAGAGGGACAGAGATAGAGAGGGGAGAGAGAGGAAGAGAGAGAGAGAGAGAGGAGAGAGAGAGAGAGACAGAGACAGACAGAGACAGACAGAGACAGAGAGAGAAAAGAAAAGAAAGAAAGAAAGAAAGAAGGAAAAAGAGAGAAGAAAGAAAGAGTGAGAGAGAGAGAGAGAGTGAGAGAGAGAGAGCCAGAGCCAGAGAGACAGAAAGACAGAAAGACAGAGATAGAGAAAGACATTCTCCATTAACGGAATTAACAGACAAGCAATACACGCTTCTATACATCTACCCATGGCCCGAAAGATGGTATAAACCAACAGAAAAGAAAGACATCCAAAGTCAACTAGATTACAACAGGACTTAATACAGAGATAGACAGAGACAAGGACGTGCGATATGGCTTAGTTTTCTTTCTGTCTTTCTTCTTTCCTGTTTTTTTTCCCTCTTTATTCTTTCTTTCTTTTTTTTTCTTCTTTTTTTTCTTTTTTTTTTCTTTTTTGGAAGTGGGTGGGGACGAAAGGGAAGACAGCGACTGTTAAAAGTGAGAGACAAGAAGGGTTAAAAAGCCTGTATGACTGGCACCTCCTCTCCCTCCCCCCTCCAGCAACATCCTCCACTCCTGTGGTCTACCGAATGGTTGGATACTCCACCACCACCTCACAC
This sequence comes from Monoplex corrugatus, assembly GCA_030674185.1. NCBI lineage: Eukaryota > Metazoa > Mollusca > Gastropoda > Littorinimorpha > Ranellidae > Monoplex > Monoplex corrugatus. Next base: position 35,426,280 of record CM060307.1, on the reverse strand, counting down.
AAGGCAAGGCAACACGGCCATTCATCCACAGAGACAGTTAGTTCACCAAACACTTGTCAACACCTCGGCCCAGTTTTAAAGGAAAGTTCTTTGTGAACCGTGAGCGCGCGCAAGCACACATGCACATATACACAGACATACTGACATACAGATACTGACACAGACACATAGACACACCCTCACGCAACACACACACACGCTAACACGCAGACACACGCACGTTCTCACACATAAACACACTACAAATCTTTAGGCTCTTTTAACCCTTTAACTCCCGCACTCTATCCACAAACTGCAATAACTTAACCCTTTGATTCCCTGACCTGATGCACTACCTTCCTGCGGGAAGCTTGTGGATAGGGTGAGGGCGTCAAAGTTTTTTGAGAGAGAAGAGAGAGAGAGAGACAGAGAGAGAGAGACAGAGAGACAGAGAGAGAGAGAGACTGAGAGAGAGATGGACAGAGATAGAGAGGGGAAGAAAGAGAAGAGAAGAGAGAGAGAAAGAGACAGACAGACAGAGAGAGAGAACAAAGACAGAGAGAAGAGAGAGAGAGAGAGAGAGAGAGAGAGAAAGAAAGAGAAGAGAGAATGAGAGAGAAGAGAGAGAAAGAAGAAGAGAGAGAGAGAAGAGAGAGAGAGAGAGAGAGAGAGAGAGAGAGAGAGAGAGAGAGAGGGAGACCCAAAGACAGAGAGACAGAAAGACAGAAAGAGAGAAGACATTCTCCATTAACGGAGTCAACAGACAAGCAGTACATGCTTCTATACATCTACCCATGGCCCGAAGATGGTATAAACCAACAGAAAAGAAAGACATCCAAAGTCAACTAGATTACAAGCAGGAGTTAAGAAAGACATAGACAGAGACAAGGACGTGCGATGTGGCTTAGTTTTCTTTCTGTCTTTCTTCTTTTTCTTTCTTTCATTTTTTTTCTTTTTCTTTTTTTTTTCTTTTTTTGGAAGTGGGTGGGGACGAAAGGGAAGATAGCGACTGTTAAAAAAAGTGAGAGACAAGAAGGGTTAAAAAGCCTGTATGACTGGCACCTCCTCCCCTTCCCCCCTCCAGCAACATCCCCAACTCCTGTGGTCTACTGACTGGTTGGATACTCCACCACCTCCTCACACAAGGCAAGGCAACACAGCCATTCATCCACAGAGACAGTTAGTTCACCAAACACTTGTCAACACCTCAGCCCAGTTTTAAAGGAAAGTTCTTTGTGAACCGTTAGCGCGTGCAAGCACGCATGCATGTATACACCACACACACACACACACACACACACACACACACACACACACACACACACACACACACACACACACACTGACATACAGATAATGACACAGATACACATGCAACAAACACACATGCTAGCACGCTTAGACATGCACACACGCGCGCACACACACACACACACACACACACACACACACACACACACACAACACACACACATACATACACACACACACACGTTAACACGCACACACATGCACACACGCTCTCACACATACACGCACTACAGGTCTTTACGATTTTTTTAACCCTTTGACTCCCGCACCGTATCCACCACCAGCAAGATCTTAACCCTTTGATTCCCTCATACATACATACATACATATATACATACATACGTACATACATACATACATACATACATACATACATGCATTCATACATACATACATACATACTACATTACATACATACATACATATATACGTACATACAGATATACATACATACATGCATTCATACATACATACATACATACATACATACATACATACGCACATACATACATACATACGTATACATACATACATACATACATACATACATAGAAAGAGAGAGAGAGAGAGGGAGCGAGAGAGAGAGAGAGAAAGAGAGAGAGACAGAAAGAGAGAGAGACATAGAGAGAGAGAGACAGAGAGAGAGAGACAGAGACAGACAGAGACAGACAGACACACAGACACACAGACAGACACACAGACAGACACACAGACAGACAGACAGACAGACAGACAAACAAACAGAAACAGAGACAAAGAAAACTGAAGGAAACTGGTGGATATGGTGAGCTATAGGGGATCAAAGAGCTTAAATTTTTTGCTTTGCTAGCATGGTTGACACAAATGCAGGGTATTGATGGACAGGGTGCGGGTGTCAAGGGGCTAAAACCCCAACACACAGACCCACCGGAGTCTGCACACACCCTTTCGCTGGCCCACCCAGGCAAAAAAAGCCCACTCCCTTTCCTTGTCTACCCACGATTTTCCTCCTCCTTGGCAAAACCCTTTTCAGTGTTCCAAAAGCCAATGCATGAATGCCAAGTAGTCCCACAATAGGCTCAAGTGACAAAATATTTAGCTTAAGAACGTCATAAATCGTTCTTGTCAGGCGTTATTCTCCATACTCATTTAGACCCACTGAGCATTACGCACAGTCAGTCTTTTTAGAGGAACATGGAGAACTCAAGCTGTTGGGGGAGCTGACCATATTCCGCCATATTGTTGCACAGTTGGAGGCAGAGACAAGAATATCATTGATAAGGAAGATTAGGAAAAGACAGGCAACACTTAATAATAATAATAATAATAATAATAATAATAATAAAGAGCATTATATAGCGCCTAATCTGATGAAAACAAGAGCCCTAAGCGCTTACAGGTATCACGCAGACACAACCAAACACACACACACACACACACACACACACACACACACACACACACACACACACACACACACACACACACACGCACACACACACCAGCCGACATTCAAGGCTCAAAAGACAACAAGGGGGGATTTGGGGAAGTTAGGTGGTAGAGTCTTTATAAGTATCATGAGAGGGACTGGAAGAGATGGGTTTTCAGAGAGGACTTGAAAGAAGTGAGAGTTGCAGAGTGGCGAACAGAGACAGGGAGCTGATTCCAGATTACAGAGGCCTGATAGGAAAAGGAGCGTTGACCATAGGTTTTAGTGCGACAGGATGGTATGCGGAAGGTACGAGTATCAGCCGAGGAACGAAGCTGACGGAGGGGGTGTACAGATGGAGGAGGTCAGAGATGTAAGGGGGTGCAGGACCGTTGAGAGACTTAAAACATAACAAAGCAATCTTGTAGCGAATTCTCTTTTCAACAGGTAACCAGTGAAGAGATTTGAGAAGAGGAGTGACATGAGAGGAACGAGATTTTCTGAAGATGAGCCTAGCAGCATTGTTTTGAACTTTTTGAAGCTTTTGAATGAGAGAGAAAGGACAGCCCGAGAGGAGGGAGTTGCAGTAGTCGAGACGAGAGAGAACAAAGGCACAGAGGAGAGTTTTGGTGGCTTCGACAGAGAGGATATTGCGAATAGAAGAAATTCTGCGTATCTCAAGATAGCATAATCTGCAAACATTCTGGACGTGTTTTTCAAAGGACAGGGTGTTATCAAGAGTGACTCCAAGATTGCGGACAGCGGAAGATAGTGGAATGTCAGATCCAAGCAGAGAGACAGACAGAGGAAGGGAAGAACACTTAGCCAATGTGGTGGGAGAGATAAGGCTAAGTTCAGTTTTAATGGGGTTGAGTTGAAGTTTGTTTACAGTCATCCAGGAGTGAACATCAGAAATGCAGCCTTGGGTTTGTCTGATTATAGAGGGCAGTTGTGGGAGGGAACCAGAAGTATAGAGTTGGTTGTCATCAGAAAAGCTATGATGGGACATAGAGTGAAGTCGCATAATTTCAGAGAGGGGTTGTGTGTACAGCACAAATAGGATGGGACCTAAAACAGAGCCTTGGGGCACACCAAACTGGAGGGTAGCGGGTGCAGAGGATGAACAACAGACAGAGACTGTTTGAGTGCGATTGGAGAGGTAGGACTGGAACCAAGACAGAGCGATGTCAGAGATACCGAACACTTTATGGAGACGTGTGAGCATGATAGAATGGTCGATGGTGTCGAATGCAGCCGAGAGATCAAGGAGAGATAGAAGAGAGATTTGATTTTGATCAAGAGCAGTCAGAATATCATTTGCAATTTTTACAAGAGCAGTTTCAACACTTGTTGGCCGTCTTATGAGGAAAGGGGAATTAGAGCACCTGGTCACAATAGGAAAGCTGGAGGGAAAGAGAGCACTCAGTGGTAGACCCAGGGAGAAAATATTGGACGGACTTTTTTGCAGGGTGGCTGAGGACAGAGAAGGTGGAAGATGTGCTTGCGGCGACAAGGGATAGATACGTATGGAGGGCCATGATCGCCAACACCATGCGGCCGGGCACCTGGTGATGAAAATGGTGGTAGGGAACTCCAGCTGTTGGACGAGCTGACCATATTCCGCTGTGTTGTTGCACAGTCAGCATCTTTGGAGGGCGGGCGCGCTGGATGTTATCATGTTTCTACAACCCTTTCACTCCCGCACACCTATTCACCAGCTGAAAAAAATAACCCTTTCATGCCCTCACCCTATCCACCAGCTTCCTGCAGGAAGCTCGTGGATAGGGAGAGGAAATGAAAGGGCTAAGGTTTTGCTTTGCTGTCCTTGTTGATAATGCAGAAAGCTGGCAGGGTGACGGAGTCGAAGGGTATAAGCTAGCCACTGACATAACGTACAGGATCTTTTACACTTAGACTCCCGCACCATATCCACCAAGTGCAAAATTTTAACTGTTTGAGTCCCTAACCCTATCCACCAGCTTCCTGCAGGAAGCTGGTGGATAGGATGAGGGACTCAAAGGGGTTAAGTTTTTGATTTGCTAGCATGGTCGACAATGCAGGATGCTGGTGGACAGGGTGTGCGGGAGTCGAGGGGTTAACGTGCATATTTGATAGATGTCTAGGTGGATCAAACCTTTGGAGCTTCTGATTGGAAGTGTGATGTTTACCCACTTAACTTTAGCAAGCCCACCAGTCGCCGTGGTGTAGCGGTTAACGCAACGGACTATCCAAGGGAAGGTTGCTGGTTCGAATCCCTATCAATACCTTTAAAAATCATTGTGGGATTTTTCGGTTCTAACCGGCTCCTACACAGAGTTGGGCGTGCAATGGGCTCATTGGGAAGACTGGAACCATACAGTCGAGTCTCATCCACTTCGCGGATGTGTCATTTGAAGGTGTTGCTCAAATCTTCTGACCAGCACCGCAGGAGTCTGTATATCTCGGGCCTGGCTGACGCTAGGATATGTTATGATAGTGCACCTAGAGTACGGCCCTGTCACGCAGTCTTAATCCTAGATGGAACTCCATAACATCATGATTATCATCCCCATTGACATCATCATTATCGCATTGTTCCCCCCCCCCCAAAAAAAAAAAAAAAAAAGTGCCAGCTTCAGGTGCCATGAAGGTGGCGCAGAAAATGGTAGTCTCCCTGAGTGCGATGATCCTAAAAACAACAACAACAACAAAACTTTACCAAGCTCATCAAGTTGCCAAAGAAGTGTAGATATGAACTGATAGTTTTCGTTATGAAAGGTAAAATTCTGTTGGTAACATAACATATCTAAGATATGTTGATGGGTTCGATGGTCGAGTGGGAAAGACATCAGACTTTCCGTTAAAGGTCTGGGCTTCATCCTGCCTGGGTACTTTACAACTAGCAGGTAAAGGGTGGAGATTTTAAAGATCTCCCAAGTTGACGTGTGTGCAGACATGTTACCGCCCAAACCCCCTTTGTATATATATGTGTACAGCACATACATCATCATGTGCCCTGCCGCATAGCGTTGGCGATCAAGGCCCTCCATACGAATCTATCCCTTGTCGCTGCAAGTTCATCTTCCACCTTCTATGTCCTCAGCCACCCTGCAAGGCCGTCCAATATTTTCTTCCTTGGTTTCCTTGGTGTTCTCTTTCCCTCCAGCTTTCCCGTTGTGACCAGGTGCTCCAATTCCCGTTTACTCATAAATTGGCCTATAAATGTTGTTTGTCTTTTCCTAATCTTCCTTATCAATGATCTTCGTGTGTCTGCCTCCATCAAGACTGTCTCGTTTGTTTTCTTTGCTGTCCATGGAACTCTCAACATTTTCTTAAAAAAAAAAACCCACACATTTCGGCTGCCTCGATCTTGTTCTGGATTTCCGTGTTGACCGTCCACGCCTCACAACCGTATAACATTATCGGTTCTATACAACTTTCAAGAACTCTCCTCCTGATGTTAATTGATAGGCGTTTGTTGGTAAGAATGCTTTTCATCTTCTTGAATGTTGCTTTGGCATACACGTATACAAAATAACAAAAATCCTCGTTAAAATCCTGTAAGTCATGTCAGTATGCAAAACCCCCCCAACATGCACACCCACCATAGACGGAGTAAGTCAGTTCTGTGGCAACATGCCATCTGCACAGTGTGGGTAATTTTCCTTTAAAACAACAGCAAGATAATTATAATAATTACAATATTTATATAGCGCAAAATCTTGATAAAATCAAATCTAAGCGCTGAAGCAGACACACACGCAAGCACGCACGCACACACGCACACACACACACGCACGCACACACACACACACACACACACACACACACACACACACACACACACACACACACACACACACACACACACTCACACACACGCATGGCTATAAATGGGGAGAAAGAATAAAAGCAATAAAAGCAAGAATAAAAGCAATGGAAAATTATAGAGAGCATAGCATATACAATTATATATTATAACCATGTGATTCCCCTCCGAGCGGAGACAGGCTGCAGGGGGGGGGGGGGGGGTTGAGTGAGGTTAGGATTTTATGCGGAGGAGAAAAGGTGAGTTTTGAGAGCGGCCTTGAAGGAGACAAAAGTAGGTTGCTGACGGACTGAGAGAGGAAGTTTGTTCCAGGAGAGCGGACCAGAAACAGAGAAGGCTCGTGGACCATAGGTATTGAGCTTAGTGCGTGGAAAGCGAAAAGTCAGAGGATCGGAGGCAGAGCGGAGGGTACGTGAGGGAAGATAGATCTCAAGTAGGCTTGACAGGTAATCGGGGGCTGCGTTATTGAGGCTTTTGTAGCACATGGTGTCTAGTTTGTACTGTATGCGCTTTGATACAGGGAGCCAGTGAAGTTGTGCCAGGAGAGGAGATATGTGGTCAGCTTTTTTCTTTTTGAGTACAAGGCGTACAGCATTGTTTTGAATGCGCTGTAGGATGTGAATGGTGGAGGCAGGAAGACCAGACAGGAGTGAATTGCAATAGTCAATGCGAGACATTATGAAGGAGAGAACGAGTTTTGCAGTTGTTTCCACAGAGAGATACTTCCTGATCAGCCTTATACGATGGAGATGATAGTAGCAGGATCTGGCAGTTTGAGAAACAAAGTTGTTCATGGAGAGGGTAGAGTCAATGCAGACACCAAGGTTTTTATCTGAATCAGAAATTGGGACTGATGTGTTACATAATGGGAGAGAAAGAGGAGGCAGCTGAGAAAGTTTCTGACGAGTGCCAATGAGGATAGCTTCTGTCTTGTCGTCATTACCAACAACAAAACCAAATCTCATGAAACAATACCAACCAACCAATATCCTGTATACATATATGCAGTGAGACTAATTGGAACACTAAAATATTTAAAAAAAATGAATATGGTACTTTACGGTGGAAAAGTGAGAACAAAGAGAAAAGGAAAACACAAGGTTGACATGGACGCCGTTTTATAGTAGTTCCATAGATATGCTCAGGAAAATTTGGTAGGCCTATATTGTTGAACATCAGGAGAAACAGCAGCGGAAGTAATAATAGTGGTGATGATGATGACAATTAGAAATGTTACCATTATCTCTTTCTTTATTTTTATCTCAGACAAGTGCGATTTGAATCTTTGCATTTGAACTTCTCACTTCTCAGTTTCTAGGATGGTTGCTTCATTCCTCATTCCACACTTGCCTTAACGATAGTAATCGTCGTAGTAGCAGTTGTAGTAGTAGTAGGAGGAATAGTAGTGGTAGTAGTGGTATGTTGTAGTTTTGTGCTGTGTTCTGTGACATTTTTTGTTGCGTTATATAAGTGTCCTTATTCAGTCAGAAAATCGTTCTGTTAGTACAGTTGAGTCATTATACGTGGAGTGTTCTTTCAAACAAAATTTCTATAATCCAATGATATTCCGGCTTTAGGACTCCACAAGTTTCAGATCAGCTGAATACGACATCAAACCTGTTCTTTAACCCCTGTCACCACCATCACCACCAATCACACACACGATTTTCTTCAAGAAAGCAACGTCATACTTGAACCAAAATGAAGTCAGGGGAACACTGGACTGTGAATGAAAACTTGCGTGGAATCACACAAACACGCCCTTTTACTGACAAGCCGAGAGGAAATATCGCCTCATCTGCAGAGCATCAAATTTCTTAAAGTAAATGGCTGTATGACAACGTAAAACACCCAGAAAAAAAAAAGCGACAGCAGTCGCGGACTTTTTTTTTTTCAATGTGCGTTTATCAGGCAGAGGGTACAACAACAACAACGGGAAGCATGACGGAAGGAAAGGGGTGGTGTGGCACTGAATCTCGGCCGGATCTCTCTCTCTCTCTCTGCACAGGACGTCACAGCGCGCCAGAAAAGAGCTGAGCTATAGAGACGTCAAACAGTGCTGTAAGATGAAACGTGTTTTACGAAGGAAAGACCCCGAGGGGAAAAAGCTAATAAAGGGTCTAAACGAACAAAGGAGAGGAAATAAGAAACTGATTCTTGTCAGCGAACTTGTGCTTTGCAGACATGTTCTTTTACCCTCTGAGTGACAGAAACAGCCAGCAAGAAGAGCGTGTGGGCGGGACTGTAATGCGCTGAATTTCAGTTTGACGACACGCCAAACTAAATGTGAAAGTCCATTTAAGAACATGTGTTGTTCGTTTTTTTAAGTAGTTGCATCTTAAACACTGTGATAGTAGAAACAGTTTTGACAGTATATCTGCAGTCCAAATAATGTTGTCAGTTTTACTGGTTTGGATAGCAAATAAAAGAAGAGTTGGCAAAAATCAGCCACCATATTATTTGACTGATGCTCCTGCTGCAACACGCAAGGCTGAAAACACAATAATCAAGAGATGAATATAAACTGTTCATTATAGATACACCCACGCTACCTTTTCCTGCACAATTCATTGGTAAAAAAAAATCTAAACAAACAAACAAACAAACAAACAAAAAAATCCCCAAAACCCAACAAACAAAAACAGAAAGCAAAAACAAAAACAAAACAAAAACAACAACACTAAACCCCAAAACAACCAACCAACCCAACAACCAACCCAACCAACCAACCAACCCAACCAACCAACCAAACCAAAACCAAACCAAAAAAAAAAACAAAAACAAACAACCCAAACGTATGTGCATTACTGAATTTTTATTGACAAGAGTCATCTTATGAATATTCTCTTTCTTTAATTCAAACTTTTTTTAAAATCCCTTCAGGGACTTGTCTTTGTGAAACGCGTTTCTATTTTACGGCACCGTTTGACGTCTGTGTAGCAAGATGCTTATTGGCGTCCCACTGAGATCGAGATCTGGCGGAGATTCAGTGCCACACCACACCTTCTTTGCACCATGCTTCCTGTTCTTGTTGTGCTCTCTTGCTTGATAAAGGCACGTTGAAAAATAGTACGCGACAGCCGTCTTTTTTTTCCTTGGAGTAAGCCAGTTCTGTCGCAACAGGCCATCTGCACAGTGTGGGCAATTTCCCTCTAAAACAACAGCAAGACCAACAGCAACAAATTAAACCAAATCTCATAAAACAAAACCATCCAACCAAGCAAACACTATCCTGTGTATATATGCAGTGACAAAAGTTGGAACACTAAAATATTTTAAAAAAAATCAGACGCGGTACTGGCAGCAGTATGAATGGTTGTGTGACATTGCAACACACAACCATTCATACTGCTGCCAGTCTTCTGAAGCTTTGACGGTTTGGAATGACGTGAAATCTGACGCTTTGCAGATGAGGTAATATTTCCTCTTGGGCTGTGTACGAAGAGGCATTTTTGTAAGCTTTCAAAGCGAGTTCAAACACATAAAAGTATTTCCTTGTCTTCGCTCTGTCTCAAACACAACAGTGGCTTACTTTTAAAAAAATCAGACAGTGCTAATGATTGTGATGATAAAAACACGACTTTGATGTGTTAGTTTAGCTGACCTAAAACATTTAAAATCTTAAAGCTGAAATGCCTCTTGTCGGATGTCAGGTAGGAAGAATGCTCTGAGTATAATGACTCAGTGATGCTGACTCAGAACAGTTTTCTGACTGATTCAGAATAATTTTGCATTTGAATTCCTTTGTGTTGAGTTATTTTCACATTGATGCTCAACGTACAGCTTTCTCCATTGTAATAAATCACTGTGTAAATAACTGTGTAAATAACTGTGTAAATAACTGTGTAAATAACTGTGTATTACTGCAAATATCTTGTGTTGTTTAACTTTGCAAAACGCTGAATGTCAGTATGACCTGGAAATAACCGAAACACATGAAATTGTTTTAGGTATTCTGAATGCTGGTGCCAATTGAATTATCAGGCAATTCTGATTTGTGTTGATTGAAAAAAATCATGTCTATATGATAGCAACAGTTTGCCTGCTGGTTCATGTTTGCCATCCAATTGTTTTACATGCTCACTATATGCCTTTAAAAATACAAAACTAAACCAGCAATCAAACAAACAAACTAATGAATAAACGAACAACAAGAAAAAATGTAAAAATCCACCCATAGTACAATGCAGTGCATTGCAATAAATACATCACAATACAGAACAAAACAATCATTATCAAACAAGACAATACATAACCATACAATACACAATATTACAATACCATACATCATAGTGCACCACACCACACCACACCACACCACACCACACCACACCACGCCACGCCACACCACGCCACGCCACACCACACAAGACAGACAAGACAAGACAAGACAAGATAACACAACACAACACACTACACCACACCACACAAGACAAGCAAGACAAGACAACAAACACACACACCACACCACACCACACAACACAAGACAAGACAACACAAACAACACACACAAGACAACACAAGACAACACAACACAAAGACAACACACAACAACACACAACACAACACAAGACAACACACCACAGCACAACACAACACAACACAACACAACACAACACAACACAACACAACACAACACACCACAACACAACACAACACACCACACACAAAACCCACACCACACCACACCACACCACACCACACCACACCACACCACACCACACACAACACAACACAACACAACACAACACAACACAACACAACACAACACAACACAACACAACACAACACAACACAACACAACACAACACACACAACACAACAAACAACAACACAACACAACACAACACAACACAACACAACACAACACAACACAACACAATACAACACAACACAATACAACACAACACAACACGAGAAAAAGACTTTAAATGTTCGACAATCGGTTAGCTTTCTCCTGCAGGTCAATAGATTTCCATTACCCTTCCCATGTCCTCTCCTCTTTCCTCTCTCTCTTTCCTTTGTGACAATATGTGCACATGGTTATATCAAGTATACAGCGAAGATGCTGCTTTGACCATGGAAGACCACTAACACGATACAAGGATACTTTGAAGACATACCTCATAAGCTTTGATATCAACACCACTACCTGCAAAAACGTTGACATCAATACATTCAGATTATAATCATATTTGAACAGCACAGAACAGCTGTTATTCAACAAAAAGAATGACCAGTGAAAGCAGAACCAAAGGCCACAGAATTCGTCCCAGTACAGAACTTGTGGAAAAGCATGGGCCTTGAGGATTTGGTCTTGTCTCCCACATGAAGACCCATACCAGATAATAAGGATCAATAAGCTTGTGCCATGATCACCATACACATGGCACCTGTGGCGTTAGTGCATATGGAATTCGTTCCGAGCGCGGAGACGTCATCTTGAGAGACTGAAACTGAAACTAAGGACCAACATATACACTCATCCATCTGATCAATGAAATAGTACACATTTATCAGTGCGAGCCACCTTAAATATCGAGCCAGCTAAAGGAAGGAATTTTAGCTCCCGTGAAGCAGAGAATTAGGTCATTTCCATTCCTTCATATTCGTAAACTACACATGTACATTTTACTGAATACTTTCGTCACTCAAAGGCATCACGCGCCAACATGGCAGTCATAGGACAGCTTTTGGAAAAGTAAAAAGCGTTTGCCAGGAAGGAAAATCGGGTTATACAAGGGAAAGGGAGATGATCACCTGGGTGGGCTTGGGGAGAAGGTGGATACTCATTAGATCGGCATGCTGGGTCCTTAAAGAGTGTCTAAAGACTTTTGTTATGTGTGTGTGTGTGTGTGTGTGTGTGTGTGTGTGTGTGTGTGTGTGTGTGTGTGTGGTATGTATGTGTGCGTGTGTGTGTGCGTGTGTGTGTGTGCGTGTGTGTGTGTGTGTGTGTGTATACATACATATATTTATGAATATATATATATATATACGCACGCGCGCGCGCATATGTGTGTGTGTATGTGTGGTATGTGCATGTGAATGTGTGTGTATGTGTGTGTACATGTATGTATGTGTGTGGTTAGTGTGTCTGTGTGTGTCTGTATGCGTGTGCGTGTGTCTGTGTCTGTGTGTCTGCGTGTCTGTGTCTCTGTCTGTGTCTGTGCGTGTGAGTGTGTTTCAAAAGTACTCTTTTTGTTAAACTACGGAGAGGAGTTGTGAGGCGTTCTGGTCGACTGTCTCCATGGCTGAATGGCTATATTGCCTTGCCTCGTGTGAGGGGGTATGATATCCCACTGTTTGTCAGACCACAGGAGAAGGGGATCCTGTTGATAGTATTCATGCAGCCATCATAACTATCCTTGGCCCCCATTATTTAACTGCCACCTCCCTATTGCTCCCTGGCCCTATCCTCCCTCCTACAGAAGTCGTGCTAACTGGTTCTTGTAATCGGTGGACACTAAGACATTCAACACAGTTCACAGAAATAACGAGCTTTGGGAGAGACAGAATGCATCAAAAACTTGGGCTACTTAACACACATACACACACACACACACACACACACACACACACACACATTCACACACTAACCCAACAATAACGTTGATGGTAGTAGTGGTTGTGGTGATAGCGCTGCTATTAGTGCTACTACTGCTCTGCTGCTGCTGTTGCTGCTGCTACTACGACTACTATGAACTACTATTACATTATTATTATTACTACTACCACTACTACTATTACTATTATTACTACTATTGCTGCTGCTGCTACATTACCACATCACCACTACTACTACTGCTGCTACAGTACTACTACTACTACTGCTATTACTATTACCACTACTACTACTACTACTGCTGCTACATTACCACCACCACTACTACTACCACTACTGCTACATTACTACTACGACTACTACTACTACTACTACTACCTCCTTCTTCTCCTCCTCCTACTACTACTACTTCTACTGCAACCACCACTACTTCTGCTGTTGCTGCTGATGGTGATACTTTTAGATTCAGATAAAAGTCTTTGTTGTTCGTACATGTATTTAGTGACGGTTGTCACTGGAGGAACGTGGTTACAGTAATTTATCGTAGGGTCGTTCATTTCAAGACCTTACCAATACAATGGCTTTTTGCGTAGGCTTGGGGAGTCAATCAGATAATTGCTGACAGAATTGGGCACAGAGCACGTATGGAATTTTTCGAGTGCATTGAATCCCTCTTGAACAAACTCTCCGAACTCCATTTATTCTGGATCCACAACTGAATGATTACTGTCTTCAGAAGGGAGCTTACTAACCAACGTCTTGCAAAATACGCATGACCCAGTTTCTCCTAAGTGACCAAAAGTAATGCAAAGTCTTCTCTGGTGGGTTGCCACATGGTGGATTGACCTCACTGACTTCTAGAGTCTTTCGGGCACTTGGACTGCGACTGCAAGGACTTGGGTTTTGTGGTGTGTTGATAACCTGACACAAAAAGCATCGAGAAAAATACCACCACAGTAATGCAGAACAGGGGCTGTCCACAAAATAGAATATTTTTGACGTACAGTGCATGAGATTTGGACGCTTTGATATGAAAATACCTTTTCGTTCATGAAATGTGATGCATTGATGTGACGTTACCTTTGGTGACATGAATATATAAAATTATATGTTTGCTTGTTTGGATAGATGGATAGATGAATGGGGATGTATTCTTTTTTTTTTTATCAAAGCCCAAAGGGAACAGTTAGTAGCAAACAGTTGTTCAGATTTTCATTCCAACAGAAATCCGTAACTTCTTAATTAAGCCAGAATGAGAATGGGACATTTTTCAAAATCAGAGTTGAATTATGTTGAAACATTTTAATTAAAATGCTGACGAGAAGAGATATCTGGCATGGCTTGACCACTTTCTTTACTGAATGAACCATACCCTGACTACAATAACATAATTCAGGATTGTGCAGCACTTTTGCATTCTTATTAGGAAGAAAAATGTAATAAAAGAAAGGGATACCATAATAAAAGAAAATGACACTTTATCTCCTCTCATGAAAATTCTCAGTTTCAGTATATCCACAAACAGTAAAGATAACTCTGCTAAAACTTTTCCACATTTCCGGCTGCTATAAACATGAAAAAAGCTAAACCATCAAAATTTATGCATTTTGCAACTTCTGACAAGAGGCCATATTTGTGGTCCATATTTGCTCAATTCAGCTGTGCATGGCTAAGAGATTCTTGCTGCATAGTTCATTCTTTTTGTCGAAAATAGACAGATTGACAGGCATAGAATCTGACTTTGTGTCGATGAGAAACTATACTTTTTTTTTTTAAAAACTGGATATGAATGAAAAGAGATGGGTAACATGACAAGTATTTTGTGTGAGTGAGTGAGTGAGTGTGTGTGTGCTTGTATATGTGTGTTTGCGTGTGTGTGTTTGTGTGTGTGCATGTGTGTCCGTATGCACGCACGCGCGCGCGTGTGTGTGTGTGTGTACTTGTGTGTGTGCTTGTGTGCTTGTGTGTGTGCTTGTGTGTGTATGCATGCACGTACGTATGCATGTATGTATGTATGTATGTATGTATGTATGTATGTATGTATGTATGTATGTATGTATGTGTGTGAGTGTGTGTGTGTGAGGTCAGTACAGCTTTTATGGTCACCTGACAGTAAATGCTTTTATAGTGATGATGAAGATGATAATCATGATGATGATGTGTACATAGCCTATGTCTGCGTGTGCTATTTGTCACTGTGCGAGAATATATATACATACATATATACATATATGCATATATATGAACATATATATATATATATACATATACGTATATATACATATACATGTATATATATACATATACATACACACACACACACATGCAAACACACACACACATGCAAACACAAAACACACACACACACACACACACACACACACACACATATATATATATATATATGTATATATATATATATATATATATATTCACACACACATACACACAGAGATATGTATACATATATAGATATACATATATATGTGTGTATATATACACACGCATACATACACACACATATATATGTACATATATATATATATATATATATACACATACACACACACACACACCCACACACACACAGAAACACATACACACATACACATACACACATACACACACACACATACATACACACACACACACACACACACACGCGCACACACACATATATATATATATCCCATCAGTCCTGTCAAAATCACTGTGGGATTTTTCATCCCCAACAGGCTGAGTGCACTAGGGCTCATTTGGAAAGCTGGGATCACACAGTCAAGTCTCATCCACACTCGCATATACATCATGTCTCTATCCCAGATGTAACTGTATAAGATGTAACTGTATAACATTACGATTAACATCCCCATCGTCTTTTTTCATCAGATCAGAGCGTTGTAAAAACTGTTCCATCTTCCGTCGCTATTCAATTGACGTAGAAAATAGGACCAAAAAAAAAAAAAAAAAAAAAAAAAAAAAAAGAAAAGAAAATGAGGAGAAATGAAATTGCCCAAAGTGCAGAGATCCCTAAGTAGACAAAGTCACGTGCTGCTAATACTGCTACTGCCATGACTACTTCTATTACTGTCTGCACTTTGCTACTGCTACTGCTGCTGTTACTCATACCTCTAAAGCTTATTTTGGTTTAGTTTGACTGTCAGTTTTTCGATGCAGATGCTTATATTACTGCGGTTGGTTTCCATCTTCATCCAGATAGGTGACTCGTCTACGGAAAAAATGTTCAAAATGATTTTGAATTAAACGGACAGCGTGACAGTTCTTCTGAAACACGTTGATTCCCAGAACTGCAGAGGGGGGGGGGGGGGGGGTTGAGTGAGGTTAGGATTTTATGCGGAGGAGTAAAGGTGAGTTTTGAGAGCGGACTTGAAGGAGACAAAAGTAGGTTGCTGACGGACTGAGAGAGGAAGTTTGTTCCAGGAGAGTGGACCAGAAACAGAGAAGGCTCGTGGACCATAGGTATTGAGCTTAGTGCGTGGAAAGCGAAAAGTCAGAGGATCGGAGGCAGAGCGGAGGGTACGTGAGGGAAGATAGATCTCAAGTAGGCTTGACAGGTAATCGGGGGCTGCGTTATTGAGGCTTTTGTAGCACATGGTGTCTAGTTTGTACTGTATGCGCTTTGATACAGGGAGCCAGTGAAGTTGTGCCAGGAGAGGAGATATGTGGTCAGCTTTTTTCTTTTTGAGTACAAGGCGTACAGCATTGTTTTGAATGCGCTGTAGGATGTGAATGGTGGAGGCAGGAAGACCAGACAGGAGTGAATTGCAATAGTCAATGCGAGACATTATGAAGGAGAGAACGAGTTTTGCAGTTGTTTCCACAGAGAGATACTTCCTGATCAGCCTTATACAATGGAGATGATAGTAGCAAGATCTGGCAGTTTGAGAAACAAAGTTGTTCATGGACAGGGTAGAGTCAATGCAGACACCAAGGTTTTTAGCTGAATCAGAAATTGGGACTGATGTGTTACATAATGGGAGAGAAAGAGATGGCAGCTGAGACAGTTTCTGACGGGTGCCAATGAGGATAGCTTCTGTCTTGTCGTCATTAAGCTGAAGTTTGTTGAACGTCATCCAGTTCTTAATGTCTGAGTAACACTCAGTGGTGCGAGTCAACAGGCGCTGTATATTATCAGGTGAGTCACTGTCTTGAAGTTGGGTGTCATCAGCATAGAAGTGGTGTTTTATAGAGTGGGAGTTGATGATGTGGACAGGGGGGAGGTGTAAAGAGTGAAAAGAACAGGGCCAAGGACAGATCCTTGTGGAACACCACAGGTCAGGTATGCAGGTTGAGAGTAAGTGCCATTGATGAGAACAGTTTGTTTTCTGTTTGATAAATACGAAGTGAAAAAGGAGAGAGCAATGTCAGAGATGCCAAAAGTATGATGAAGTCTAGAAAGGAAATGGTGACAAGTGCACCGACAACAGTCATTGCAGGGAAGAAGAATGTGAAATTTACATCCAGCTCAATTAAGTGCCACCCACATTATTATCACAAGCTGTTTCCGATATTCAGTTGCGAAAATATTCAGTTACTGTAAGTTTTTTCAAGGTGACATCTATGCGCTCGGAATGAAGTAATAATAAATAATAATTACAATATTTATATAGCGCAAAATCTTGATAAAATCAAATCTAAGCGCTGAAACGCACACACACGCACGCACGCACGCACACACACGAACCCACGCACACACACGCACCCACGCACACACACACACACACACACACACACACACACACACACACACACACACACACACACACACACACACACACACACACACACACACACGGCTATAAATGGGGAGAAAGAATAAAAACAATGGAAAATTATAGAGAGCATATTATATACAATTATATATTGCAATGTGATTCCCCTCCGAGTGGAGACAGGCTGTAGAGGGGATTGAGTGAGGTCAGGATTTTATGCAGAGGAGAAAAGGTGAGTTTTGAGAGCGGACTTGAAGGAGACAAAAGTAGGTTGCTGACGGACTGAGAGAGGAAGTTTGTTCCAGGAGAGCGGACCAGAAACAGAGAAGGCTCGTGGACCATAGGTATTGAGCTTAGTGCGTGGAAAGCGAAAAGTCAGAGGATCGGAGGCAGAGCGGAGGGTACGTGAGGGGACATAGATCTCAAGTAGGCTTGACAGGTAATCGGGGGCTGCGTTATTGAGGCTTTTGTAGCACATGGTGTCTAGTTTGTACTGTATGCGCTTTGATACAGGGAGCCAGTGAAGTTGTGCCAGGAGAGGAGATATGTGGTCAGCTTTTTTCTTTTTGAGTACAAGGCGTGCATCATTGTTTTGAATGCGCTGTAGGATGTGAGTGGTGGAGGCAGGAAGACCAGACAGGAGTGAATTGCAATAGTCAATGCGAGACATTATGAAGGAAAGAACGAGTTTTGCAGTTGTTTCGACAGAGAGATACTTCCTGATCAGGCTTATACGATGGAGGTGACAGTAGCAAGATCTGGCAGTTTGAGAAACAAAGTTGTTCATGGAGAGGGTAGAGTCAATGAAGACACCAAGGTTTTTAGCTGAATCAGAAATTGGGACTGATGTGTTACATAATGGGAGAGAAAGAGGAGGCAGCTGAGAACTGCATCGGCGCCATTGATGCTATGTGGTGCACAAGATCCAAACTGACCAAACCATAAGCCGTTAGCCTGCACATAAGCCCCATGTGCTGGCACAGTCTTGAGGTCTTGCTTAATTTCAATTTCAGTTTCTTAAGATGACGTCTCCGCGCTCGGAACGAATTCCCTATGCACTAATGTCACAGGTGCCATGTGTATGGTGATCATGGCACAAGCCTTAAGCCTGCACATAAATCTATGAGCTGTGTCCAATGCGACAAAAGGAATAAACTAAGATGACATCATATTCCAATGACAGGCTGATACGGAACCAGGATAAAATATAGACTAGGAAAAACAAAAACCAGAAAAAACACGAAAGGAGAACACAAACGCGTATTTAATACAACAAGACAACAAGCCCCATGGCTGTTGGTTTAGGATGTTTTTCCAAACACTACTCTTCGCTAGTGCGTCATAGTTCTCATTTCCGCCTGACATCATATTTACTCAAAAACACATTATGATGTCATCTTGGTCAGTTTATTTCTTTTCTCACATTGGACACAGCAGCAGGGAAGTTTCAGTCTTTTTCTCATAATTTTTGTATCTGGTGTTTGTTTGTTTGTAATCTTACGCTTGACAAAGGCCAGTTGGCCGACAAATTGTGCCTGTCTCGTCATGTTGTATTAAATACGCGTTCGTGTTCTTCTTTCGTGTTTTTTTTCTGGTTTATGTTTTACCTAGTCTATATTTTATACTGGTACTGTATCAGTCTATCATTGGAATAAATTGATTACATATAAATGACATGAGTATCTTTGTTATCTTATCATCAGAAAAAAGGAACACACACACACACACACACACACACACACACACACACACACACACACACACACACACACACACACACACACACACACATATATATATACTGATGGGAATTCGAACCCACAACCTTCCAGTCGGTATTTCGTTGCGCTAACCACTACACCACGGCGACTGGTGTAAGACTCTTTATTATTTTTCCCATCAGGGACTTTCTTTCGTGAAAACACGGTCAGTTTCAAAGCACTGTTTGACGTCTCCATTGGCCAGATGTTTACCAACGCGTTTTGGCGTCCCGTGAAGAGCGAGATTTGGACGAGAGTTTGGTGCCACACCGTCCAATCCTTGCGCCGTTCCTGTTGTGCCCTCGTACCTGATAGAGGCACATTTAAAAAAAAATCCGTGACAGCCATCTCTTTTTTCTGGTTATGCTATATTGTCATACAGCCATTTACACTGCTGGAAGTCTCCTACAAGCGTTTGACGGTTACAATGACGTGAAATTTGACGCTTTGTAGATGAGGTGAGATATCTTTCCTTGGTTCGTCACTGAATAGGCGTTTTTGTGTAGCTCCATACAAGTTCATTCACATAAAAGTGGTTGTGATAGTGGTGGTGGTGGTGGAGATAAATGCACACATCTTCTGTGTTACTTTGCTGACCTGATCTGAATCCTGTGGAATCTTAAAGCTGGAATCTCACTTGTTGAAAGCCATTTTGGAAGAATGCTCTGAGTACAACGACTCAGCAACACTGACATTGGATTTTTTTTCTGAATTGTGATCGTACTGAATTCCAATTGGCAAATGTGATTTCATTTTCAGACTGTTCTGATACCAGTACAAAACAGTGCAACTGTATCAATTTGTATTGACAAGTATGAGTCTTTCTTTATTATTCTTTTTTTAACAGTGTGAGTCTGCCAAACATTAAAAATCAGTACTGCATGGAAACATTCCAGGCATCTACGATTCTTTTAGCGATTTCAAATATCAGTGTCCATTTGTTACTGAGTGTATCTGCTACTTTCTGCTACTTTTAATGCAAGGGATCTTGCTTATGTAACGGAAGTTAGATTGTCTCCTGATTCATTCTGGTCAGATGTCCCCTTCTCTCTCCCCTCTATCTTCCTTATTCAACCCCTCCCCCAAAACAAACAAACAAACAAACAAGCAAGCAAACAAACAAGCAGACAAACAAACAGACAGACAGACAAACAAAATCAATGTAAAACAATAGCAAAAACAAACAAACAAACAAACAAATCCCACTTAGACAATAGCAATAACAAAAGTACCAAGCCAAAGCCCCAAACCAAAGCCCCAAACCAAACCAAACCAAACCAAACCAAACCAATCCAAACCAATCCAAACCAATCCAATCCAAAGCAAAGCAAAGCAAAACAAAGCAAAGCAAAGGAAAGGAAAGCAAAGCAAAGCAAAACAAAGCAAAGCAAAGGAAAGGAAAGCAAAGCAAACCGAACCAATCCAAACCCAACCACACCAACCAAACTGAACCAAAACCATGAAAAAAAAAATCCCAACTCTCAACACACACACAAAAATGATGCCATATAATATGTAAAATGTTGTGTGATTTAACACGATACAACAAAATACAACACGCCACAACACAAGACAACAAAGCACTACTTCTAACCTAATGCACAGCTGTGGATTACTTGTTTTCTTTCCTTTTTTAACAGATCAGTGGATTTCTCCTGACCATTCCCTTTCCCATCCCTTCATTTCCCCTTTCTCTTTTATTGCTGAATATTAGAACATTATATCTCACATTAACAAAAGAAGTTTAGTACTCAAAAAGCAGGGAATCGGTTTCTTTTTTGTACCCTTTCGCAGCAGTTTTTAGCTTAATATTTTTGTTCCTTGAAGGCATTGTGTGCCTCCTTGTCATTCATACAGCAGCTTTCAGCAAATGTGAAAAGCTGTTTCTTGGGAAGGGAAAACTGGGATAGAAAAAGAAGGATGTGGGCTCGCCAGGGTAGGGTGGGCAGGGGTTGAGAGTCATTAGGCTTTATAAAGAGTTTAAAGAGTTGGCGTGTGCGTGTATGTGTGTGCTTGTGTGTGGTGTGTGTGTGTGTGTGTGTGTGTGTGTGTGTGTGTGTGTGTGTGTGTGTGTGTGCCCGAGAGAGAGAGTGTGTGGTGTGATGTGGTGTGGTGTAAGTGTGTGGTAAGTGTGTGTGTGTGTGTTGTGTGTGTGTGTGTGTGTGTGTGTGTGTGGTGTGTGCGCGCACGAGTGTGTGTGTGTATTTGTGTGTATGTGTGTGTGTGTGTGGTGTGTGTGTATGTGTGTGTGTGTGTGTGTGTGTGTGTGTGTGTTAGTGTGTGTGTGTTAGTGTGTGTGTATGTGTGTGGTGTGGTGTGGTGTGTGTGTGTTTGTGTGTGTGTGGTATAGGCGCGCGCTCGTGTGTGTGTGTGTGTGTGTGTGTGTGTGTGTGTGTGTGTGTGTGTGCGTAAGTGTGTGGTGGTGGTGGTGGTGGTGGTGGTAATGGTAGTGATGGTGGTGGTAGTGGTGGTTGTGGTGGTGCTGTGTGTGTGTGCGTGAGTGTGTGCGCGCATGCGTGTCTGTGAGTGTGTGTGTGTGTGTGTGTGTGTGGTGTGTGTGTGTGTGCGTGTGTGCGTGCGTGTGTGTTTCAAAAACCGTTTTCTTAAACTCCTGTGAGGTTCTAAGAAATAGTTTGTTGGACTGATCGTCTAAAAAGCTGAATAGCCGTGTTGCCTTGCCTTGGGCCTGTGTGAAAAGGCACAGTATCTAACTGTTCACTAGACCACAGGAGCAGGGGATTTGGTCGGGGGTATTTATGCAGCCTTCATTCATAACCTTCCTCTTACTTCTACCTTTTCACTCACGCAACCCACCCACCCCCACCCCCAACAAAAAAGAAAAAAAGCAAGAAAAAAAAAGCTATAATACAGCTATACAAAGATCTCTTTTCTTCCCAACATTTTCTTTCAACTTTGGACATTCCTCAATCTTCACGTAACCCGTAACTCTGAACTTTAAAATAAAAAAAAAGCATTCGCCAAAGTTTGCTTATTACTTACAGCTATTTAACTTACTGCTTATTATGGCATTGGCATGTAGCGTTGTAACAAAGGTTCTTCACTTATGGCTGGTTAGGTTCAACCTCTTTATAGTACTCCAAGTGTGTTTCATGGTTCGCTTTATGCAAGAGATATTATTGCTGCCATCTGCTGCCACAGCCGCCACTGAAAATACTCTAACTGCTAATACTCTAACTGCTACTTCAGGTGTTGCTGCTGTCACTAACATCTCTGTTGCTGCTGCTGCTACTACTACTACTTTTCTTCTGTGATGTCGCCATTGCTGCTACCCGCTTTTGTTGCTGTTGTTGTTGCTGCTATTATCGTTGTTATTGTTGCTGCTGCTGCTGCTATCGTTGTTGTTGTTGCTGCTGCTACTACTACTTTTCTTCTGTGATGTCGCCATTGCTGCTACCTGCTTTTGTTGCTGTTGTTGTTGTTGTTGCTGCTACTGCTACCAGTACTAATACTGTACTGTGCTGCTGCTGCTATTTATCACAGTTGTGTTTTTGCTTTCTTTTTGGCATTGTGACGCTCAAAATACTGCGATTTATTTTCTTGTTTATCTCAACATATGACTCATCATTTGCAGATTAACGTCAAACTATATTGAATAAAATCTCAATAAGAAGGTAAAACTGACCATGTGAGATCATTTTTATTTACGTATATCTCCATAAGGAGAATTGTTCATGCCTGTATTTTTGTACACCGCACTAAGCTTATCTATTCAAGTAAAAAATTTTCATGTAAGCAGTTTCTATAGAACTGATATAATGGAGTCATAAAAATAATCTGTTTTATAAATCAAGTGTCCAGTTCACTGCATATAATTTTGTGTGTCTACACAGCTGCTATGAATTGGTTCCTATTTTGTGATGTTTAGGGCATGTCTGTGTTATTTACCGAGTGTCCTGTCGACTGTGTGGGCTTGATTCTTGTCCCGTTTACTGATGTGTTGAAGTGTTTGTATATCATTTTCTTAAATTTCTTCATTATTTCTTTTTACAACGCACAGCAAACCATTTGCAACATAACAGCGAAGGCGTTTTCAATGTAATTCGTGTATTTTTGTTGTGAGCACATAACAAGCTTTGGTTGTTGTTCAGGACATGATATGATATTAAACACCTGCATACTTTTATTGAATAAGCTTTCTAAAACCAATACTCATGCGAAAAACGTGAAACTGAAACTCAGGTCATGGTCCCACCCACACTACTCTTGTGAGCAGTTCCTCCATTCAGTAAGTAAAATTTTCCATTGCTTTTATTCTTGCTTTTATTGCTTTTATTCTTTCTCCCCATTTATAGCCATGCGTGTGTGTGAGTGTGTGTGTGTGTGTGTGTGTGTGTGTGTGTGTGTGTGTGTGTGTGTGTGTGTGTGTGTGCGTGCGTGTGTGTGCGTTAGTGCGTGCGTGCGTGCTTGCGTGTGTGTCTGCTTCAGCGCTTAGATTTGATTTTATCAAGATTTTGCGCTATATAAATATTGTAATTATTATTATTATTATTTAAAAGAACACTTGAGTAATGCGCAAGTCCACTGACAAAATTCAGTTTCCATTCCCTTTTCTTCTTTCTTTCAGACCATTTATTATCTCTCCCCACCCCTAATCTTTTGCCCTTTCAGGAACTTTCCTTTGTACGAACGATTTTAAGTTTTACAGTATTGTTTGACGTCTCTATGCCCTGACTGTTTACCGACACAGAGTGGCCCCCCTGAAATCCCGTGGAGAGCGAGATTTGGCCGAGGTTCAATACCGTACCACACTTTTCTTGCGCCGTGCTTCCCGTTCCTGTTGTGCCCTCTGTCTGATAAAGGAGGGTTGAAAAATAGTCCACGACAGCCGTCTCTTTTTTTTCCCTGGGTGTTTTTCATTGTCATACAGCCATTAGCTCTCCTACCAGCGTCCTACAACATTTGATGGTTGTAATGACGTGAAATGTGACACTTTGAAGATGACGCGATATCCCCCCCCCCCCTTTGGTTTGTTAGCGAACAGGCGTTTTTGTGTGGTTCCCTGCAAGTTCTTTTATACAAAAATGTTACCCTGCCTTTGGTTTGGTTTCCATACGATAGGGATTGCTTGCAAAAGCATGGGATGGTGGTGATTGTAGTGTTACCAGCACAGACCTCATGAGATATATTTGGCTGATCTGATACATCTGGAGTCCTACAGCTGGAATGTCACTGGTTGAAAGTAGTATAGAAGGTGTGATGTAACAAGTCGTGTAGAAAGAGTGATGTAACAAGTCGTATAGAAAGTGTGATGTAACAAGTCGTATAGACAGAGTGATGTAACAAGTCGTATAGACAGAGTGATGTAACAAGTCGTATAGACAGAGTGATGTAACAAGTCATATAGACAGAGTGATGTAACAAGTCATATAGACAGAGTGATGTAACAAGTCATATAGACAGAGTGATGTAACAAGTCATATAGACAGAGCGATGTAACAAGTCATATAGACAGAGTGATGTAACAAGTCATATAGACAGAGTGATGTAACAAGTCATATAGACAGAGTGATGTAACAAGTCATATAGACAGAGTGATGTAACAAGTCATATAGACAGAGTGATGTAACAAGTCGTATAGAAAGTGTGATGTAACAAGTCGTATAGACAGAGTGATGTAACAAGTCATATAGACAGAGTGATGTAACAAGTCGTATAGACAGAGTGATGTAACAAGTCATATAGACAGAGTGATGTAACAAGTCATATAGACAGAGTGATGTAACAAGTCATATAGACAGAGTGATGTAACAAGTCATATAGACAGAGTGATGTAACAAGTCATATAGACAGAGTGATGTAACAAGTCATATAGACAGTGTGATGTAACAAGTCGTATAGACAGAGTGATGTAACAAGTCATATAGACAGAGTGATGTAACAAGTCGTATAGACAGTGTGATGTAACAAGTTGTATAGACAGTGTGATGTAACAAGTCATACAGACAGAGTGATGTAACAAGTTGAATAGACAGAGTGATGTAACAAGTTGTATAGACAGAGTGATGTAACAAGTCATATAGACAGAGTGATGTAACAAGTCATATAGACAGACTGATGTAACAAGTCATATAGACAGAGTGATGTAACAAGTCATATAGACAGTGTGATGTAACAAGTCGTATAGACAGTGTGATGTAACAAGTCGTGTAGACAGAGTGATGTAACAAGTTGTGTAGAAAGTGTGATGTAACAAGTCGTATAGAAAGTGTGATGTAACAAGTCGTATAGACAGAGTGATGTAACAAGTCATATAGACAGTGTGATGTAACAAGTCATATAGAAAGTGTGATGTAACAAGTCGTATAGAAAGTGTGATGTAACAAGTCGTATAGAAAGTGTGATGTAACAAGTCGTATAGACAGAGTGATGTAACAAGTCATATAGACAGAGTGATGTAACAAGTCGTATAGAAAGTGTGATGTAACAAGTCGTATAGACAGAGTGATGTAACAAGTCATATAGAAAGTGTGATGTAACAAGTCATATAGACAGAGTGATGTAACAAGTTATATAGAAAGTGTGATGTAACAAGTCGTATAGAAAGTGTGATGTAACAAGTCGTATAGAAAGTGTGATGTAACAAGTCGTATAGACAGAGTGATGTAACAAGTCGTATAGACAGAGTGATGTAACAAGTCGTATAGACAGAGTGATGTAACAAGTCATGTAGAAAGTGTGATGTAACAAGTCATATAGAAAGTGTGATGTAACAAGTCATGTAGAAAGTGTGATGTAACAAGTCATATAGACAGAGTGATGTAATAAGTCGTATAGACAGAGTGATGTAACAAGTCATATAGACAGAGTGATGTAACAAGTCATATAGACAGAGTGATGTAACAAGTCATATAGACAGTGTGATGTAACAAGTCATATAGACAGAGTGATGTAACAAGTCATATAGACAGAGTGATGTAACAAGTCATATAGACAGTGTGATGTAACAAGTCATATAGACAGAGTGATGTAACAAGTCATATAGACAGAGTGATGTAACAAGTCATGTAGAAAGTGTGATGTAACAAGTCATATAGACAGAGTGATGTAACAAGTCATGTAGAAAGTGTGATGTAACAAGTCGTATAGACAGAGTGATGTAACAAGTCATATAGACAGAGTGATGTAACAAGTCATGTAGAAAGTGTGATGTAACAAGTCATATAGACAGAGTGATGTAACAAGTCATATAGACAGAGTGATGTAACAAGTCATATAGACAGAGTGATGTAAGAAGTCGTATAGACAGAGTGATGTAACAAGTCATGTAGAAAGTGTGATGTAACAAGTCATATAGACAGAGTGATGTAACAAGTCATATAGACAGAGTGATGTAACAAGTCATATAGACAGAGTGATGTAACAAGTCGTATAGACAGAGTGATGTAACAAGTCATATAGACAGAGTGATGTAACAAGTCATGTAGAAAGTGTGATGTAACAAATCCTGTAGAAAGTGTGATGTAACAAGTCATGTAGAAGGTGTGATATAACTATAAAGATGAATATTCTAAGATGTTATAGGATAATTGTTTCCTGTTTATTGTTCACATTAGAATTACATTTATCTAATGCTTTCTTGCATTTAGATGACTCTGACACTAATGCAAGATCTGTGGCTAGATTGATTGTTATTCATAATTGTTTATTACACTGTTTCATTTCAGGCTGAGGACTTCCAAACTGTTTACTTTAAGCATGCTGAACAGCAAAGGTCAGTATTTCATGTAAATGTACCAAGCAAACACAGTCCCTTTACATTTTTTTTCACAATCAGTGAGCAATCCATGAACATGCAGATCTAGCCGTTTTGATCGGAAAAGAGTTTGTGTTTTCGGGAAAGAAAAGGGCACACTGCTTTTCTGAATCATACTTTGTCTGAGGAGTCTCATCATCTGCATCGTGTCCTGAGTTACTACCCTCTCGCCGTTCATGTCAGCTCTCCAACACCCCTGCAAACCCACAGAAAGTGAAGTCACCATGATCGAACGGCATGAAAATCTACAAAATCTGGGACAATAATTCAACAATGGGACAATGATGATGACAATGGAGATGATAGTGATGATGCTACTGAGTTCATTTTGGATCGAGACTGCGTGACAGGGCTGTAACGACATACTTATTTGTAAAAAACAACAACACAAAAAAACAAAAACAAAAACATAAACACCCCCCCCCAAAAAAACACCAAAAACAAACAAACAAACAAAAACAAAACAACAACAAAAAAACAACAAAGCAACAACAACAACAGCAACAAACAAACAAAAACAAAACAAAACAAAACAAAAAACCCTTGACCAAACAGATCCAAAAGGTAAGGATACTTGCGGCAATAGTCAGGGAATTGTAGCACTATCCCCAATGACGCATCCATGAAGTGGATGAGACTCAACTGTGTGGTCTTCTGTTCCCACAAGTCCGTGGCATGAAAAATGCGAAACTCTGGTTGGGAGGCAGCTGGGGATGAAGCATCGCACAACAATCTTTTTGACTAATTGCAGGGTTCAGATTCACGAGTTTCCAGTCAGTTGTCCATTATGCTAACCACTTTGCCATATAAAATAGTACATTTCGATTCATACTTGCAATGCACTCTTGTTTTTACTTCCATGCTTCCAAATCCCCATCCTAAGAGAAAAAAAAAGATGACTGCAGCTGAGATAATAAATTGATTTATTTATCTATCTATCTATCTATCTATCTATCTATCTATCTATCTATCTATCTATCTATCTAATGTATCTATCTATCTATCTATCTTTCTATCTATCTATCTATCTATCTATCTGTCTGTCTGTATATCTATCTATCTATCTATCTATCTATCTATCTATCTATCATCTATCTGTCTGTCTGTCTGTCTGTCTATGTATGTATGTATGAATGAATGTATGTATGTATGTATGTATGTATGTATGTATGTATGTATGCAATTATCTATCTATATTTATTTTTCATATGTATTCATACATATGTGTATATACATATACATATATATATAATATATATATACACACATACATATATATGTGTGTGTACATATATACGCATATATATACATATATCTACACATCATCATCATCATCATTCTCCTGCCCGTGATGGGCGTAGAGGAGAGATGAGAGACACTCTTGAAGCCAGCCGTCGCCAACCGGTCCTGTCCTCCGCCTGTCGCACCAGCGTGGGGCCATCCAACCTGGTCCATTCTTTGATGTTGTCCATCCAGCATTTGGCTTGTCGTCCCCTTCGTCTGCCGCCTCCCAGTGTACCCTGGAGGACCGTTTTGGGCAGTGAGTTGTGGCGTGTGACATGCCCGAACCACGACAGCTTCCTGTTCTTGACTGTTGCCAGGAGGGGTTCTTGTGGGCCTGCGAGTGTTGTTATTTGGCTCCACACAAAGTCGTTTGTCTTCCGATCTTGCCAAGAGATCCCGAGCAAGCGCCTGAAGCATTTAGTTTCAAACGTCTGGATTCTCTTGGTGGTCTCTGCTGTCATGGTCCAGCTCTCGCATCCATACAGCAGGATGGGGAGCACCAGGGACTTGTACAGCTTCATCTTCGATGGAAAGCCGATCTCTCTGCTCTTCCAGATCTTGTTTAGCTTTACCATTGCTGCTGTTGCGATCGCTTGTCTGGTCTTGATTTCTGTTGTAGAGCGACCGTCTTTGGTGAGAGTGGCGCCAAGGTATTTGAAAGCGTCCACTTCTTCAAGCTGTTGCCCGTTCATGTAGATTTCAGCATGGGTGTTGGTTGTGCTGTTGACCAGGACTTTGCTTTTTTCTGTGCTCACTTCCATTCCGTGTGCACCTGCACTTTCTTCCAGTCTCATGGTCAGGTCTTGTAGTTCTTCGTTGCTGCCTCCCATCAGGTCGAT
Organism: Monoplex corrugatus; assembly: GCA_030674185.1. Classification (NCBI taxonomy): domain Eukaryota; kingdom Metazoa; phylum Mollusca; class Gastropoda; order Littorinimorpha; family Ranellidae; genus Monoplex; species Monoplex corrugatus. The sequence goes on along the minus strand of CM060307.1, from coordinate 35,396,822 downwards.
GTCATCTGCGAACCTCAGGTTGTTGATGGTTCTTCCTCCGATGGAGACAGTGGAGTGGAAGTCATGGAGGGCTTCACGCATGATGTTCTCCAGGAAGAGATTGAACAGCACGGGAGAGAGTAGGCAGCCTTGACGGACTCCAACTGTGGTCTTGAAGTAGTCCCCTATCTGGTTGTTGAGGAGAACTGCGCTGCTGGCAGTGTTATACAGCGCCTGGATGGTTTGGAGGAGACCTTCCTCTATGCCAAACTTTCTTAGCACCTGCCACAAACCCTTATGCCACACCCTGTCGAATGCTTTTTTAAAGTCTATGAAGTTGTGGAACAGGTCTCTTTGATGCTGCAGATGTTTCTCCATCATTATCCGGCAGGTGAAGATCTGTTCTACTGTGCTTCTGCCCGCCCTAAATCCAGCTTGTTCTTCCGCAAGGTGTTCTTCCGCTTCTTTCTTCAGTCGATTCAATATGACTCTGAGCATGATCTTGCTGGTGTGGCTAATGAGACTTATTGTTCTGTAGTTCTGGCATTGGCGCATATTTCCCTTTTTGGGCAGGGGGATGATGAGTGATTGAGTCCATTCTGTGGGCCACTGTTTTGTCTCCCAGATCTTCTGACAAATCGATGTTACACGAGTGACCAAATCATTCCCTCCATGTTTGAGCAGCTCTGATGGGATATTGTCTGCTCCAGGTGATTTCCCTGCTGGTAGGCTGCGGATGGCTTCTTCCACTTCTTCTCTCATCACTGGTAGCGGTGAGGATTCCCTCAATGGTGTTGAGTCCCCCTGAAACAAACTGTCATCTGGCTGTATTGGGTAGTTGTATAGTTCTTGGCAGTACTGCGTCCATCTGTTCAGAACAGCGGAGCTTTCTGTCAGCAGCTCGCCTGAGGTATCCTCGATGACTGACGATCTGTTTTGCTGCGTCTTGGTAAGGTTTTTCAGTGTGGTGAAGGCATGTTTGCTGTTTCCTTTTTTCATGCCTTTCTCGATGTTCTCACACTGGTTGTTGATCCATTGTTCTTTGGCTTCAATCATTTTCTTCTTTACAAGGTTGTTGCTTTTACGATACTGTGCGGCTTCCTCAGGGCTGGAGTTTTTCGTCTTCTTCAGTGATCTTCTGTTGTCGCAGAGGTCAAGGATGTCATTTGAGATCCATGCTTGGGTTTTCTTCCTCTGTCGCCCCAGTACCTCCTCTGCTGTTTCGCGGACTGCCTCACCAAAGTTGTTTGTGAGGTCGTTGATGTCGCTGTCCAGGAAGTTGAGTGCCGCGAACCGCCCCCCGAGCTGTGCCTGGAATGCCTCTTCTATCTCTGGATCTTTTAGCTTTTCCAGGTCAAACTTGATGCGTGGCTGCGCAGCTTGGTACTTCTTTTTCAATTTGATCTTCATTGTGAGCAGCACGAGGTCGTGGTCGCTGCCTATATCAGCTCCAGGGTATGTCCTCGTCTTTGCTTTATTAATGCTTGATTTGAAGCGCCGCGGTGTGAGGACAAAGTCGATCTGGTTGTGAGTCTTTCCGTTCGGC
>CM060307.1:35390297-35392797 GCA_030674185.1 Monoplex corrugatus | reverse complement strand
AGAGGCTATTAATATAGTTAAGAGCCATCAATATTGCGTATAATTCTGATGTAAAAATAGAGAAGCCTTTACCTATGTAAAAAGATTTTTTTACCTTTAAGGCAGGAATGACGAATCCAGCTCCGCTATCAGCTGTATCTAAAACAGACCCGTCTGTGAAAATTTTTAGGTGATTAGGATAATATGTGGTTAAATGAGATTTGACTTCTGATACTAGAATATTTATTTCTTCTGTTGTATTGAGATTTATGTAGTCTATATCAAAGTTAGCTTTTTCAAGTTCCCAGGAAGGTATGGATGGAATAAGAGGCATTACTGGAATGTTATTTATATCAATATTGTTTTTGCTCAGGAGAACTTCTGCAAAATTTCGTATAGGTTGAAGAGTATGCATCTTTCGAGCTTTCTGAGGATAGTCAGTTTCCGAGGTGTATAGTAATTCATCCTTAACTGAGTTCTGTACGGCCAGAGCTCTAATAACATACTTTGTCACCGCTAATTCATGTTGATCTGTAAGCGGTAATATGTTACTTTCTTTATAAGACTTCATTGTGTTTGTATGAACGGGCACACCAAGAGCCAATTTAATAGCTTTGCTATCTACACTTTGTAATTTTTTTAAGAGTGTATTCGAGGCAGTAAAATATACCTCTTGTCCATAGAGCAGTTTCGATCGAACCAAAGAAATCGCTAGGTGTAACATAGTTTGAGTGTCTTGGCTCCAGGATTGTCTGTTGACTATTTTTAAGAAGTTAAGTCTTTTGTTTGCTTTTGTAATTAAATATTCGATATGATGTCTCCAATTTAACTTTCGTGTTATGTACACTCCTAGAAATTTAACGGTGGGCTTATAAGCAAGAGGATTATTGTCCAGCGATAACGTAGGGAGAGTTTTAGGGTTTTCACCGTTGTTAAAAAGAATAAGATAAGTTTTTTCACTCGATAACTCCAGACCATTGTCTTTCATGTAATTACTCAGGTTATCAAGATCATATTGGTAGAGCTTTTGTACATGGGTGATTGTTCTTTTGTTTGTATTTTTTCGAAGAGTGGTATTCATCCAAATGGCAATATCATCTGCATACTGTACAACATTAGTGTTCTTCGACAAATGTTGTGGTAAATCATAAAGAAGTATACTGAACAGGATGGGGGCTATGATTGACCCCTGAGGGATCCCCATGTCTATGTCTTTAAATGAAGAGTATACAGTCCCTAATCTTACACACATTGATCTACAGGATAAAAAGTCTTTAATGCAATAATACATTTTACCTGTTACACCAATGCTCTTTAATTTGTAAAGCAGTCTTGAATGCCACACAGTGTCGTAAGCCTTCTTCACGTCAAAAACGTAGCCAAAGTGCTTTTTCTACGAGAAAATTGTTTTTTGATTTGACTTGTAAGTTTTACTAAATGATCTGTTGTACATCGCCCTTTCCTAAATCCTGCCTGATGAGGTGGAATAATATCATTTCGTTCACAATAATGGAACAAACGCTTCTGAATAATCTTTTCCATCAGTTTCCCAACATGAGAAGTTAAAGCTATTGGTCTGTAACTGTCAATGAGTGACCTTGATTTGCCTTCCTTAATGATGGGAATTATTACGGACTTCTTCCAGAGTTTTGGAAGAGCTCCATTGAACCAACATTTTTGGAAAAATGAGTATAATAATTCCTTTCACTTAAAAGGCAAATGAATTAGCATCTGATAAGAAATACCATCTAAACCAACAGAAGATTTATTGGATGAAAAAGACGCCAAAGTTTCCATGAATTCGTCCAGTTGAATGGGAGAATTGATATAATGATTCTCCTTAGAAATTGGATCAACATAGATGTCATTTTTCTCCTGTTCTTTTCTGTGTTGACTATTAGTTGACTTTAAAGTAACTGATCGGCTATTGTCTGATAAAAGATTAAGAAAGGCGTTACCTTTTTCAAAGGAATTTGGAAATAAATTGTCTTTAAACTTAATTGGGTAGCTTGGCAGTGTATGACCATGTTTCATTTCTTTTAGTTTTTTCCACACTTTGTACATATCCTTTGATTCAGATACTTTATCTTTACAGAAACTGGTCCAATAGGACTTCTTTGCTTGTGCTATTACTCTATTACATTGAATTTTAGCTTTCTTCATGTTCAAATGATGTGCAGGTTTTTATTTTTCAGCCAGATTTTAAAGGTTTCTTTTTTAAAGGCAACAGCCTGTTCACATTCTTTTGTCCACCACGTATTTCCACGGCATTTGCCTAGTGTCACCGACTTGCACACTGGAATAGAAGAGAAAGCTGCCTTTAAGACAACTTCGATGAAATTAGAATAAAATACATCTATATATCTGTGTTGTGCGTCTGAAGGACATTACCAAACGCTATCCAATCGGCGTTCTTGTATTTGAATTTCGGGATTCTGTCTTCAGTGTCAATGCGTGTTCTGAAAGTTGTTTTCTCCAAAAGTTTAATTTCAATTGGAAGATGATCACTACCCAAACTATC
>CM060307.1:35372797-35375297 GCA_030674185.1 Monoplex corrugatus | reverse complement strand
GATTTCTTCCCTTCTTTCGTTATACTAGAATTCTTCCCTTTTTAGATATAGTATACTACATGTAGAATTCTTCCCTTTTTTAGTTACATTATACTAGAATTCTTCCCTTCTTTAGATATAGTATACTAGAATTCTTTCCTTCTTTAGTAACATTATACTAGGAATTCTTCCCTTCTTTAGATACAGTATACTAGAATTCTTCCCTTCTTTAGTTATATTATACTATAACTCTTCCCTTCTTTAGATACACTAGAATTCTTCCCTTCGTCAGATATATTGTACTAGAATTTTTCCTTCTTTAGTTAGTTATTTATTCGTCTTTTGGGTGATTGACTGCACTTATTACCATCATCAGTTTTATCATTAACATTACCATCAACATGATCATTATAGTTGTCAGTTATTGTTACAATTATTGTTGTTGTTATTATTACTGTTAGCATCATCGTCATCGTCATCGTCGTTGTCGTCGTCGTCGTCGTCGTCGTCGTCGTCGTCCATCATCACCCATCATCATCATTGTCGTCGTCGTCATCCTCCTCGTCCTTATATTATGATATAATAATAAACACAACAACAACAACAACAACAACAATACTACTACTACTACTGCTATTACTACTACTACTTCTGCTACTACATACAACAACAACAACAACAACAACAACAACTACTATTACTAACGTAACAACAACAACACAACAACAACAAAATAATAATAATAATAATGATAATAATAATGACTACCTGTACAGCATGTCATCTCACAAAAGCCCTAAGCGTGTCACATGAACATCAATTGCCAGAGACAGACACACGTAAAGCGAATACGTGTTGACCCATGCCACTAGCATGAAAAGGACGAACTGAAAAAAGAAAAAGAAAAAAAAAAAAAGAAAAAAAAAGAAAAAAAAAGGAAATTCCAATAAAATGTCTAATTCCATGCAAAGACGATTAGGAAAAAATACAAATTATACATTTCTCGCATGCACATGCACACACACACACACACACACACACAGCACGCGCGCACCCACACACACACGCACGCATGACACACAATCACACACACTCACACTCACCTCTCACTCACTCACATATCTCCTCACACACGCACACACACACACATGTACAGACATACTCACACATGCTCACATCCTCCAACAACACATACACGCACACACATACATATTCAAACAGAGAGAGGAGAGAGAGAGAAGAGAGAGAGAGAGAGAGAGAGCAGAGAGAAAGAGAGAGAGAGAGAGAAGAGAGAGAGAGCAGAGAAGAGGAGAGAGAGAGAGAAGAGACGAGAGAAGAGAGAAGAGAGACGAGAGAAGAGAGACGAGAGAGAGAGAGAGAGAGAGAGAGAGAGAAGAGAGAGAGAGAGAGAGAGAGAGAGAGAGAGAGAGAGAGAGAGAGAGAGAGAGAGAGAGAGAGAGAGAGGATATAAGTAAAATACACACTCGACTGGTCATAAAACCAACAGATAAAATGCGTCTTTTATTGTCACACCCTCGTTGAAACCCTTTGTAGAAACCTAGGCTTTGATGCACAACCGACAGAACTGGAGGAATCTGGCAGACAGTTTGTTTTAGTGCGGTGCCCCAATGGCTCTTCACGGAATTAAGGGACAAGCAGAAGAAGAAGACTGCGTAGTGGTGACATCACTGTCACATACCCGCCATGACGCACTGTCTAATACCATCCTTCAGGCCTGCAGGGCACCCATTAGGGAGGTGGTTGCTGGCATTGACAGAGGAAGAACCGGGTTGCACGTATGAAATAAAATAGTCAAGCAATTCTGACGATTTCCCTTTTTGTAGGGACAAAAGAAAATCTGAAGTTTATTCGTCTCAAGGTTGCTGTGGTTTTGAAAAACCTTCTGTTGAAATGATAGACAGACAGGCAGAGTGACAGACGGGCAGGCAGGCAGGTAAGCCAGCAGGCTGGTAGGCAGGCAGACAGGCAGGCAGTCAGTCAGGCAGGCAGACAGACAGACAGACAGACAGACAGACAGACAGACGGTCGGACGGAAAATAAACTGCACAGCCTTTTTTTTTTTTTTTTTTTTTTTTTTTTTTGTAGACTGAAAACAAACATTAAGTAGTGTTGATAAATAAATTTAAAAGATATACGACGATCTAGAAAAAACGATGGAGGAAAAGAAAAAAGAAAAGAAAGAGGGAAATACGAATATCTAACTGAGGTGTGTATGTTTAATTTAAGAGCAAAAAGGAAACAAACAACAAAAACAAACAAACAAACAAACAAACAAACAAACAAAAAATAGAATGAAAGTGAGAAAGGAAGATGAAACTATGAAACTAAAGGGAGAAAACCAAAAAGGCATAAGCAAGAACAAGAATAAAAGCAAGAACAAGACAAGAAGAAGAAGAAGAAGAAGAAGAAGAACAACAACAACAACAACAACAATAACAGTTTCAAAAACAACAACACATGCATGCATATACATAAAGGGCATGAAAAAAAAGAGAAGTCA
>CM060307.1:35365297-35370297 GCA_030674185.1 Monoplex corrugatus | reverse complement strand
GTGTGTATGTGTGCGCAAGCGCGTGATCGTGTGCGTTTGTATGTGTCCACATGTGTGTACATGTGCGTGTGTAAGCGCGCGCGCAAGTTTGCATGTGTGTATGTATCTGTAAGTGCCAGTGTATGTATAGGTATGTGCAGCATTGTGTATGTATCGTAGTGCAGTGTATGTATAGTATAGCATTGTATGTATCTGTAAGTGCCAGTGTATGTATAGGTATGTGCAGCATGTGTGTATGTATCTGTAAGTGCCAGTGTATGTATAGGTATGTGCAGCATGTGTGTATGTATCTGTAAGTGCCAGTGTATGTATAGGTATGTGCAGCATGTGTGCAGAACGCTTGTGCTCGGAAAAACAAAAACAAAAACAGAAACGAAAACAACAACAACAACAACAACAAAAAACAACCAACCAAAGAAACAAAAACAAAAAAAGTCTTTTGTTGTTTACAGATGAAATCTAAAATTTGCTAGACTACTGCGAGATCTGCACCATCTTTCAACAACACATTCAACATCTGGAACGTAACGGTTCCAGAAAGGCGTCAGCGCAAGATCTGCAACTGCATGTAGCGAGGTGGAGTGTCAAACCTTCACGTTCTGAAGAAACGTGGCTGGCTAGCCAAATACACAATGTCAACTCACCAAATGCCAGCTTTGTTGGACAGGACACGTTGTCCATTTTTTTTGTTCAGTCTCAGGACCGTCTGCCTGGAATAGACTCCCGTTCTCCCTTCGCCTGGCACCTACCTTTTTTGATTTTAAATCCAATTCAATTCAAAACCCCAACTCTTTTCGCCAACGCCATGCAGCAGGGCACACGATGATGACCCCCTCTTCCCAACGAATGAATTCTACAACTACTTCTTCTTCTCAATTTGTGTAGTTTTTTTTTTTTTTTATTATTCAATATTGTAAGGTAGTCTTTGTCCATTGTATGCGTATGCCCCCTGTACGTGAGTGCGCTTTGACTTGAATTGTCAAGATTTGGCGTTGTATGAATACTGTTATCATCATCATCACCATCACCATCACAATCACCATCATCATCATCATCATCATCACCATCACAATCACCATCACCATCATCATCATCCTCACGCTGAGAGGTATCTTAGCAGTCCTTGGAATATTCTCATCCTTTCATTTTTAGTTTTAAACACGGGAAGAAATGTTTAAACAACTTCATCTTCTCGTCTCCAGCTTTTAAACAAAGAATCAACCAGAACTGAATATCTTTTTGAAAAGTCAAACTTGCTATCATTTAGGAAAACTGTCCAGCCATGTATACAAGCTAAATACTGGGTTACTGTCCCCAAAATGAAAAGAGAGATGTTAATGTTTCATTTTGTTTGTCACTGCGCATTTGAAGTTATCCTTTCAAGTCTAAAAGTTCAATAATTGTAAGATCAGAATTTTCCAGAAAAAAGTATACATCAAACTGAAGTAAAGAGAAGTCAATTTCATCGTTAGCGTGTCAGTCACTTCACTTGTATCAGTGTGAGTGTTGGTAAATCACTTTATTAAAATTGACATAAAGAGAAGTCAATTCATCGCTATGTGTCTGTCACTTCCTTGTATCATGTGAGTGTGTGTTGTAATCACTTGTTAACTGACATAAAGAGAAGTCAATTTCACGCTAGCGTGTCAGTCACTTCATTATATCAGTGTGAGTGTGTGTTGGTAAATCACTTTGTTAAAACTGACATAAAGAGAAGTCAATTTCATCGTTAGTGAGACAGTCACTTCACTTGAATCAGTGTGAGGATTCGTAAGTCACTTTGTCCTTTGAATATTAAAGGGAAGATTGTGGTATGGCCTGATCATCATTTTTTTTTTTATCAGATTCTGGAATTTTTGGCGACACGCGCTCAAGTTCTTGATACGAGCTGAAGTGTTAACAAGATAATGTTGAGACCACACTCGACACCTCAGTCTAAAGCAGAGAGCTGCCATCTTCCGCAGATGTTTTCCTTTCAGTGATAAAGCTTTTACTGACTCCGACAGCTTCTCTGACTCAGCAAGTCAAATAAACTGAACGAGAGAGGAGAAGAGGTGCACTGGGTCGAACTTGAGGTATATATATATTATATATATATATATGTATATTTTTATACACACATGTATATAGCATCTAGCTTTTTCTTCTCTCTCAGGCCTGTTGCCTGGTCTATTTACTCAAGTTTTTGTTTTATTTGTTAGATTAAAGATTGGAGTTGTGGAAAACAGAATTTGAAAAGTGCAGACAGAAAAGAAGGAAAAATAGAAAGGAAAACAACATGGCCGAGTTATTCTTACAATCTCCCTTTAACGTTTTCAACAAACATACCGATCCCTGAAAGGTGTCAATGACAAAATCAAAATTAAGTTAAAACGTTTTAATTCGTAAACATCTGATCCCTTACAACTGCAACACTTTACATAATTGAAAGACATACGCTTTGTATGAAACTTAGAAAAAAACATAAATAGATTAATAAAAATATTTTTTTAAAAAGGACTTTAAGAGTTACGACCCACGTTAAGTCACAAAGATGTAAATTCACACGTAAAATTGTCAACGTGATGGTTGTCGTACAAAGCTGTCATTTTCAAATTCACCTCCTCCTCCTCCTTCGTGTCTTCATTCAAGTCTGGTTTAAAGACATACTTTTTGCCTAGCAGTGATTTCCCCCTTTACACGTCCCCACCGTCGTCCCTATTACTTCCCATCGTATAAGCCTGATCAGGAAGTATCTCTCTGTGGAAACAACTGCAAAACTCGTTCTCTCCTACATAATGTCTCGCATTGACTACTGCAATTCACTCCTGTCCGGTCTTCCTGCCTCCACCACTCACATCCTACAGCGCATTCAAAACAATGCTGTACGCCTTGTACTCAAAAAGAAAAAAGCTGACCACATATCTCCTCTCCTGGCACAACTTCACTGGCTCCCTGTATCAAAGCGCATACAGTACAAACTAGACACCATGTGCTACAAAAGCCTCAATAACGCAGCCCCCGATTACCTGTCAAGCCTATTTGAGATCTATGTTCCCTCACGTAGCCTCCGCTCTGCCTCCGACCTCTGACTTTTCGCTTTCCACGCACTAAGCTCAATACCTATGGTCCACGAGCCTCTCTGTTTCTGGTCCGCTCTCCTGGAACAAACTTCCTCTCTCAGTCCGTCAGCAACCTACTTTTGTCTCCTTCAAGTCCGCTCTCAAAACTCACCTTTTCTCTGACCTCACTCAATCCCCTCTGCAGCCTGTCTCCACTCGGAGGGGAATCACATTGTAATATATAATTGTATATAATATGCTCTCTATAATTTTCCATTGCTTTTATTCTTTCTCCCCATTTATAGCCGTGTACGTGTGTGTGTGTGTGTGCGCGCGCGCGCGCGCGTGTGTGTGTGTGTGTGCGTGAGTGCGTGTGTGTGCGTGCGTGCGTGCGTGTGTGCGTGTGCGTGCGTGTGTGTGTGTCTGTTTCAGCGCTTAGATTGATTTTATCAAGATTTTGCGCTATACTAAATATTGTAATTATTATTATTATTATTACTCCCTCTCCCATGTGCGTGTGCTTGCGTTTTGTGTATATGTATACACGTATGTGTATACGTATACATATGTATGTATACAAATCACACATATGTATATCAAGATCTGGCTTCGAATAAGTATTATTGATATACGTATAAATAAATAAATGTATATATGTATACATATATATATATCTAGAGAAAGAGCTAGAGAATATCTATCTATCTATCATCTATCTATCTATCTATCTATCTATCTATCTATCTATCTATCTACTACCTATCTATCTATCTATCATCTACTATCTATCTATCCATCTATCTATCTATCATCTTATCTATCTATCTATCTATTCATTTATCTATCTTATTATCTTCTATCTGTATCTATCTATCTATCTATCTATCTGTCAACTCTATCTTCTTCTGTCTTCTGTCATCCATCCATCCATCCATCCTATCTATCTATCTATCTATATATCTATCTATCTATCTATCTATCTATCTAGCTATCTATCTATCTATCTAATCTGTCTGTCTGCGTTTGTCTGTCTGTCTTTCTGTCTGTCTATGTATATATGTATGTATGTATGTATGTATGTATGTATGTATGTATGTATGTATGTATGTATGTATGAATGTATGTATCTATCTATGTATCTATGTCTGTATGTATGTATCTATCAAACTATCTATCTGTCTCTCATCTATGTATGTATGTATTTTTGTATGTATGTATGTATGTATGTATGTATGTATGTATGTATCTATCTATGTATCTATCTATCTATCTATCTGTATCTACATCTACATATATATCGAAGGATTTTGACCAGAATGGCCTTCTTTGTCTCTTTTGAGATATACTGTTCTGACAGTAAACACTCGACAGTCTGAGGAAATTTGATAGGGTCAGGTAGCTATTGGACAGGATGAGGAAGTGAAAAGGGGTTTAAAAAAGAAAAAAAAAAACCCCACCTTGACACGACTTTAACCCAAACATACAGACAACAAACGAAGCTGAAACCTTGGGAAGGGGGCGGGGTGGTGGGGTGGGGGTGGGGGTGGGGGGTGAAGGAAGGGGAAGGGGAGAGGAACTCCCCATCAGAAAAAGGGCAAGACGAGTCGCAAAAATCTGGGACGATTTTTGACAGTGCTGTCCATGATATTTAACAAAAAATGGGGTTGACTGTGGTGGTGTTGCGGCTCTGGTTCCATATTTAATCCAGTCTGCGTGGACAGGCAACAACAACAACAACAACAACAAATTTTTTTTGCAGGTCTTGAAGATTCTCAGAAATCTGGGGCAACTTTGACAATTGTTTGTTATGGTATCTGCTGATTGGCAATTGAGGCTGAATGTCGATCATGATGCTCTGACTGGTTCCATATTTTGATTTTAGTCTGCGTGTTGTACAGGTGAATTTCCTGTCGCTGACCCTTCCAAGGTGTAACTAAGCCACTGTATTTATCTGAAATT
>CM060307.1:35357797-35360297 GCA_030674185.1 Monoplex corrugatus | reverse complement strand
GGAGATGAGATGAGATGAGATGAGATGAGTTGAGATGAGATGAGTTGAGATGAGATGAGATGAGATGAGTTGAGATGAGATGAGATGAGATGAGTTGAGATGAGATGAGTTGAGATGAGATGAGATGATTGAGATGAGATGAGATGTTGAGCTGAGATTAGATGAGTTGAGATGAGTTGAGATGAAATGAATGAGATGAGATGAGTTGAGATGAGATGAATGAGTGAGATGAGTTGAGATGAGATGAGATGAGTTGAGATGAGATGAGTTGAAATGAGATGAGATGAGATGAGATGAGATGAGATGAGTTGAGATGAGTTGAGATGAGATGAAGATGAGATGAGATGAGATGAGATGAGTTGAGATGAGATGATATGAGATGAGAAAAGAATAGAAAAAAAGCAAAGCAAAGAAAAGAAAAGAAAAGAAAAGAAAGAAAAAAAAAAAGAAAGGAAGATGATTTTATTTCCAAGGGAACTTAATATGTGCCACAGTGAATGTATAGTAGGACAGCACAGACCCCATTACAACAAAACAATGAAACATTACATACAATGAAACATGCATATCGAGTTTAGAATCTTACATAATACATGTCATATTGACCAGCTTCCTTATCTCTCCCTCCCTGTCTCTCTTTTTCTTTTCTCTTTTTTTTTTTAATAATATTTTTTATTACTCACATTCTGCCCAAGGTATTATCTTCGTTCTCCTTCCCGTTGTCGTTTTCATGTTGTCTTATTATATAAAACATGTCAAACAAACAAACAAAAAGTGTCGCCCCCAACATACTTAAGTATATCTGTGCGTGTGACCGCATTGCTATGTACATCTCTTTTGTGAAAAGGGCTGTGGCCTTGATGCATAAACCATCCGAAATCTGAAGTCTCACTTACTTTCTGCCCCTCCCTTCGCTCAGCCTCATATATTATTAACACTATTGTTATGTGACCATCTCCTACAAAATGAGTTGTCGTTCTCCATGTCGGACCCAATCGATTCCCCCACACAGACGTGAGTGCGCTATTGTTGTTCGTCTTGTGCTACAAAAGCCTCAATAACGCAGCCCCCGATTACCTGTCAAGCCTATTTGAGATCTATGTTCCCTCACGTACCCTCCGCTCTGCCTCCGATCCTCTGACTTTTCGCTTTCCACGCACTAAGCTCAATACCTATGGTCCACGAGCCTTCTCTGTTTCTGGTCCACTCTCCTGGAACAAACTTCCTCTCTCAGTCCGTCAGCAACCTACTTTTGTCTCCTTCAAGTCCGCTCTCAAAACTCACCTTTTCTCCTCTGCATAAAATCCTGACCTCACTCAATCCCCTCTGCAGCCTGTCTCCACTCGGAGGGGAATCACATTGTAATATATAATTGTATATAATATGCTCTCTATAATTTTCCATTGCTTTTATTCTTTCTCCCCATTCATAGCCGTGTGCGCGCGCGCGCGCGCGTGTGTGTTTGTGCGTGCGTGCGTGCGTGCGTGTGTGTGCGTGCGTGCGTGTGTGTCTGCTTCAGCGCTTAGATTTGATTTTATCAAGATTTTGCGCTATATAAATAAAATATTGTATTGTTGTATTGTATTGTCGTCTTTCGTTGTCGAAGAAGACCACGGCTTCAATATTTTGACTGGGGGATTGGCAATTGTGGGTCTGGAGGTGGCTGGTGAGGCCAGTCCGGGCCAGGAAGGTTTACTCGTTTGAAGAGCAAACGCGGGCTGGTGTAACTGTAGGATTGGAAGTCGTGCGCTATAGGCTCGTTGGGAAGATTGGACCATATAGTATAGTCTCATCCACTTCACGGATGCATCGTTCAGGGTGTTGCTCAAATCTCCTCACCAAGACCGCAGGTGTCTCTGTCTCTCAGGTCTGGTTGACGCCAGGATATGTTGTGAAAGTAAGTGAAAGTTTTACATTGCCATGCAGTCTGAATACAAAATAGAACTGCATAGCATCATGATTATCACCCCCCTTGTCATTATCCCTGTAGTATTAACATTGTAAAGAACTGTCCCAGATTTTGTGGCCACTTATGCCACATAGCATATGCCACAGAAAAAAAAATCCACAGAAAAAAATGTATGTCTACTTATCTATCTATCTATCTATCTATCTATCTATCTATCTATCTATCTATCTATCTATCTATCTATCTATCTATCTATCTATCTATCTATCTATCTATCTATCTATCTATCTGTCTGTCTATCTATCTATCTATGTCTATCTGTCTATCTATCTATCTATCTACCTATCTACTATCTATCTATCTATCTATCTATCTATTATCTATCTATCTATCTATCTATCTATCTATCTATCTATCTATCTATACATACATACATACATACGTATATACATACATACATACAGACAGACAGGCAGACAAACAGACAGACAAACAGACAGACAAACAGACAAAAACCAGACAGACATGTTGTATATATACATATGTATACACAACCAAACAAAATATATATCTCACGCGTTGTCTCCTCCC
>CM060307.1:35347797-35350297 GCA_030674185.1 Monoplex corrugatus | reverse complement strand
TGCTTGTGTGTATGTGTGTGTGTTGTATGTATTTTATGTGTGTGTGTGTGTGTGTGTGTGTGTGTGTGTGTGTGTGTGTGTGTGTGTGTGTGTGTGTGTGTATGTGTTTCTGTCGTTTGTCAAGACTTCTTCTCAATCGGTGCTTGCGGAAGGACACGTATCTCCAGGATCAGTCTTATATCTCACGTGAAGACCCACACCAAGCGCTAGAAGACCAGTACACTTACTAGTCCTTCAGATCAACAGGAGAGTCCGTGTGAATATTTATACTGAAGTTGATATGTAGCTAGCAGACAAGAAGTTATGTCGAGTTTGTGTTCCACTTGGTGCAAAATAGAGCAGCTATATAATTATGTCGAGTTTCTGTTCCAGTGGGTGTAAAATATGGCAGCCGTTTCGTTTTAAGAGACTCTCTTCAAGTTTCACGTAATGTCACTTTTCATTATTCTGTCTTGCATTTTCAGATTGCATGATTTAATTCTTTGACTCCCGCACCCTGTCTACCAGCATCCTGCATTATCAACCATACTAACAAAGCAAAAACTTAACCTTTTGACTCCTGCAGGAGGGGATTCAAAGGGTTTAGTTTTTGCAGTATGTGGACAGGATGTGGGAGTTAAAGAGTTAAGTTTTTGTAGTTACCAGTCGCCGTGGTGTAGTGGTTAACGAAACGGACTACCGACTGGAAAGTTGTGGGTTCCAATCCCCATCAGTCCCTTCAAAAATCATTGTGGGTTTCGGCTCGAACCGGATCCTACCCAGAGTTGGGCGTGCAATGGGCTCATTGGGAAGACTGGGACCAGACGGTCGAGTCTCATCCACTTCACGGATGCGTCACTGAGGGTGTTGCTCAAATCTTCTGATCAGCACCGCAGGTGTCTGTAACTCTCGAGCCTGGTTGACGACAGTAAGCGTAGAGTACAGCCCTGTCACGTAGTCTCAATCCTTGATGGAACTCCATAGCATCATGATTATCATCCTCATCGGAACCATCATCATCATGGCATCGTAAACAAAACTACCCCAGCTTCTGTGGCCATTAAAGTGGTGCAGAAAATGGGGCGAAAAAAAAAAAAGGTGAGCACAAAGGTAACCTCCCTGAGTGCGATGATCCTTAAAAAAAAGTTTTTAGTTTGTGGATAAGGTGCGGGAGTCAAAGGGCTAAGCTTTTGCACTTTATGGAATCAAAGAATTAGTAGGGTAGAATGTGCTAATATAAATACATATAATTTTTCAAGAATTCATATTGAGTGTTTATACTGTCATCAGTAACAAATTTACGCTTTTTGATGAGTGAGTCTTTTCTGCACACAGCAGCATTTCATACCCAAAGCCAGATTTGCATGTTACAACGCTACACAATGCACTTTTCGCAGGTCGACGTCTTCATGTCAGTGAATGTTAATGATGATGGACAACGTGTTTGTGTCAAGGACATTGCTTATATGATGTAGTACTGGTATAGACATGCTTTTACATCCCATCCATCCTGCATGGCATCTTTGTGTCTCCCTTTTTCGTCTGTGTTTTCTTTCTTTATTTATTTATCTTTTCTTTTCTTTTCTTTCCTTTTTCTTTCTTTCTTCCGTCTGTTCTTTCTTCTGTTCTTTCTTTCTTTCTTTTTTCTTTTTTTCTTTCGTCTGTTTTTTCTTTCTTTTTTTCTTCTGCTTAATCATTCATTCATTCATATCATTCATTCATTCATTCATTCATTCATTCATTCATTTATTCATTCATCATTCATTCATTCATTCGTTCATTTTCTTTTTTCTTTTTTTTTCTTTTCGTCTGTTTTTATTTTATTTCGTTGTCTGTCTTTTTTTTTTCTCTCTGCCTGTCTTTCTTCCATTCTTTCTGTTCTTTCTTTCTTTCGTCTGTCCTTTTTTTCTTTTCTTTCTTTCTTCTTTATTTATTAATTTATTCATTCATTTCGTCTGTTCTTTCTTTTTGCTTTCTTTCTTTCTTTCTTTCTTTCTTTCTTTTATCCATTCTGTCTTGTTTTTCACATACATTCCTCACAAAGTGCTGATTTTAAGCACTTGGTGTTTTTGCCCCTGTCACCATGACCTTGGCGTCATAACTTCCAACCTTGTGCTTTTCCCACTCTACTTAATTTTGATAAAGATCTATTCAGAAACAGCGGAGCGAACCATGCCACAACACACACACAACACACACACACACACACACACACACACACAACACACACACACACACACAACAACAACACAAACACACACACACACACACACAAACACATACACAACACACACACAACAAAACACAAAAACACACACACAACACCACACACAAACACACACGCACACACACATACACGCACACAACACACACACAGACACACACACACACACACACACACACACACACATCACACAACACACACACAACACACACACACACACACACACACACACACCACCACACACACACACAACACCACACAATACACACACAACACACACACAACACACACAAACCA
>CM060307.1:35335297-35342797 GCA_030674185.1 Monoplex corrugatus | reverse complement strand
TTCTTGTTCTTGTTGTTCTTGTTCTTGTTCTTCTTGTTCGTCTTCTTGTTATTCTTGTTCTTGTTGTTCTTGTTCTTGTTCTTCTTGTTCTTCTTGTTCTTCTTCTTGTTCTTCTTGTTCTTGTTGTTCTTGTTCTTGTTCTTCTTGTTCGTCTTCTTGTTATTCTTGTTCTTGTTGTTCTTGTTCTTGTTCTTCTTGTTCTTCTTTTCTTCTTCTTGTTCTTCTTGGTCTTCTTGTTCTTCTTTTGTTCTTCTTGTTCGTCTTCTTGTTATTCTTGTTCTTGTTGTTCTTGTTCTTGTTCTTCTTGTTCTTCTTGTTCTTCTTCTTGTTCTTCTTCTTCTTCTTCTTGTTCTTATTGTTCTTCTTCTTGTTCTTCTTCTTGTTTTTTCTTCTTTTTTCTTTTGTGCTCATCGTCTCTCCCTCTGTATGTTTTACCTTCCCCATCCCTGAACACGTGCATATATCCATTGACATAAGGGTGGATTAGATTAGAAGCTACATGCACAAAGTTGATTCTTTTAGCCAGCTTCCAACCCATGCAATCAAAGTGAAGAAAGGGAATTCTACCACTTCGCAAAACAGCCCTCCGGTGTGTTAAGGTATCTCTACACGTGACTGGTGATTGATTAAATCCAAAACATTAAACAAACGCCAACACCCTCTTACGGGAGGCCAAAACCAACCAAGATAACCCTGAAACTGAAATATCTGTTTATCAAAGTGAAATGACGTTGATAAAACTGAAAGTGAAACGGGTGAAAATAGAAATAAAAGAGAAGGATGAAAAAAAGAAGAAGGAGAAGGAGAGAAGGAGAAGGTGAAAAAGAAGGAGAACAAGAAAGAAGAAGAAGAAGAAGAAGAAGAAGCAGAAGAAAAAGAAGAAGAAGAAGAGAAGAAGAAGAAGAAGAAGAAGAAGAAGAAGAAGAAGAAGAAAAAACAAGAAGAAGAACAAGAAGAAGAACAAGAAGAAGAACAAGAAGAACAAGAAGAACAAGAAGAGAACAAGAAGAACAAGAAGAAGAACAAGAAGAACAAGAAGAACAAGAACAAGAACAAGAAAAACAAGAACAAGAAAACAAGAAGACAAACAAGAACAAAAAGAAGAACAAGAAGACCAAGAAGAACAAGAAGAGGAACAAGAACAAGAATAAGAACAAGAAAATAAAAGAAGGAGGAGGAGAAGGAAAATCAGAACATGGAGAAGACTGCAGCAAAAAGAAAAAGTTCCCAGATGCTTAAACATTAAATAAAGAAACGCACCCCAAAACTTCTTTTTCCCCCGTGTGATCACTCAGACTCTTTGCTCCCTGTCAGCCCAGCAGACTATGCCAAATAGTTTCATGTAACACCTCATCTGCGTAGGTGGAGGGCTGGAGGAAGGCAGAGAGGGAAGTGGGGGGGGGATGAAGTGTTAAAGAGAGAAAGGGAGTGGATGGAGGCAGAGAGAAGGAGGATAAAAAAAAGAGCAATGGAAGCTGTTTAAAGAAGTGTTGGCCAAGAATGTAAAAGTCGAAACGATATATCCCATCTGCTGCATATTTCTCTATTCCAAGCCACCTTTAATATTTTCCAGCCTTTGTTTTCTAGTTTTCGACTTCTTCAAGCCTATTTACTTATTTACTGCTTATTATGCGATTGGCACGTGGTGCAGTAACAACTCCCGTGGCGATGCCGGGGGCTCTTTCAGTATAAATAGTATATCCCACTTCTGGATATTCTGTGCAAGCAATTTCCTCTTTTCTGTCACTCTCTTTTTTTCTTTCTTACTCCTTTGCTTTCTGTCATTTCTTCTTATCATTTTCTGCCTTGCTGGCCCATTCACCTGCATGTGTTCGATAAAGTCTTACGTACTTTCTCTTAGGATTGATAATTGAGTACATGTATTAAGAAGATTCGCATGGTGCTTCCGATGGTTCTTATGTGTGGAAGGTTGATAACTCGGTGAGGTCACTTTATGTCATCCTTCAGCATTCTGAGTTTCAGTTTCAGTTTCAGTTTCAGTTTCAATTTCTCAAGATGACGTCTCCGCGCTCGGAATGAATTCCATATGCACTATCATCCAGGTCCATGCGATGGAGAAAATCCAGAATGATCACGACACACGCCTTAAGCCTGCGCATAAACCCAAGAGCTGGCCAGGTCCTGAGGTCCTACTAGATAGTTCCATAACCCTGAGGTCGTAGGGGAGTGAGGTGGCAGAGACCTCAACTTTTCCCGGGGCCAGCACTACGAGGGTGTTGCTCATCCCCTCTCCCTTGCTTCAAAATTCATGCTGATATTCACACTTTTTTTTACCAAAACTTTATAAAGGCAAGAAGGCTAATTGGTTTTCAAGGGGTGGGATCTGGGAAATCAACCTATCTATTCAATGGTTTATACCAAGGCAGGCGGACAATGCCCTGCTCTTCACGATTTTCAACTACCGTGGGATCTTTAGCATGTGCAGCCAGAAGGCACACGGGTCCCGTTTTTCGTCCCCTTCCGAAGGACTAGACGTTCAGTTGGATTTTCCGGTCAAACTGAGGAGAAAAGTCGAGGCCTCTATGGGGAGCGAACCCTGGAACCTCGAGTTTAGTTATTGGCAGGCGAACGTCTGAACCATTCTGCCACTCTGCCACTCTTCTCCCTCTTTTCTCCAGCACTGTGACCAGCATTGAGCGGTAGAAAGGACGCAGCTCTGGTACTGTCTCAGCAGGTGTTGGTGCTGTACTCGACTGTTATATAATACAATACAAATGGGATGAAAGTGAGAAAAAAAATACACCCATCAACACACCACTTGCAGTAAAAACAAAATAAAACAAAACAAAACAACAAAACAAAACAAAACAGAAAGCAATGGACGAGAAAACGAAGATAGAAAGACATGACAGAATAAGAAAGAAAGGAATAAAAAAAAAAATGGATGGATGGGTGAATGAATGAATGAAATGATAATGTTTAGTCATGCCAACATTGTCTATGAATTTGAAAATGAAGAACAAGAAATAGAAAAATAAGATGAAGAGGTTTAAGAAAGAAGCAAAAAAAAAATCCAAACAAAAACAAACAAACAAACAAACAAACAAACAAAATCCACACAAGAAAAAAACAAACAAGAACCAAAACACACACAAAAACACACTAAAACAAACAAAAGCAAAAACAAAACAAACAAAAAAGGAAGAAAGGAAGAAAGACAGACAGAAAGAAAGAAAGAAAGAAAGAAAAAAGCAAAAAACAAACAAACAAACAAAACAAAACAAAACAAAACCCAAGGGAACAAAGTATAACAGCATCATCAACACGCGCTTAAACACATCATGTACATCCTTAAATCCCCGTCAGCTCTCAAAGGATGCCAGCCAACTGGACACTCTAAAACATGGACCTGTGCCAATACATGTAGATAGATAGAGTAGCTCTGAATTAAGGCTGTAAAGAACTCTTCAGAGGAAGCTGCAGTGGATGTTTTAAGGGAACAGGTGACCGATGTTTTCACTCATCCCTCAGCTGAGAATAACTATTTTGGTGTGTGATGGAGCAGGATTTTTGTTATTCTTTTTTTTTTTTTGGTTGTTGTGTGCTCTGGTTTTTCTGGGATGTTACATACACTTCCCATACTACACAGTCAGTATGTTGCTGCACAGTCTGCATACTCCATAGTCGGTGGATCTACCTTGCATGCTGGGTGTTTTCATGTTTCCATAAGCCAGCGGTCACTGATTTTATTTCGATCTTTAACCCTTTGATCCCGCACCCTGTCCACTAACATACTGCATCATTAACCATGCTAGCTAAGCAAAAACTTAACCTTTTGATTTCCACACCTATCCACCAGCTTTCTGCAGGAAGCTGGTGGATAGGGTGAGGAAATCAAAGGATTTGGTTAAGTTTTTGCAGAAGGTAGATTCGAAGAAGGCAGACACAAGTAAATCATTCATAAGGAAGATTAGGAAAAGGCTGGCAACATTCATAGGCCATTCTATGAGGAAAGGGGAATTGGAACACCTGGTCACAACGGGAAAGCTGGAGGGAAGGAGAGCACCGAGTAGACCCAGGGAGAAGATACTAGACGGACTTGCAGAGTGGCTGAAGACAGGGAAGGTGGAAGAGATGCTTGAGGCAACAAGAGATAGACAGATGGAAGTCCATAATCGCCAACGCCATGCGGCAAGGCACCTGATGATGATGATGAGATTAGAAGAAAATGTGCGGGAGTTAAAGGGTTAAGTACATATTTGATATTGTGCAAACATGGGATGGTGGTTTAGGCACTGACAGGTTTGACCCAGGAGAAGAGAAAAATAATCTTCCAGCCTTTACCCACCAGGTGGAGGAATCGAACCCAGGACCTTCTGATTAGAAGTCCAACGCTTACCCACTTGACTTCAGGGCCCTGCCAGAGACAGGAAGGATTCCCACACTTGATATGACTGGAAAGCTGTAATATTGCCATTTTCTGACATAACTATACAAGACCTACACAGTTTTGAAACTGCAATGTAAATATCTTAATAGATAATTGCACTTAAGATGAAAATATTATTATGATTATGATTATTTTTATGATTATGATGATGATGATGGTTATGAATTTTATTGTATTATTATCATTATTGTTGTTGTTGTTTGATTGTTTTTGTTATTTTTATTATTATTATTATTATTATTATTACTATTATTACTTCTAATGTTGTTATTATCATTGTTATATTGTTGTTGTTGTGTGGTGGTGTATTGTTTATTCATCATTCATCATCATCATCATCACACCATCATCATCACCACCGCCACCACCACCACCACCACCATCATCATCATCATCACATCACACCACCACCACCACCACCCCCTACCATCATCACCCAATTATCACCACCACCACCACCACCACCACCACCAACCACCACACATCATCATCATCATCACCATCATCATTATCATCTTTATCACCACCACCACCATCACCACCACCGTCATCATTATCATCATCATCACGATTAATTATTATCATTATTATTGATATAAACGTTACCATTATAATCATTGTTTCCACTTTGGTCACAATCTGAAGTTTTGTTTCAACAAAGCTTCTTCAGGTCACAATGACCTTGAGATGTATACAATCACGCTTGTCTGCAATAATTTTAGAATAAAAAGGAGGATATTGTTGAATGGCTTGACTGTTTTCTTTTCTTTCTTAGTTTCTTTGCTCCCTCTGTTCTTTCGTTCTTTGTTTGTAAGAGCTGTGAGTTGGTGGGTGTGGCATTCTTTTCTTATCTTGGGCCTGTTGCACTATCTTACAACACTCGATAGTAGATGTGTTGATAAACTGTAGGAAAACATGTCAGCGTGGAGGGGAAACATCATGCAACAAGCATGCTGTATAGTTCCCTCTCTAAAATATGCTCTCTATAAATTTCCATTGCTTTTATTTATTCTTTCTCCCCATTTATAGCCATGCGTGTGTGTGTGTGTGTGTGTGTGTGTGGTGTGTGTGTGTGTGTGTGTGTGTGTGTGTGTGTGTGTGTGTGCGTGCATGTGTGTGCGCGCGTGCGTGTGTGTCTGTTCAGCGCTTAGATTTAATTTTATCAAGATTTTGCGCTATATAAATATTGTAAATATTGTAATTATTATTATTATAAAATTTCTTCTCAACATTTCTCTAGAAAGCTTCTTCTAACCTCTCTTTTCTTTTTCATTCTTCTCCGCCTTCATCCACTCCTCCACATTTCTTTCTTTTAATTTGTTTATTTATTTATTCCACTCATCCACGTTTATTTTAAAATTTGTATTCATTTTTTATTTATTTGTTTATTTGTGTGTGTGTGTGAGGCTTTGTCTTTCTTTCTTTTTTCTTTTTGGGTTTCTCATTTCTTCACATTAATGGTTATACTTGTTTTTCTTTTCACAATGCTATTATGATGATGACGAAGATAATAATCATGATGGTACTGAGTTCTGTCTAGGATGAGACTGCCAGACAGGGCTCTGGCATCTACGTTCACTCTTTATCATATATCCTGGTGTCAGCCAGACTCGAAGAGATACAGACACCTCAGATGTTGATCAGAAGATTTTATCAACATCCGCCCTAAATGACGCATCCGTGAAGTGGATGAAACTCCCCCGTAATAGTCCCCGTCTTCGGCAACGAGTTCATATCACGTTCAACTCTGGGTAGAGGGGCCAACAGCTATAGGCCGAAAAATCCCGCAATGATTCTGACGGGAAGTAATGGGATTCGAACCGACAACCTTTCAGTCGTAGCCCGTTTGCTTAATTTAAACCACCGCCACAATGGTGATGGTCACTCCTCCACACTTTTGTTTTACCTCCTTCCCGCTATGATATCTCAAGTTCAATCCCAGCCCGCAACATTGAAAATTGGTCTTTTCGCTGCACATGTTGATGTTTCCATCTTTCCGTTGATGTGTCAATTTAGCGTTTCATGGGTCCCTTTCCCTCCCATCCCCAGCCCCTATTTGAAGATCTGGTCGGACCTTGAGGGTTTTGTACAGGCTCAGGTTAATAAGTTCAAATACCTGGGAACGATCATTTCATCAGACGGCAGATGCGCATCAGAAATAGCCGGCAGAATCGACCAAGCCAAAACAGCATTCAAGAAGATGACAAGCATTCTTACCAACAAATGCCTATCAATTAACATCAGGAAGAGAGTTCTTGAATGCTTATAGATCTAGAACCAATACTGTTGTACGGATGTGAGGCTTGGACAGTCAACAAGCAAAGCCAGAACAAAGATTGAGGCAGCCGAGATGTGGTTTCTAAGAAGAATGTTGAGAGTTCCATGGACAGCAAAGAAAACAAACGAGACAAAGTCTTGATGGAGGCAGACTCAAGTAGATCACTCATAAGGAAGATTAGGAAAAGACAGGCAACATTTGTAGGCTATTTTATGAGGAAGGGGGATTTGGAGCACCTGGTCACAACGGGAAAGCTGGAGGGAAAGAGAGCACCAGGTAGACCCAGGGAGAAAATGCCGGACGGACTTGCAGAGTGTCTGGGGACGAGGAGGGTGGGGGAGATGCTAGGGGCAACGAGAGATAGAGACAGATGGAAGTCCATGATCGCCAACGCCATGCGGCAGGGCACCTGATGATGATCATAGTTGCTGGCGGGTTTGGGTGAGGTGCATATGGGATTGTCCAATTATGATGAATACCTACTGAGTTAATTGTGAGCTTCTCTCTGTATCTTTCTCTCTGTCTCTCTGTTTCTGTGTTTATCTGCGTGTCTGTCTTTCTGTCTCTCCTTTTCTGTCTGTCTGTCTGTCTGTCTCTATGCTTATCTGTCCGTCAGTCTGTCTCTGTCTGTCTGTCTCTCTCTGTCTGTCTGTCTCTCCCTCTTTCTGTCTCTGTCTGCCAGTCCGTCTGTCTCTCTGTCTCTGTCTCCCTATCTGTCTGTCTCTCTGTCTGTCTATTTGTCTGTTTATTTATCTATCTCTCTGTCTCTGTCTATCTGTCTCTCTCTGTCTCTATGTTTATGTTTGTCTGC
>CM060307.1:35325297-35330297 GCA_030674185.1 Monoplex corrugatus | reverse complement strand
TAAAGATCGCACGGAAGTTGAAAAATCATGAAAATCAGGTAATACCAAAGAAGTAAGAGGGAAGCAGGGAAGAATTTTTATATCAACCAAAGGACATAACTCTTGAGAGTCACGTAGGAATTATCTCCCATGTTGTGAAACTTCTCAAATCTAACATAGTTTGCGCTACCCATTCAGCTAGCATAGAAGCAGAAACAAAACACAAAAACTGTAAGCTCACAACACTCCTCTCAAAGGGGAGAGCAGCCGAGTTTCACATGACAAATTTCACCGTAATGAAATAAATAAATATGAACATGTATATGAAATATGAATAACCAAATCCTATTTCGAGCTGAATGTGTTATGGATTCATTGGGAAGACTGGAGTGGTGTTCTGTGGTTACAGTTTTTGTGCTTTGTATCTGCTTCTATGCTAGCTGAATGGGTGGCGCAAACTATGTTAGATTTGAGAACTTTCACAACACGGGAGATAATTCCTACGTGACTCTCAAGAGTTATGTCCTTTGGTTGATACATGAAAAGCAGGGCTTCGTCAGGCTGTCCTGGTATAAAGTATTGGAGAGATAAGTTCATTTCCCAAGTCCCTCCTCTTGAAGGCTAATTATCCTTCTTGCCTTTCTAAAGTCTTGTTTAAAAAAAATAGGGTGGCGTTGCACTGCGGCGACGCGCTCTCAAAGGGGAAAGCAGCCGAGTTTCACGTGACAAATTTCACCGCGATGAAAGAAATAAATATGAACTTGCACATGAAATATGAATAACCGAATCCTATTCCGAGCTGAATGCGTTATGGATTCATTGGGAAGACTGGAACCACACAAGCGAACCTCATCCTCAGGATGTGTCATTGAAGATGATTGAATATTCTGACCAACGCCGCAGGTGTCTGTATCTATTGGGCCCGGTTGGTGCTGGGATATATCATGACAGTAAGGTAAGCGTAGAGTCAAGTAGTTCCAGTCTTAGACGAGGGTTCATAGCATCATGATTATCGTCCTTATCGTCATCATCATCATCATAGCATTATGATTATCGTCCTTATCGTCATTATCATCATCATAGCATCATGATTATCGTCCTTATCATCATCATAGCATCATGATCATCGTCCTTATCGTCATTATCATCATCATAACATCTTGATTATCGTCCTTATCGTCATTATCGCCATCATCATAGCATCACGATTGTCGTCCTTATCGTCATTATCATCATCAAACCATCATGATTATAGTCCTTATCATCATCATCATAGCATCATGATTATCGTCCTTATTGTCATTATCATCATCATAGCATCATGATATCGTCCTTATCGTCATTATTCATCATCATAGCATCATGATTCATCGTCCTTATCGTCATTATCATCATCATCATAGCATCATGATTATCGTCCTTATCGTCATTATCATCATCATCATAGCATCATGATCATCGTCCTTATCGTCATTATCATCATCATCATAGCATCATGATCATCGTCCTTATCGTCATTATCATCATCATCATAGCATCATGATCATCGTCCTTATCGTCATTATCATCATCATTAGCATCATGATCATCGTCCTTATCGTCATTTCATCATCATCATAGCATCATGATCATCGTCCTTATCGTCATTATATCATCATCATAGCATCATGATTATCGTCCTTATCGTCATTATCATCATCATCAGCATCATGATATCGTCCTTATCGTCATTATCATCATCATCATAGCATCATGATTATCGTCCTTATCGTCATTATCATCATCATCATAGCATCATGATCATCGTCTTATCGTCATTATCATCATCATCATAGCATCATGATCATCGTCCTTATCGTCATTATCATCATCATCATAGCATCATGATCATCGTCCTTATCGTCATTATCATCATCATCATAGCATCATGATCATCGTCCTTATCGTCATTATCATCATCATCATAGCATCATGATCATCGTCCTTATCGTCATTATCATCATCATAGCATCATGATCATCGTCCTTATCGTCATCATCATCATCATAGCATCATGATTATCGTCCTTATCGTCATTATCATCATCATAGCATCATGATTATCGTCCTTATCATTGTCATCATCATCATAGCATCATGATTATCGTCCTTATCGTCATTATCATCATCATAGCATATGATTATCGTCCTTATCATCATTATCATCATCATCATAGCATCATGATCATCGTCCTTATCGTCATTATCATCATCATCATAGCATCATGATCATCGTTCTTATCGTCATTATCATCATCATAGCATCATGATTATCGTCCTTATCGTCATTATCATCATCATAGCATCATGATTATCGTCCTTATCATCATTATCATCATCATCATAGCATCATGATTACCGTCCTTATCGTCATTAAATCATCATAGCATCATGATTATCGTCCTTATCGTCCTTATCGTCATTATCATCATCATCATCATAGCATCATGATTATCGTCCTTATCGTCATTATCATCATAATCATAGCATCATAATTATCGTCCTTATCGTCATTATCATCATCATCATTGCATCATAATTATCGTCCTTATCGTCATTATCATCATCATCATAGCATTATGATTATCGTCCTTATCGTCATTATCATCATCATCATAGCATCATGATTATCGTCCTTATCGTCGTCGTCATCATCATCATAGCATTGTAAAAGCTGCCCCAGCTTCTGTGACCATTAAAGTGGCTTAGAAAATAGATGGGGGTGGGGGATGGGGGAGCACAAACAAAACTCTCTAAGTGCGATGATCATGTAAACAATCTTGCACAATATCTGTACAAAACAAACTTTCTTGCAATGGTATAACCGACTTGCCATTTTAAGACAAACGCAATACCCTCTTTAAGCAAAGCAGCCTATTCTTATTTTAACTGACACAATCAAACACATTTTAAAAAATCCTGACATTACTCAAGAACTTTATTTTGCACCGCCAAAAACTTTATATTAGCTATAAGTGAAGAATTTGATCATCATCATCATCACCATTATCATGTGCCCTGCCACATGGCGTTGGCGATCACGGCCCTCCATATGTATCTATCCCTTGTTGCCGCAAGCACATCTTCCACCCTCTCTGTCCTCAGCCACCCTGCAGGAATGTGATAGTGTTTTCAAAGGAACGCTCTTAATAAGGTGTCCTGTTTGGTTTTAACATACAAGTGCATGTTGACCTTGTGCGATGTTGTCAGAAGATGACAGGCTGACAGTTTCCCCAGTCAGTGTCAGATAGTGGGATGACACCTTCATGTCCTTATCACCACCACAACACCCTTGGTGAAGGGTGGGTGGACGTTTATGTCACCAGCACTCTTCGCCTGTCCATACCGGATTTCTTTTTCTTCTGAAGATTCTTTTTAATACACAGTCCTAATTTGGAGCCTCCTCTCCATCCACAATCCTTGGCCGGCCCTGGTCCTGATCGTTAAAAGCTTTCAAGATTACAGGCACCCCGTAAGATAGAATTTTCAGGGGAAAGTTTGTAATTGTATAACTGTGTTTATTGTCGTTCCTGTTGTTATACTTGCTATTGATTTTTGTTTGTTGTTGCTTTATTATTGTTGTTGTTATTCATTATTGTTGTACTTGCTGTAATCGTTTTCTTTTTGTTGTTGTTGTTACGTTTTTGGCTGTAATTATCATTGTCAGTAGCAAAAGCATCTGTAATATACATGTAATCACCTTTTTCATCAGTACAATCCACCACTACAACCACCACCACCACCACCACCACCGCCACCACCACCACCACCACCACCACTACAACTACCACTACACCACCACCACTACAACCACCACCACCACTACAACAACCACCACCACCACCACCACTACAACCACCACCACCACCGCTACGATTACATTGTGCTGCTGCTCTTCCTCTTTATCCTCAGCGGCCTCCTTCCTCTCTCTTCATACAGTAGTTTTATTTTCAAGTTTTATTTTTGATACAATTTATTTTTCATTTAAAAAAAAATGTTTTTGATAAAATGCATCTCCTTCATTTAAAAAAACAAACAAACAAACAACAACTTTGTTTACGATGGAATCTATCCCTCCCCTTTATCTAAAATGTTCTTGTAACTGAAAATGACACAACTCTTGCCTCCATCCCTATTCCAGCGAGCGCCTTGGTGCTGGTTAGATAGTGACGTCTGTCACCAGTCCTCTTTAACTGCCCACGCTTCCTTCCCTAAAATTGTTCAATTTGATGGTTTGATTTAAAGTCTCCATGTCCACTCCTTAATGGGTCCTTGTCCTTGTCCTTGTCCTTGTCTTTAAAAGTGTTCTTGATGACTGTCATCCGATGACAGGTGATAGGATTTATAGTCATGTTTGTTATCTGTTAATGTTTCTTTTTTCTCTCGTCTGTTTATTACTTTGTTTTTGATAAAGCTGTTTTATTTCCGTCCTTTTTTTTCAATCTTGTCCTCTTTCTGCATTTTCTGTATCTTCTTTTTTTCTTCTTCTCCTTCTTCCTAATTTCTTGTTCTCCTTTTCGGTTTTCTTGTTTTTGTTTGTTATTGTTTCTTGTTGTTGTTGTTGCTGTTGTTGTTGTTGTTTTTTCTTCTTCTTCTTCTTCTTCTTCTTCTTCTTCTTTTTCTTTGCTCTTCTGCTTTTATTTTAAGTGGGGAACTCAGTTCTTTTGCTTCCACTGTGTCGTCAGTGTTGTTCAGAACTCAGTCACACTTATTTTGTTCAGTTGATTTGGAGCATAGATTGTAACGCTTCTTTACATCATCTTCTCCACTTTCAGAATAATTCTTGTAAATCATTTTTTGTGTGGCGCTATTCTCCGAAAATGTGGACCCAGTGCGCGTTACATATATACTCCTACTTTTGAAGGAACATACAAAATACAAGCTGTTACGTGAGTTGATTACATTCCAGTAAGCTGTTGCGCAGCCTGAGGCTTTGATGGGCTTGCATACCTTTTTAGAAAAATGTTTTCATAAGCTACTGAC
>CM060307.1:35305297-35320297 GCA_030674185.1 Monoplex corrugatus | reverse complement strand
ACTCAGCCCTATCGGTATATTCAACCCTATCAGTATATTCAGTCCTATCGGTATATTCAGACCTACCGGTATATTCAGACCTATCGGTATATTCAGCCCTATCAGTATATTCAGTCCTATCAGTATACTCAGCCCTATCGATATACTCAGCCCTATCGGTATATTCAGCCTTATCGGTATATTCAGCCCTATTAGTATAGTCAGCCTTATTGATATATTCAGTCCTATCGGTATATTCAGACCTACCGGTATATTCAGACCTATCGGTATATTCAGCCCTATCGGTATATTCAGTCCTATCAGTATACTCAGCCCTATCAATATACTCAGCCCTATCGGTATATTCAGCCCTATCGGTATAGTCGGCCCTATTGGTATATTCAGCCCTATTGGTATAGTCAGCCTTATTGGTATATTCAGTCCTATTGTTACACTCAGCCCTATCGGTATATTCAACCCTATCGGTATATTCAATCCTATCGGTATATTCAGACCTATCGGTATATTCAGACCTATCGGTATATTCATCCCTATTGGTATATTCAGTCCTATCAGTATACTCAGCCCTATCAATATACTCAGCCCTATCATTATATTCAGCCCTATCGGTATAGTCAGCCCTATCGGTATAGTCAGCCCTATCGGTATAGTCAGCCCTATCGGTATAGTCAGCCCTATTGGTATATTCAGCCCTATCGTTACACTCAGCCCTATCGGTATATTCAACCCTATCGGTATATTCAGTCCTATCGGTATATTCAGACCTATCGGTATATTCAGACCTATCGGTATATTCAGCCCTATCAGTATACTCAGCCCTATCGGTATACTCATCCCTATCTGTATACTCAGCACTATCGGGTATACTCAGCCCTATCAGTATACTCAGCCCTATCGGTATATTCAGACCTATTGGTATATTCAGCCCTATCAGTATATTCAGACCTATCGGTATATTCAGCCCTATCGGTATATTCAGACCTATCGGTATACTCAGCCCTATTGGTATATTCAGACGTATCGGTATATTCAGCCTATTGGTATATTCAGACCTATCGGTATATTCAGACCTATCGGTATACTCAGCCCTATCGGTATATTCAGCGCTATTGTATATTCAGCGCTATCGGTATATTCAGCGCCATCAGTATACTCAGCCCTGTCGGTATATTCAGCCCTATCGGTATATTTAGCGCATCGATATACTCAGCCCTATCGGTATATTCAGCGCATCGATATACTCAGCCCTATCGATATACTCAGCCATATCAGTATATTCAGCCCTATCGGTATATTCAGCGCTATTAGTATATTCAGCCCTGTCGGTATATTCAGCCCTATCGGTAAATTCAGCGCATCAGTATATTCAGCCCTATCGGTATACTCAGCCCTGTTGGTGTATTCAGCCCTATCGGTATATTCAGCCCTATCGTTACACTCAGCCCTATTGGTATATTCAGTCCTATCGTTACATTCAGCCCTATCGATATATTCAGTCCTATCGTTACACTCAGCCCTATCGGTATATTCAGCCCTATCGTTACATCAGCCCTGTCGGTATATTCAGCCCTATCGTTACACTCAGCCCTGTCGGTATATTCAGTCCTATCGTTACACTCAGCCCTGTCGGTATATTCAGCCCTATTGGTATATTCAGCCCTGTCGGTATACTCAGCCCTGTCAGTATATTCAGCCCTATCGGTATATTCAGCCCTATCAGTATATTCAGCCCTGTCGGTATATTTAGCCTTATCGGTATGTCAGTCCTATCGGTATATCAGCCCTATCGGTATACTCAGCCTTATCGGTATACTCAGCCATATCGGTAAACTCAAACCCATTGGTATACTCAGCCTTGTCAGTATGTTTCGTTGAAAACAGCATACACAAAAACATTCACGAAATCTAATGCTTAAGGTTTCAACACATTGTTTCGAAAGATTATAAATGTGTACACAACGAACATTAAAAGATCACGATTCCGTTAGAAATGTCACTTATCTAAAATTCCTTGGTACGATTTGCCCTCCCTACCCAGACCTATTTTTGGTTTCATCTGCTTTTACGGTGAACGATGATACATTTTTTTTGCACCCCCAAGAAATTAGTCAAAGCTATTTCATCATTTCTGTAGACACTCCTATATCAATCTAATTGTGCACTACAGAAAATATCTTTTTTTTTAATTCAGTCTATATGAACAAATTTGTGATGTTTCTAAAACGGAAGGAATGTACATAAAGATACAAGAAGATAGAAGATACAAGACACAAGAATTTTATTTAGCCCAGAGCATCACAATGGGAAATTGTTTTGGCATTCGCATTAAAATACATACAGGCACAAGAACGCATAAACAAATGTACACACATGCTCTTACTCTCTCTTTCACCCCTCTCTCACCCTCTCCCTCCCCTCATCTCTCTCCCCTCTCCCTCTTTGTCGAAACAATATCAAAGATAATGACTAATTCTAAATATGTACGGTTAAAAAAGCACATCATAAGAGTCAGATGCCTTGGTCAGGACTTTTAACAATGGACAAAAAAGGCAATACTAATTGAAAAACAACTTTGGTAGGTATAGAAAAATTGATAAGATGCAACGCGATATGCACATTAAAATCAAAATGAGTTAAATACAATAAAATGAGTATGTAGACTAAGAGGACAAGGTTAAACAAGAGAAGAACAAGAACAAGATTTTATTTTAGCCCAGTGCACAGACACAAGGAAAATGTTTTGGCTATGCATACAATCACAAAATATAAAATGGAAATTTTGCATGGCTATGCGCGCTGGTTGTCCACCGGTGACGGTGATGAAATACATGTAAAAGATCCGGTTGCCAGCAGTGCTCCTGGGGAGGAGTTATTAGTCGTGATGTGTGGGATGGAAAACACCTGCTTCCACACCGGCTGTTATACTTCTTTCTTAATTTCATCGGTTAATGTCAATGTGTTGGTGGTCTATTACAATAAGTCTAATGATCTTTTCGTACTAGTAAAACACATGGTGTTGTTACTGATACAGAAAAGGTCCATTTGAATTGTATGTGCGGTAAGAAAAACGGTCCTGCAAGTTGACTGGCTGTTAGTGACATGTGAATACAGGGCACTCCCGTTTGTTTAATTAAAACGCCTGGTGGTGCTGTTTCATCAACCCTTTCGATTCCACGAGCTGAAAGACCTGGAGTGGCCCTGTGATGCCCTTTTCCCCCGATTCCTACCGCACGACATGGACGACAGAGGGAAGGACCAGGTGACCTAGAGGCAAGCTCAGAAAGATGGAATCAGCCTAAAACTTGACAGTCCACACTTGCCATAAACGTTGCAGAGACTTCCCTGTGGGCGAGCGTTTGTCAAGAGGTCTGACGTGGGACAATATTTTGTTTTATTTTGTACGATTAGCTTTTGCTATGCAGTTGATAAACTTCCTTCTACTTTTTTTTTAAGATTCAAAATTGAACAGTATAATGTCAAAATCAACTTTCACTTGTCCGTCTTTAACCCTTTCATTCCCTCACTCTATCCACCCGTTTCCTGCAGGAAACGGGTGGATAGAGTGAGGGGAATCAAAGGGTTAAGATTTTGCTTTGCTAGCATGGTTGATATTGCACGATGCCAGTGGATAGGGTGCAGGATTCAAATGGTTAGGGAAGAAATATGGCCGACGTTCTAGAGCTTGTGGAAGAAATTGTAAAGGCGTGTGGATGCGTTACAGAAGATGACCCATTTTACAATCGAAACTAAACTCTAGATGTGACAGCGAACGAGAAGAAGAATTACATTTTAAGCCAAAAAATCTTCGCAGTGTAGAGATAGTGGAGGTGTCGATGTGTATAGGATTACAGAACAGCTGCGATAACAAATAAATGACTTGATACAATAATATCACTCACAAATCCATTTTATACCTGGTGTGTCCTAGATGGAGAGCAGTAATGCAAAACAAAGATGATAATCTATTAAAATGATTGCTCTGACCTAGTTTTTTTTTCCAGATTTTTAACCGTTCAGGTGGAGTGATGGGAAATTTCGGACTTTCAGTTTATATATAGAGTATATAAATAACACAGCATGGAAAATTATAATTTTGTACGAAGATGGGACGTAAAAAAAAGGAACAAATTATCTTGCCTAGTGGGTGTAGGAGGATGAGTGGGCAGGTATGTCGAGGGTAATGATCAGTTATAATAGACTTCTCTAAATGTGACAATGACTGATTAAATCCAAAAAGGTCAACAACTGAAAAAGGCTCTCTTGACAAGATGGTACCACCGGATAACACTGAAACCAAACCTGCTTAATATGGCGAAATGATATTAGTGACGTGAGGGGGGGGGGGATGACCCTGAGATGAAACGAGAACATAGCGGAAAAAAGAATGAACGAAAAGAAAAAGTAGTGGCACTAGAAGAAGACAAAAAAATATGGACTTAGCAGCCTACCTGTGTTACCATAAATTAATACCAAAATGTACTCAGCTCCCTTTTTTTGTGTGTGATCCATTGTGTTTGCAGTCAGAAGATGATGTCTCATAGTCTCACATAACATTTAATCTGTGCAGGTGGGAGAAAGAGGGGGGCGGAGAGGAGGGAGAAAAATACACTTCAATCTCTGCAAAAAAAAAAAAGCCAAAATTCAGCTGCTCGCCTTACTTTTAAGTCATACCGTCGACAGCCATGCATCCCATACTACAACAATATTTCATACACAGGAGGTTTCAGGTGAACATCAAGATTTAAAAACATGTCATAAAGATGCATTTGTTCTCTGTTCAGAAAACGGTGGCTTATAGTTATTCCATTGAGTATTAAGGCGGCCCTTTGGTACCTAATGGCTCTGCCACAGAACACATAGGATATCTTTTAGATGCAGTATTGCCGGGTGCCGTCCCGCTCCATCCTAATAGTAAGCATTGCCAGCTGGTCCTAGACGGGCTTATTTTGCAATTAGTCCTTTGACCCCTGCACCCTGTCCACCAGCATCCTGCATTGTCAAACGTGCTACCGAAGCAAAAACATAACCCTTTGACTCCCTCACCCTATCCACCAGCTTCCTGCAGGAAGCTCGTGGACAGGCTGAGGAAGATAAAGGGTTAAGTTTTTGCAGTTGGTGGACAGGGTGAGGAGGTCAAAGGGTTAAGTTTCTGCAGCTGGTGGTTAAGGTGCGAGAGTCAAAGGGTTTTTAATCTCCGTATCTGAAGGACTTTTGCTGTCCGCCGCCTGAGCCCCTTTGTTTTGGGGGATGGTCGCTCCATCATCAAGTTGGAGGTAACCTTTCACTTAAAACTGTAATGCTGGTCAAGACAACTGTCGGAGATCTCTTACATACTTATTGCCTATCATGCCACTATGTATAGGGCAGCAATGAAGGTTGTCCATTTTTGTCTTTTCTGGGTCAGCTTCTGTAGTGTACCCCAAGTGTGTTTTAGAGCCTTGATGTGTCCCACTGTTCGTCACCATGTTTTCTCGGGTCTTCCTCTCTTACGTCTTCCTTGTGATGTCCAGCGCATGTAACGGGCAGTCCGAGTGATATACCGTAAAGTTCGGGCTATTGGGCGCACTGGAACAAATGCCGCACCCATTAAATTATAGAAAAATCTTAACTATGTTCACACATAAGCTGCACTGGTTTATAAGCCGCACTTTTTCAATGGCCAGGTCGATCGCCTTCAACTTGAAGGCTGCTTCGTAGGCATTACGTCGCGTTTTCGGCATGATGAGGGTGTACGCTTGAGCAGAGCAAATCTGAATACCGATCCAAATGCTTCAATGTGTGCGGATTTGATTTAAAAACGTAAACAGTTAACAGTTAACACTTTAACGTGTACAGTTAACACTTGAACATGGAGCTCACCAGAAAATTCATGAACGGTAAACACGATTTTGGTGAGTTAAAGAGAAGCTAAGAATATACGAGAACGTGACGCTCCTGGGATCGGGGAAAATATGCAAATAAGCCGCAGGGGTTAAAGCTGGGGAAAAAGTCGCGGCTTATAGCCCGAACTTTACGGTAATCCTGATCTCTTTGGATGATGTGTCCAATTTATCTCCATTGTTTTTTCATGATGATAATGCCTGTACTGCCTTGACTATATTGGGCAAAGACTTATTGGTTGATGCTGGCCCATAACATTAGCACGATTCTTCAAAATTCTTTGTGTAGAAAGTTGATAGGCTGTTAAAGTAGCTTAATGTCTTCCTTAATGGAGGCAGACACAAGTAGATCACTCATAAGGAAGATTAGGAAAAGACAAGCAACATTTATAGGCCATTTTATGAGGAAGGGGGATTTCGAGCACCTGGTCACAACGGGAAAGCTGGAGGGAAAGAGAGCACCAGGTAGACCCAGGGAGAGAATGCTGGACGGACTTGCAGAGTGGCTGGGGATGAGAAGTGTGGGGGAGATGCTGGGGGCAACGAGAGATAGAGATGGTTGGAAGTCCATGGTCGCCGACGCCATGCGGCAGGGCACCTGATGATGATGAATGTCTTCCTCCAGCATTTTCAGTCCTAAAGTAAGGTGAAAAGGACACAGCTCTGGTACAGTCTCAGTTTGGTGTTGTCAGGTCTCACTGTACATCAAATGTAATGCTTGTTTAACTATTTTAGACAGACATTCATTCTTTCCTGTCTCATTTTCCAGAACATCAAACCCAAATGTGACCTGCTTCATTTTACAGTCATCTTATCAAAAGATATCCTATGTGTCCTGTGTCGAAGCCATCGGGCGCATAAATTGTTATATTGTGAGTTTTCGTGCTTTGTAAATACGTTCCGTTATTAGATGCTTTTAAAGCTTACGACAGTAAGAGACTGAAGAGAGGGGGGGGGAGAGGGAGAGGAAGAGAGAGATAGAAGGAGGGAGGGAGGAGAGAGAGAGAGAGAGAGGGAGGGGAGAGAGAGAAGCTTTCGAACAGTGTCAGGGTGAGGACGCAGTTCTGCTTCACTCCCTTTGAATGGGAAAGAGCTAGGAGTCTGATCGTCAACTGCAATGTCCCTTTTCATGCCGTTTTCGAAAGAGACGATGAGGTTCAGCACTTTCTGTGGGCATCCGGCCTTCGCCAGAAGTGAGAATAGGTCTCTTCCACTAACCAAGTCCAAGGGTGTGGTCAGATCGATGAAATCAATATTTGAAAATACATGTCATAATAATATTGTTGTGTCTGGTTGGCATTCTCTGCTCTTGCCTGCGCGAGTTTAAGCATGACTTGAGAGATTTTGTTTGTTTGAGCGTGTTCAAAAGGGATTCAACGTGATCGAACAATTCCCTGTGCGCTCCATCTAAAGTTTCAGTTTCAGTTTCTTGAACGAATTCAATATGCACTAACGTCACAGGTGCCATGTGTATGGTGATCATGGCACAAGCCTCAAGCCTGCACATAAACCCACGAGGAAAACACGTTTTCAACATTACCCGGTGTCACCCATCCAATTACTAACCGGGCCCGACGTTGCTTAACGTCCAGCTGAGAACACAGTATGTGACCCATGTTAAGGATTAGAGAAGGTAAACCGGTGAGGGAAAGCAGACGGCCACTGCCTTTATGACACTGGCCAGAAAAAAAATTAAAGTATCTACCACCTCATTCCC
Source organism: Monoplex corrugatus (assembly GCA_030674185.1). NCBI lineage: Eukaryota > Metazoa > Mollusca > Gastropoda > Littorinimorpha > Ranellidae > Monoplex > Monoplex corrugatus. The sequence goes on along the minus strand of CM060307.1, from coordinate 35,312,701 downwards.
CTTACAAACTCAACGTCGTGACACAACGTATACCTTTTTATCATTTCAGCCACTCCATGCATCCTCATTTTATTGTAGACATTGCAAACATATTTCTAAAATCTTGACAGTGCATAAGAACTGGCCCTGACACTTGGTAACATCCAAATTGTTTTACAGGTGCAGAATTTGACAGTGTGCTCAAATGAACACTCTCAGCAACAAGATGTTTGTTTTGGTAAAACAAAAAGTTCACCTTGTATGATGACTTCAATACAGACAAGACGAAGCTTCCCCCAATACGTTTCAAGTGTGTGGGATGACACATTGCTATTCCCATCACCACGCCACAAGGCCCTGATGGAGGGTTGGGTGGAACCATCTGTCAGCAGTCCTCTTCACATACCTCACACCAGCTTCCTTTCCGAAGCTTCCCAATTTAGGGTTTTAAACCCGTCCCTTGGTGCATTGGTCACGCAACAGATAATGATTAGACGGTTCATCATCATCAGGTGCCCTGCCGCATGGCGTTGGCGATCATGGACTTCCATCTGTCTCTATCTCTTGTTGCCCCTAGCATCTCCTCCACCTCCTCGTCTTCAGCCACTCCGGAAGTCCTTCTAGCATTTTCTCCCGGGTTCTATCTGGTGCTCTCTTTCCCTCCAGCTTTCCCGTTGTGACCAGGTGCTCCAAATCCCCTTCCTCATAAAATGGCCTATACATGTTGCCTGTCTTTTCCTAATCTTCCTTATGAATGATCTACTTGTGTCTGCCTCCATCAAGACTGTCTCGTTTGTTTTCTTTGCTGTCCATGGAACTATCAAAATTCTTCTTAGATCTCACATCTCGGCTGCCTCAATCTTGTTCTGGCTTTGCTTGTTGACTGTCCACGCCCCACATCCGTACAACAGTATTGGTTCTATATAACATTCAAGAACTCTCTTCTCGATGTTAATTGATAGGCATTTGTTGGTAAGAATGCTTGTCATCTTCTTGAATGCTGTTTTGGCTTGGCCGATTCTGCTGGTTATTTCTGATGTGCATCTGCCGTCTGATGAAATGATCGTTCCCAGGTATTTAAACTTATTAACCTGTGTCAAGGTTGTGCCATTTGCTGTTATTTTGTATGAGGGGATTTCATGTTTTTTACTGATCTTCCTAGACGGTTGAGTTCGAATCCCATCAATCCTTTCAAAATCATTACGGGATTTTTTTGGCCCTTACCGGCTCCTTTCCAGCGTTGTGTGCACCATGGGCTTGTTGGGCAGACTGGAACCACGCTATCAAATCTCATTCATCTCATGGATGCGCCACTGAGGATGTTGTTTAAATGTCCTGACCAATACTGCAAGTGTCTGTATCTCTCAGACCTGGTTGAACCCAGTATATATTATGATGGTAAGCATAGAGTATAGCCCTGCCATCCAGTTTAAATCTCAAGAGGCTTTTAGTTGGTAACTTCTACAGTTGGGAAATAAAATATCATTGTTTTTGTCTTTTTCAGTCCTAGATGGAACTCCAGAACACCATGATTATCATCCATATCGTCATCATCATCATAGCAGCATAGAAAATTCTCCTGTTACATGGCCATTGTTCTGGTTTGATTTCATTTTGGACCTGTATGAAGTAGGTATGAATTGATGTTACTTTTGCTCATTCTTCTTCTTGTTGTTGCAGTTATCGATGCTGTTCCTTTGCTGTTGTTGTGGTTGTTATTGGTGTTGTTGCTGTTCCTGCTGTTTCTGTTGCTGATGGTGCTTGCGCTCTTTATCGTTGTTGTCGTCGTCATCATCATCATCATCGTCGTCGTCGTCGTCGTCGTCGTCGTTGTCGTCATCGTCGTCGTCGTTTGTCGTCGTTGTCATCATCATCACTATCATCACTATCATCATCATCATCATCGTCACCGTCTTTGGCATCATAAATACGTCACCGTCACCAGCGTCACAATACACCATCACAATAACCATCACAACCCATTACCATCACCACACCCCTACCTTCACCATCACTACCACCTGCACACATTGATCTTGCTTTTACTACTGCTCTTCTTTCTCCTTGATCTTGCTCCTGCTCCACCTCCTTACTTCTTTTTTTCCTCACATTTTAGATGATTATCGTCATCATCATCAAAGCCATCACCACCTCCTTACTATCATCATCAATAAAACAAACAACAAAGAAATATATAAATATAGAACATTAGCAAGAAATGAAATTACCTCGAGCGATTTATCTCTGTACACGTCTGTATGAAACATTTAAGAGACGTCAATATGTTATGTCAACGAAAAAAACATTTGAGTATTGCGAAGGTTCGATATTAAAGTAAAAGAATGAGCATGTACGTTTCAGATTTTTTGTTATCTAGACTCATCATCAACATGTACCCAGCCGCATGGCTTTGGCGATCATGACCCTCCATATGCATCTATCCCTTGTCGCCGAAAGCACATCTACACTAATGTTTCAGATTTCATATAGAAATTCTGATGTGATTTTAAAGTGTCGCATGTAAACTATTTGCTATACCCATTCAAACGGTGTGAGGGGTGGGGGGTCATGTATTGAAGAAATTTCGTATCTATAATCGTATTCGTGTATGTGATTGTCTGTCTTTATTCCTTTGTTTGCTTCTTATGAGTTTTCTTTTCAATCCTCTTTCCTCGTTTCTCTGCTACTCAATCATTACCACTACTGCTGCTGCTCTATCACTACCACTACTGCTGCTCTATCACTAGTTTCATACTTCATACTGAATGAAAAGGTTGACCTCAGACGAACCCCATTTTGCACCCACGAAAGCATCCAGACGAGTAAGGAAGAAAAATATGGGGGTGGGGAGAGAGAGAGAGGACGGGGGGGGGGGGGGGGAGCAGCCGGTTAGACAGTAGCACAGACATCTCTACATCATCGACGTAGTACGAAGAGGTAAGAGGTAAAAGGGTAATGGTGGGAAGAGTGGAGACAGGCTGTGTGCTGAACATGCTCACTGTTGTCTCTTCGTCTGCATGCATCCATCATAGTCGTTTTCTTTTTCTATGGGCCTGTTCATGTTGCTGAGGGTACAGAATATAACCTAATGGGGGAACTCTCTTAGCCTATATGTTGCCCGTTTTGCACGCTAGTATTGTCTTTTTTTCTCTCTGTCTTTTTGCCTGTCTGTCTGTCTGTCTGTCTCTGTCATTGTCTCTGTCTCTGTATCTGTCTGTCTCTGTGTCTATCTCTCGCTGTCTCTTTGTCTCTCTGTCTGTCTGTCTCTCTCACTTAATGGCTGACTAGCTCGCCGGCTATTTGTCTTTATTCCTCCAACTTTCTCTCTGTCTCTCACTTTGTCTCTATTTTTGTCTGTTTCTTTTTCAAGTTTGAAAAATGGTAGCCAAATACTTTGACTGCTGTAAAATCATTGTCAAAGAGAGAGAGAGAGAGAGAGAGAGAGAAGAGAGAGAGAGAGAGAGAGAGGGAGAGAGAGAGAGAAAGAACGAGAGAGAGAGAAAGAGGGAAAGAGGGAGAGAGAGAGAGAGACAGACAGACGGAGACAGACAGAGAGAGACAGAGAGACAGACAGACAGAGACAGAGAGACAGAGACAGAGACAGGGAGAGGGACAAACAATCGAAGAACAGACAATCAGGCAGACAAGTTCGTTCGTTCCTTGATTTAACGTCTTTTCACTATAAGTGATATTAGACGGATAAAAATGGCATGGAGGATGATTTGGGGGGGGGGGGAGGAGGGGAAAGAAGGGAACAGAGTAAGAGACGGAAAAAAAATTAAAAGGAACCGGCAAGGTCTTTAGAAAAATGATATGGATGATCAGAGAAATGAAACTAGAACAACGCTAACATCAAATGTAAAAGAAAAATCGTCATAAAAAGCAAAACAAAACAAAATAAGATAATGATAATTAAAATAATAACCTTAAAGTAACGCATTAACAGGACTGTGAACCAATGATTCTGAAATTTTAACTAACAGAACTTGATCTGATATCACTTCTTTAAAATGCTTTTCAAGATAGTTTCCTTGTGTAAACATCTTTGGTAAAAAATAACGAAGCTTTCTGCAGTAAAACAAACAGTGATACAATGTGAATTGTTCACCGCAAATACATAAAACGTTTTTACAATATTTTGTTTTCAAAGCGTTCAGTTGAATACGAAAATATGTGGTAACAATTAATCTCAAATGATATATCGAAGAATACTGCATTTTTTTACAGATATTTTGAACTGAAAGTTTGATTCTTTTTTGAGACACAAATTTTTCATTTAAATGTTCATGAAATCGAATCCATGATGCTAATTCTGGCGAGTTGTAAGCTTCTTTTACCGAGGTGTTAACATGTAATTCTATGGAATTTTCAAAACGGAGTGCACCGGATTTAGCTGCTCTGTCAACTACGTTGTTGCCGTGAAGACCAACGTGAGAAGGCACCCAGCATAAACTGATTTCCGAGCCATTTATCTTTAAACAGTGTATTAGATGATTTGCCTCAATTATTAAATCAGGTCTTGTGTCTGTATCAAAAGACTGTAAGGCATATAATACAGATTTTGAATCAACAAACAGAACTACTTTGAAAGGCACAGGCCGAAGGCTTATTAAATAATGCAACGCTTGAACAACAGCGACCAATTCTGCTGTATATATAGATACATTTGCCCCAATGAAAAAAGACTTTTTAATGTTAAATTTTGGAACATAAAACGCTGCTCCAGCGCTCTGATTTGCTAAGACTGACCCATCAGTAAAAATGTGGAGGTGGGTACGGTATTTTTCATCGATGTGTTCACAAGCTGTGGATAGCGTAATGTTGACATTATCATCTTTTTTAACGTCTGCATAATCGAGATCAAACGTGGCCTTTAGCATTTCCCATGTAGGGATAGGCGTTAACATTGGTTTTTCGGCTATTTCATCCATAGTTATGCTGGATTGTTTGATCAGGTCAGATATGTAAGTTGCGGTTGTAATTTGTGATGAAATGTTTTTTGCTCGTTTTGGAAAGTCAATATCAGACCTGATTTTAATTTCTTTGTTCACAAAATTATTCGCTTGTGAAGTAGTTCTAATTGCAAACTTTGCTGTAGCTAGCTCACGATGGTTGTTTAGAGGTAGAATTCCAGCAACTTTGTACGTTTCCAGAGTAGAAGCATGAGTTGGTACACCTAGTGCAATTTTAAGACTTTTGCAGTCCAAGTTCTGAATCTTTTTTAGTAAATATTTAGGTGCATTGAAAAAAACTTCTTGCGCGTAGGATAATTTAGACCTAACCAGCGCTGTTGACAGATGAATCAGTATATTTGTATCCATTCCCCAGGGTAATTTGCTTATTATCTTTAGAAAATTTAAGGTTTTTCGTGCTTTTGTTAAAATATAATCAAAATGAACATTCCAGCTTAATTTCGAAGTGATGTAAACTCCCAGAAATTTTACGACCTGTTTGTAATTTAACACTTCACCAAGCAATTTGAAAGTAGGCAAGTTATTTGAGTTACCACCAGGATCAAACAGCATCATGTTAGTCTTTTCTGCCGACAACGACAGACCACTTTCTAACATATAGTTTCCAAGATTATCAAGATCAATTTGATACAATTTCCTGATGTAATTCCGTGTTCTCTGTGGAGTTGTCTTTTTTAAAGTGATATTCATCCAAGTGCATATATCATCAGCATACTGTACTAAAACAACACGATTTGAAAAAGCTTTAGGAAGATCCTGTATAAGGATATTAAATAAAATAGGTGCTATCACTGAACCTTGTGGAATCCCCATGTCGAGGTGCCGTGAAGTAGAATAACTAGCTCCCACTCTAGCCTGTATTGTTCTATTAGCTAAAAAAGATTTAATGTAATTGTACATATTGCCAGATAAACCAACAGATTTTAGCTTGAACAATAAACGTTTATGCCAAACTTGATCGTAAGCTTTTTTTACATCAAAGAAAGTAGCTAAAACACTTTTTCTGCGGGCAAACTGTTGTTTGATCTGAGTCGTAAGTTTAACCAGGTGTTCAACTGCGGATCTCCCTTTTCTAAAACCCGCCTGGTTTACCGGAATAACGTTATTTTTATCACAGTAGTGTAAAAGTCTGTTTAAGATCAATCTTTCCATTAGTTTGCTCGTGTGGGACGTCAAAGCAATGGGTCTGTAACTGTTTTTATCAGTTTTCGATTTTCCTGCTTTTAATATAGATAGGCAGACAAGTCAAAGCAGCCACATGTTACCTGAAACAAAGCGTATAACTGGCCATGCGAGTAGCAGTAGTGAAGTACTCCCGACCTTTGTTACACTTCACATTGTAAGCAAAGATGACAAACTGTTTTAACATTCATAGCAGCATGTCCACACTGACAACCACAAAAAGTATTTCAACAGGTAGTGGCAGAACGGGTGAGAGACAGGGAGAACATAGACAGAGAGAGAGAGAGAGACAGACAGACAGACAGACAGACAGACAGAGAGAGAGGGAGAGACAGAGAGACAGAGACAAAGAGACAAACAGACAAAGAGAGACAGAGAGAGAACAGAGGCAGACAGACTATGAAAATGAGTGAGTGACCAGAAGTGAGTGAGTGAGTAAGGGAGCAAACATGTGAAAGAAAGAGTGCATCTTTGTGTGTAAGTGAATGAAGTGATAGTGATCATGAGTAAGTGAGAGAGATAGAGAGAGAAGGAGAAAGAGAGAGAGAGATAGAGAAAGAGGGAGAGTGACAGACAGACAGACAGACAGGCAGACAGACAGACAGATAGACAAACACAGATGGAGAGAAAGAGAGAGAGAGAGAGAGAGAGAGAGAGAGAATACAGATAGACAGACAGACAGAAAGAGAGGGAGAGAAAGTGAGAGACAGAGACACAGAGAGAGACAGAGAGAGACAGAGAGAGAGACAGAGACAGAGAGACAGAGAGAGCCAAACAGTCAAATAACAGACAATCAGACAGACAAGTCAAAAAGGGTGGAGAGCATCTGTTTTCTTTCAAGCTGCCACACGTTACCTAAAACAAGGTGTGTGACTGGTCATAGCAGTAGTGAAGTGCTCTCGACCTCTGTTACACTTCACACTGTACACAAAAGTGACAAACTGTTTCAACATTCACACCAGGCTGTCCACACTGACAACTGTTTACACAGCCACAAACCACAAACAGTATTTTAACAGGTAGTAGCAGAACGGGTGAGAGACAGGGAGAACATAGATAGATAGAGAGAGAGAGAGAGACAGAGAGAGAGAGAGAGGGAGAGACAGAGACAGAGAGACAGAGAGACAGAGACAGAGAGGGAGAGAGACAGACAGAGACAGCGACAGGGAGAGACGAAAATAGAGAGAAGGAATAGAGACACAGAGGGAGAGGGGGGACAGAGAAAAGAGAGAGAGACAGACAGACAGACAGACAAACGGAGACAGAGACA
>CM060307.1:35292797-35300297 GCA_030674185.1 Monoplex corrugatus | reverse complement strand
AACGATAACCAACTTCCATTTTTTATGCATCAATAAATAACAAAATTTCATCATTTGTCTCGAGCTAAAAAAAAAACAACAACAAAAAACCCAACAAATTCTGATTGGAACATAAATGCTGCTTTGCACGTATATAGTGACATCTTGTCACAGTAATTTTCATGTTTAGATGCCATCAACAAAATTAACTGAAAGTAACTTTCGAATTTTATAGAATTTGAATAGTACAGTACAGAGGAAATCAATTGCCCATCATCACCCAGTGTGTTTGCTTCAAAGAGAAAGAAAAGATCCTCCAGGTCTAGGAGAAACATAAGGGTGGTGGGATTGAAGGGAGAGAGAGAGAGAGAGAGAGAGAGAGAGAGAGAGAGAGGAGAGAGAGAGAGAGAGAGAGAGAGAGAGAGAGAGAGAATACTTTCTTACATACATACATACATACATACATACACACTGAATGCACTTGAACACACACACACACACACACACACACACACACACACACACACACACACACACACATGCTCACACACAACACACATACATACATAAGCACTCATGTTCATACAATACGCACAGTGTCTCACTTTCAGGCTCTCTTTCTCTCTCTCTCTTTCTTTCTCTCTCTCTCTCTCTTTGTCTGTCTGTCTGTCCGTCCCTCTGTCTGTCTGTCTATCTCTCTCTCTCTCTCTCTCACTCCTTCATTCACAAAAGACAAAAGGAGATGAACAAGGAAAGAAAAAAAAACCACTCAATGTAAAACTAAAAGTATTCGTGTTATTTCTCCTACAACAAAAACTCAAACATTCATTACTGTTTTACGAGTCATCTCATGCACAGCCACAGACAGTGCGCCGCAGTTAGACCAGGGCGCCAGCTTTTTGTATGCCAACCCCTGGTGGTAAACACAGCAGTGAACATGTCCCACTGTAGAAGGATACAAGCATCCTGTGTTCCTTCCTAATCCCACTGTGGGCCAGACAATTCGTTGCCCACCCTTTACAGAATGGTCCTAGATTGTCTGGGTATAAATGTGCTGAGTCAGTTTGAAAAACAGTAGGCGGGAAGTATGATGTAATTCATTCTAACCATCATTTTTTTTTCTTCTGCTGAAAAACACATTCTCAAAACTTGTTTTAGAAAAAAATGGGGTAGGGTATGTCAGTTCATCTTGTCATAAAGAAGCGATACATTGAATCGCAAAACGCAAAAAAGGTTCTCTAAGCTTAATTGCTGAGGATAACTAATATTTGTTTCTTTTTATTCTATTTTATGTAATACACGGTTTTTTAGTCTTTTTTTCTTTTTTGTTTGTTTGTTTGGCCAACCTTCCCACACCTGGTAATCTTTTTGTCTAGCTTGGTTGTCTTTTCATACGTGTTTATCGCAATGTTATATTTTCTGTTGTACTGATAAATGGCAGTGCATTTTAAGATTTAGATAACTTATCTCGCTCAAACTTGTTCAGTGGAAATTTTTGGACTGATTAAAGTTTTAGTAAAAATTTTGCCAAAATACGACAACAACGTAAATTTCACCATTTTCTTTTACTTTTTCCGGTCCGTTGTAATGTCCCCAAATCATAGATCATACTCATTCAGATTATCCATTATGAATTCCAGTTTTTTCTACAGGCTTGAACGTTTGTGTAAGCATTGATAAACATCCATTCACGAGCACCGATGAAAATTTTCTTGATACATTTTGTCTGCATACAGATATTTAATTTATTGGACGTTTTGATATCTTACGCTCACTTCAAAGCAACAGTAGAACTGCAAAAGATAGCAACAATATAGGGAAACACTCACACAGACATAAATACTATTCAACAACAATTTCTCATCAAATAAACTAATGGTGTGCTGATGATATGAATACCACACACACACACACACACACGCACACACACACACACACACACACACACACACACACACACACAACACACACATGCACACACACACATGCACACACACACACACACACCACATAAACACACACGCACACACTCACACACAAACACATATTCACACGCGCACTCGAAACACACACACAACACACACACACACACACACACACACCACACACACACACACACACCACACACACACACCACACACACACACACACACACACCACACACACACACACACACGTTTGCTTGCTTGCTTGCTTTCACCCACCCACATACACAGGTTGTAAAGATCAAAGGAATCAGAAAAAGTACACACGCACACACACACACACACACACACACACACACACACACACACACACACACACACACACACACACACAAGCACACACACACACACACACACCATATAAACACACACGCACACTCACACACACACACACAAACACCCCTCCCCACCCACACACACACAAAACACACACACATTCACACACAAGCACTGACATTCACACGCATATCATTCAGACTTCAACAGAGACGACAAGAAAAACAAATTTTAACAGAGGGCCAAAAATATCCCTGTTATTCCTATTACAACAAAACCTCAAACAGTCATCATACGAGTCATCCTATCCACAGACAAACACAGCATGCCACATTTAGACCAGGGCGCCAGCTTTTTGTATCCAAGCCCCATGGTTGTTAACACAGCAATTAACACGTGCTTCCATGGCAGGCTTCAAGCATCCCCGGTTCCTGCCCCACTGTTGGCCAAACAATTCAGGGCACACTTTTTGTGAAGTAGTCCCAGATTATGTGGATCCAAATCCGCAGCCGCTGTTTGAATACAAGTGTATCAGGCCACGTAAACAATCTTCCTTTTATGATAAACACCAAAAATTAATCACAACCAGAAAAGGAGTATTGATAGCTGCATGACGGACTTGCAGCAGAAAAAGGTAGATTAATTATTAGACAAGCCAGTGATGCTTTTGGATATTTGGAAGGTGTGACGTAGAACCATGATACAAATCATTGAAAACAGCTTACACTTCTAACGGTCGAAAGCTCCGAGGCCGGACTCTGGCGTGGAGATCATCAGGAGAGAATGCGTCGCTGTTTCGGGCTCTTCCTCTCTACAGCTTCAATGACGCACCAGCCCCCTCACCGATGTGAGGTCTCCCTGCCAGTTCGACTGTATGCCTTTGCCATCAACCGTCAGGACTCGCTCCATTGGTGTCCTCTCTCTTCAACCAATCCAATGACTTGCTTTCTCTACGGTCTTCTGTAGAGCTTTTGTCATGGTTTTCACTTTCTTCGGACCAAGTCCAGCACTTTCATCCACTTTCTGACGCTAATTGCGATGTAACCTCTGCAGCCGACTTCGACTGGGAAGTGCGTTGCTTTCCATCCCGCCTCCTCGCATTCATCGACAAGAGCCTCGTAGCGATTCTCCTTCCGCTCGTGTGCAGCCCTGATATTGTCTTCGTGGGGCACCGTCAGCTCCACAAGGTGCACCTCTCTCTCTTTCCTTGCTCCATACCACCAGGTCTGGCTTCTTCGTTGTTGGGATGGGGAAGAATCTCTCGCAGCCCTCAAGGTCTGCGGCTACCTCCCACAGACCACCACACTGGCCATCCGTGGCCTCGCTTGCCTTCTTTCCATCAGGAACCTTGCTTCCTTGCGGTACAAACACGATCTTGCCCAGTCCATGTTTCTGCGGCTTAAGAGCGTATTTTCCCTCCTCCACCTGCTCCTTTGCCATCTTGGTAAACACCTGGAGCACTTCATTGTGTCTCCAGGTGTATCTATTCAGGGCCAGGTGGCAGTTTGAGAGGATATGCTTCATGGTTCCTAGTTTGCCGCACCTGCACTTGTCATCTTCCTGGACCTTCCATCTGACTAAGTTCACTGGTGAAGGCAGAACATCATAGGTGGACCGGAGAAGAAAGCTTAACCTCGATGTGTTCCACTCCCAGATCTCACTCCATCCAATCTTTCTTTCCACTACATGCTCCTCCCACCCGGTCACCCGCCCTTGTTGAGCACACTGGATGAGGTGAACTTCTCGCCTTTCAGCCTCATTCTTTCGCACCTGCCCTGCTGCAGCTGCTCTTCTGTCTCGTTGGGACATCTTCCTAAAAGGTCTGAAGTCGCGTTGCCAAGTCCCAACCTGCCCGTCTGTGCTGGACCTACAATGTCGCCATGTTCCAATGAAGAGAAGAGATGATCTCGTCAGCTGCATCCTCCGCATTCCATTTTCTCGCTGTTCTGACTTCTGGCGGGTCGTCGCTGACTTTTTGATCCCTCGACTCCCTCAGCATCATCACAGTCCTGATCTTTCCTGCCTTGTAGATCTCCACGATGGATGCGAGGGGTAGCTGGAGCGCTCCCTTCTGCCTGTACAGGGCTGATGTGTTGGTTGTGCGAGGCAGCCCCAGCCACTTCCTGATGTAGGTGTTACATGATTTCTCGATCATCTCAACTCTCGACACGGCGACTTCGTACGTTATCAGCGGCCATGCCAGTCGAGGGTAGAGGGCAAACTGCAAACACCATATCTTATACTTTCCTGGCAAGTTTTGTTTGGTCAATCGCTTTCCGCCCATCTTTAGCCTGCTTCATGATTTCCACACCCCGACTCCTGTCCGACAGGGTTCCTGCATACCACCGTCCCAAACTTTTCACAGGTTGCTCTTTTACTGTAGGCATCTGTTCCCCTGCGATTGTAAACTTCTGTTGCTTCTGCTTCCCTTTGTGAATAGTCAGGCTTCTAGATTTCTTGGCTTTAATAAACTTCATCCTGGACCAAGTGATCAGCTCATCCAGCCGAGTCAAAACACCCTGCGTTGTGTCCACATTGCGTAATGTAGAGTGACGTTTCTTGTGAAAAGTGAACTGTTTTTAAGTCTTGGTGAACTGTGATTGTGAATGGAATGTCAGGGAGCTGGGTGATTTTGAGAAGGCATACAGTGTTCTTGGCATGTCTGTTTTGCCGGTACGTTTGAATACTGCACTGTTGATAGATGCTGGTTCCATTTGGCAGTCAAGGCAGTCGTGTCATTATTATTGTCAATTTTACTCCATACCATCCCTCCCTCCCTGAAAGTCATACCCAAAGAGCGCTATGAACTGTTATTTTTACTGTTATTTTTGTTCAAAGCCCAGCCCAGTCATATCAAGACTATAACTGTTTCAAATATATGCAATACTTCATCAAAGAAAAAAGAAGGAAAAGAAAATTAAATACACATGTCAATGCATTTGCACACATAATCTAAGGACATACCCCTGGCATTGACCACTCCGTCCAATTTATCGCACATGGCATTTAAAAAAATCCCGAATACAAAGTTAAACATATAACTAAGGACATTAAAACATAATAAAACAGGCCTAAATCACCTAAAATTGTTTGCGTACATCTCATTTCCCTAGAGCAAAAAAATGCACTTAATACGTGCACCCAATTATCAATCTTAACAGAAAATATATAAGACTTTATCGAACACATACAAGTGAACAGACCAGCAAGGAAGAAATTGATAGGAAGAAATGACAGAAATCAAAAGAACGAGGCAGAAACAAAGAGAGTGACAGACAAAACGAACGTGGGGATACTATTTATACCGAAAGATTCTCTGGCACCACTACGGGGGCATGGCAGTTGTGTATTGTCATTAGTTTACAGTCTAAAGAGTTTCATATAAAATTACTTGGTCAGTAGTACGCTCTTTATGAATAAAAAGATATAGTTTGCCAGGTTTTTGTAAAAAAAAAAAAGAAGAAAAAAGTCTGAGAGGTTGAAATGTTTATAATATTGAAATAATGATATGAAGAAATTGGAGATAACTGAAACAAGGGTGTTTTTTTTGTGTGTGATATGGGATGATTTTGACTATCGATGGTTGTGCATTTTGACATCATGACTTTCAGATTTGAGAATTTCTGTTCTGTGTTTTCTGTCTTTGAGGTCATTAGAGGTTTATTTCGATGAAAAGCCCGTCACCTAAATGAATAATTGATGTAATCAGTTGTTTTATTTTCGTTTACTTTTTTTAAAAATTAAATACAAGAGGGAATTGTTCTTCTTGTCTGTTGGTGTGATAATCCGTTGCGTGCCGAGACTCTTGACATACATACATACATACATACACACGTACATACATACATACATACATCATACATATACATACTACATACATACATACATAATCTGTATATATATATCTCTATATAATACATATATATATGTATATAATACATATATACATATGTGTCTGTGTGTGTCTGTGTATGTATGAATCTATCTACCTATCTAATCTATCTAATCTATCTATTTATCTATCTATCCATCTATCTATCTATCTATCTATCTATCTATCTATACACACACACACGCACCACACACACACACACACACACACACCACACACACACACAAAACAACTAATATATATAATAATATATATATATATATATATATGTGTGTGTGTGTGTGTGTATGTATATAATGCAAAGACAGAAAGACAGAGAAAGATACACACACAGGAAAGAACAGACATAAACGGCTGCCACGTGCCGATCTGATTCAACCACTCATTCGTAAATAAAAACTTTTTTTAAAAATATAGAAAAAAAAAGTACACAGGAAAGACACAGGGAGGAGGTGATATTGCTGTCATCACAGCCATACAGTCAACCTGACACAGGTGCGAATGTACTTCTGTTGTTTTTATTTGACAGACAGGGGGAGGGGGAGGGGAGGGGGCTAGGATGGCTGTCTGTGTCGCAGGCAATGGCAGAAGTAATGTCTGGAGACCTCCATAGACTGTAAACACTTGGGTTAGGGCGAAGAATAGACTGAAAAAGAGACGCTTGAAGGCTTGGAAAACATGTACAGATAGAGGTGTAGATAGTTGGAAGATATATCATAAATGCGAAAGAAATGTTTCAAGACTATACAAAGAGATGGGAAGAGTAGATGTATCAAGACTTGTAAAAGAGATTGGAGGAAAGATAAGGGAGAGTTTGAAGGAACTACAAAAAAAAAAAAATGCTTTCAACGGTAATGGCGAAGTAGTTGTTGGGAAAGTTAAAGGGAGGTGGTGCAAGGTACGTGAGAAAAATGTCCAAGGACTCTGAGGTGGTGCAAGGTACGTGGGAAAAATGTCCAAGGACTCTGAGGTGGTGCAAGTACGTGAGAAAAATGTCAGCTCTGAGGTTGCAAGGGTACGTGGAAAATGCTCAGGACTGAGGTGGTGCAAGGTACGTGAGAAAAATGTCCAAGGACTCTGAGGTGGTGCAAGGTACGTGAGAAAAATGTCCAAGGACTCTGAGGTGGTGCAAGGTACGTGAGAAAAATGTCCAAGGACTCTGAGGTGGTGCAAGGTACGTGAGAAAAATGTCCAAGGACTCTGAGGTGGTGCAAGGTACGTGAGAAAAATGTCCGAGGACTCTGAGGTGGTGTAAGGTACGTGAGAAAAATGTCCAAGGACTCTGAGGTGGTGCAAGGTTCGTGGGGAAAATGTCCGAGGACTCTTTGAAATCGTGAAGTAGAAGAAACGACAAGTGTTTGATGGAGT
>CM060307.1:35270297-35282797 GCA_030674185.1 Monoplex corrugatus | reverse complement strand
AGCTTTGTTGCATCATCCTGAACAAAATTCCAGCTTCACTGCGTCAAAAGCAAACAATCTTAGCTATGCATGCATTGCTGCCAACCGATTTCTTTGTTTTTGTTCGTTTGGTCACGGCGATCTTCCCAACTTGATCAACGCGTGACCATAATTATGGAAACGAGACCCTGGTATGTTGTTTATTATAGTTCGGGTGTCTCTTGTCTCTTGTCTCTCTAGTGCTGTCTTTACGGCGTGCAGCACGCTCACTTGTGTCAAGGACGTGAGGAAAAAGTCATTGTCTTCATTCTTTTGTTTGTCACTGCAAATTCAGGTGGTGTTTTTTGTTGTTTCTTTGTTTGTTTGTTTGTTTTTGTTTGTTTTGTTTGTTTTTGTACAAATTACACGTCAATAAATAAAAGTAATGGGAAGACAACTGCGGAAAACCCCTTAAACCCTTGTTTCTTTTCTGAATTAGATTGGGTGTCAGTTTTTGATTTCTTTCAAATGCACGAATGGAAAGAACGACAATCACAGCTAACGCGCGCGCCGCTCACACACACACACATACACACACACACACACACACACACACACACACACACACACCACACACACACACACACACACACACATATATATATATATATATATATATAATATAACATACATACATGCATACACACACATACATACATACACACACGGACACAGACACAGACACACACATACACACATACACACATCACATTACACACACACACATACACACACGCACACACTTGCACACACATACAACACAGCCACACACACATACATACAACACACAGACATACACACACACACACATCACATCACACACACAAACATCCACACACACACACACACACACACACACACACACACACACACACACACACACACACCACACCACACACACACACACACAACACACACACACACACACAAACACAGAACACAGACACACAACACAACACAACACACACACACACACACACACACACATACACATCGTACTACAAGACTTATACCGTACTCAATACACAGACACACATTTTTTAAAGATCGATGTGCATTCTCTACCACTTTCAAAATTGGAGAGAAAGATCTGAACCTTGGCCTGTTGAACACACCGTGGTCTGATCATGGACACATCATTTTGTTTAACAGAACGTTTTTGTCATGACCCAAGATACGTATTTGCTTGAAATATCAAAGGCTGACTTTAGCTCATGTCTGCACATTAACAATGAAATGAAAAAAATAGAAAGTAGAAAAAAACAAAACAAATACAATGAATCAAAATAAAATGAAACGAAAAAAAAAAAAAGAAAAGAAAAAAAAAACACAAAAAACAAACAAAACAACAACAACAACAACAACAACAACAACAACAAAACCCAAACAGAACCTTAAATTATGACAAACCGAAAAGGTAAAACGTAGTTAAAAAACTCGATTCTGTTTTTTTTAAATCATTCCAATTTTTCTTGGATGCGTCTATATACGTTCTTTTGCCCACACTGTGCAGGGTGTATCTTGCTGCACAGTCTGCATACTCCATCTTTGGAAGGCGCGCATGCTGTTTTCGTGTTTCCACAAGCCACCGGGCACTGGCATCATCATCATCAGGTACCCTGCCGCATGGCGTTGGCGACCATGGACTTCCAACCATCTCTGTCTCTCGTTGCCCCTCGCATCTCCCCACACTTCTCATCCCCAGCCACTCTGCAAGTCCGTCCAGCATTCTCTCCCTGGGTCTACCTGGTGCTCTCTTTCCCTCCAGCTTTCCCGTTGTGACCAGGTGTTCCAAATCCCCCTTCCTCATAAAATGGCCTATAAATGTTGCTTGTCTTTTCCTAATCTTCATTATGAATGATCTACTTGTGTCTGCCTCCATCAAGACTGTCTCGTTTGTTTTCTTTGCTGTCCATGGAACTCTCAACATTCTTCTGAGAAACCACATCTCGGTTGCCTCAATCTTGCTCTGGCTTTGCTTGCTCACTGTCCACGCCTCACATCCGTACAACAGCACTGGCATAACTTATACGGAATCTTTAACGTGCATAGTTGATGTTCTGCGTGCGTATATACACAAGGAAGATTTAGGCACTAACAGGTCTGCACACATGCTGACCTGGGAGATCATAAAAATTTACCCACCAGGTGGGAGGTACCTGGGGAGGTCGAACTCGGGATCTTCCTATTGGATGTATGACGTCTTACCCACACGACTACCACGCCTGTCAAGAAATCGAATAAAGATAAAATTTCCCAATCCTCTACTACATTTCCACTACCAAAATGCCTGACAGTAATGGTGACCAAGCGGTCATGTAAATGATGTGATGGTAAGCTTGTAAATCTCATACCAGTCTTTGAATAGACAATCCACATTTTCCTGGTTGTGCACATGCTAGAAAGTCCCGCAGCAATTTCTGAATAGAAAAATCAACATTTTGCAGCACGTATGCAAACTCGTAAGCTCCATATCAATCTCTGAATAGGAAATTAACATTTTGCTGCACGTATGCAATCTCGTAAGCTCAATGTCAATCTCTGAATAGGAAATTAACATTTTGCTGAATATGCACAAGCTTGAAAGACACATCTTATTCTCTGAATAGACAACCTATTTTGACTGAACATGTGCACACTTGTAAGTCCAATCTCAATCTTTTAATAGACGATCCGATTTGTGCTGAACGTGAGCGTTCCTTAAGTTGAATGCCACAGAAAATTGTATTGTTTCGAGAGTAGGATTTGTTGATCCGCCAAGACACCTCCACCTTGTGCATAAAGAGTTGAGACTGCTCTGATCCCGTAAGTCAACATGTGTGACGACCTGTCAGTGCCCAAACCCCCTTCCAGTGTATAGATATGCAGAATATCAAACAAGCACGTTAAAGAACCTGTAAATCGTTACCGTCCAGTGACTTATAAAAACATGAAAACAAGTACACAGGCAGTCATGTGATGATACAACGGCAAGCTTGTAAGCTCGCAAGGTCCCATATCAATCTTTGAATAAACAATCCACATTTTATCGGCTGTCTGCAAACTTGAAAGCCCCATAGGAGTCTCTGGACAGACAGTCAACATCTTCAGCATGTATGCAAATTTCTAAGCTCCTCGTCAGTCTCTGAATGGACATGTTACTTTTTGCTGGATTTTTTTAGGGATCATTGCACTCACGGAGGTTACCTTTGTGCTCACCTTTTTTCCCGTCCCGTTTTCTACACCACTTTAATGGCCACAGAAGCTGGAACAGTTTTGATTATGCAATGATGATGATGTCGATGTGGATGATAATCATGATGCTATGGAGTTCCATCTAGGATTGAGACTGCGTGACAGTGCTGTACTCTACGCTTACTATCATAATATATCCTGGCGTCAACCAGGCCTGAGAGATACAAGACACCTGCGGTTTGGTCAGAAGATTTGAGCAACACCCTCAATGACGCATCCGCGAAGTGGATGAGACTCGACCGGATTCGAACCCACAACCTTCCAGTCGGTAGTCCGTTGCGTTAACCACTACACCATGGCGACTGGTACTTTTTGCTGGATGTTTGCAAGCGTAAAAGTCGCATATCAGTCTTTTAGTAGACGATACAGTTTTTGATGAATGTGCGCAAGCACCATGTCAGTCTCTATAAGACAGTTCGCTTTTTGCTGGACGAATGCAAGCTTGTAAGCACATAGCAATCTCTGGATAGACAGTGCAATTTTTGCTGGATGTATATATTCCTAAAAAAAATATTGTGCCATGGAAAAGTGTATTGTTTGGGAGGGGGGGGGGGTATGTAACATACTCGAATTTAGTCAACTGACACTGAGACGTAAGATCATAGGTTGGATGCGAATGTTCACATTACGTTGCACATATAGATAGATACATGGGTGATACTGTTGGCAGCAAAAGAGAAACAGACACAGCTGAATCGCAGTGTTGGCAGGTTCCATTCAACAGGCAAAATTCAACAGAATGTTGGCAGTAGCGCCAAGGACGCACATCGAACACCTCGTCTGGGAATAGGATAAGTGAGCGAGAGAAGAGAGAGAAGCAAAGGAAAAAGAGAAGAGGAAGAGAGAGAGAGAGAGAGGAGAGAGAAAGAAAGAGAGAGAGAAAGGGAAAGAGAGAGAGAGAAGAAAAGAGAAGAGAAGAAAAGAGAAGAGAAGAGAAGAGAAGAAAAGAGAAGAAAAAAGAAGAAAAGAGAAGAGAAGAGAAGAAAAGAGAAAAGAAGAAGAAAGGAAGAAAAAGAGAGGAAAAGAAAAAGAGAAGAGAAGAGAAAAGAGAAAGAAGAGGAAGAGAAAAAAAAGAGAAGAGAAAGAGAAGAAAAGAGAAGAGAAGAGAGAAAGAGAAGAGAAAAAGAGAAGAGAAGAGAAGAGAAGAGGAAGAAAAGAGAAGAGAAGAGGAAGAAGAAAAGAGAAGAGAAGAGAAGAAAGAGAAGAGAAGAAAAAGAAAGAAGAAAAGAGAAAAGAGAAGAGAGAGAAGAAAAGAGAAGAGAAGAGAAAGAAAAGAGAAGAGAAGAGGAGAGAAGAAAAGAGAAGAGAAGAGAAGAAAAGAAAAAGAGAAGAGGAGAGAAGAAAAGAGAAGAGAAGAGACGAAAAAGAGAAGAGGAGAGAAGAAAGAGAGAAAAGAAGAGAAGAGACGAAAAGAGAGAGAGAGAAGAGAAGAGAAAAAAGAAAAGAAAGAGAAAAGAAACGAAAGAGAAGAGAAGAAAGAAGAAAAAGAAAGAAAAGAAGAGAAGAGAAGAAAAGAGAAGAGAAGAGAAGAAAAGAGAAGAAGAAAGAGAAAGAGAAGAGGAGAGAGAAAAAGAGAAGAGAAGAGAAGAAAAGAGAAGAAAGAAAAGAAAGAGAAGAGAAGAGAAGAGACGAAAAGAGAAGGAGAAAGAAAAGAGAAAAAAGAGAAGAGAAGAAAGAAAGAGAAAAAGAGAAGAGCAAAAGAGAAGAAAAGAAAGAAAGAGAGAGAGAAGAGACGAAAAGAGAAGAGGGAGTAGAAGAGAAAAAAGAGGAAAAAAAGAAAAGAAAAGAGAGTAAAAGAAAGAAAAGAGAAGAGAAGAGAGAAATGGAAGAGAAGAGAAGAAAGAGAGAGAAGAGAAGAAAAGAGAAGAGGAGAGAAGAAAGAGAAGAGATGCGTGATGTCTTATGTTTGAGTAATATCAAAATTTTTCCGTCTTCTGACAGCTTTAAAAGGTTGATTACTTATACATCCGAGCACAGATAGACTCTTCTTCTATTCTTCAAAATATCATATCTGAAACATTGTGTTTTAACATCTTTTTTGTCATTTGTGCCAAATAGCAAAAGCTGCTCCTACTTGTACACATCCCTCAACATTTTTAGAGTTTGTATTCACGCGTTAACTTTCAAATACATGGGTATTTGATGTTTAATCTGTCCCTCGATATCTCTTAAAATCTTAACATTTCTCCTTGCCACCATATATTATTTGTAGATCCATCCAGTTTTCAAACACTATAGTTTGCACCCCCAATGTCCTACAAAAATTAAACCTGCCTCCATTTTGCTTGTGTTTTCAAACAATTACTAAAGATTCCACAAAGTTTCTATGTCTGCTGGTCTTTCATTCAGCAATTCTAGATCTAGCAATTCCCTTCTAATCTCCATTTATATCTTAAAGATTTCTCCTTCCACATTTTTTCCGAAACTTTTTCACACATTCTGCCATATCTTCCTCAATCCCATACACACCTCTTTTCCCATTCATCCTGCGCCCTAAATGTCATAATCTTCTTCGATTTGCATATCAACGTCTCCAAAAATCTCTCCCATATTTCATCTCCCTCAAATGTTCAAATACCTTTCTCCAAATCAGCACTAAATTATCTACTATCCTCCAACATTTTACTCAGTCTTAAAATATTTCTTCCCATATGCCACAAAGTCTTTAAAAATTCCCCCGTCAGTGTCTCCTGCAAACGTACAAACACCTATCACCCTCCACATTTTCCGCGTGTCATCAAATACCCCTACACTGTATCTCTTTCCACATCTATGCCAAACCTTCAGACGTCTCCGCCAGATCTCCCTGAAGTCTTCAGACAACTCTGCTATTGCCTGCCTCCCTGCCTGCCTGCCTCCCTCCCTGCCTGCCTGCCTGCCAGACAGTTGAACCAGACGGTGGCTATCCCAAAAACTCATTCACACTTCTATCATGTTGACTGTATGCTTGTGATGACAGCCAAATTACCTTCCCTCTGTTTTGCTAGCATGTCTTCTTGCTCTTGTTCTTTTTCTTATCTTTCGTGTTTTTTTGTGTGTGTGTTTTTGTGTTCTTTTCTTTTCTTTTCTTTTCTTTTCATTTCCCCCCCTCCAATGGTTTCTGTTTGGGATAAATGGGAAGTTGAATAGCTACATGGCAATTGTTTTTGTCTGTCTTGTTGTGTTTTTATCATTGTCTGTTTCTAAGTTTGTTTAATCTCTTGAAATAATGCTCATTGTCAGTTTCTTGTTTTTTTTCAGTTTCAGTTTCTCAAAATGACGTCTCCGCACTCGGAACGAATTCCATATGCACTGACGTCACAGGTGCCACGTGTATGGTGACCGTGGCACATGCCTTAAAGCCTGCACATAAACCCACGAGCTGGCCAGCTCTTGAGCTTTTTTTTTTTTTTCAAAAAGGGAGATTGTTAGTATGACAATCGTTATTTAATTTATTGCTGGAGATTTGAACCCAGATAGGTTAGGACCACTTCACAAAGGGTGGACACTTTTAGTTGTTTGGCTGACACTAACAATGTGGTCAGAAACACTGGATGTTTGTAGCTTACCACATGGGAACGTGTTCACAATTGTGTTTACCACCAGGGGCTAGGGCAGAAAAAGCTGGCGCCCTGGTCTAATTGCGGCACACTGTGTTTGTCTGTGCCTGAGATGACTCTTAACACAATGCTGAATGTTTGGAAGTGTTGTTGTAACCGGAATAACCAGGATATTTTTAGCTTTGCATTCAGTTCTAATTTGCTATGCTTCTTGTTCTCCTTTGATTTTGTATGAATTAATGTGTGTATGTGTGTGTGTGTGTGTGTGTGTGTGTGTGTGTGTGTGTGTGTGTGTGTGTGTGTGTGTGTGTGTAGGTGTGTGCGTGGGTGTGGGTGGGGTGGGGTAGTGTGTGTGTGTGTGTGTGCGTGAGTGTATGTGTGTATGTGTGTGGGAGGGGGGTGAGTGGGTGTGTATGTGTTTGTGTGTGTAGGGTGTGTGTGTGTGTGGGTTAGGTGTGTGTGTGTGTTTTGTCCGCGTGTGTGCACATTTGCTGTTTGAGTGTGTATCTTGCTTCGAAGTCAGTGTATGATGTGAATGTAAAAAGCTTTCGTCCAATTTTAAACATGCATGGTTCAGTATGGATAGATCACAATGACCTGACAAAAGTAGAATCGGTTGCTTCAGCTAAACTTCAAAAAAGGAAACCTCCAACTTGGTAACAGGGCGGTCATCACCATCCCAGCAGG
This sequence comes from Monoplex corrugatus, assembly GCA_030674185.1. Lineage (NCBI taxonomy): Eukaryota > Metazoa > Mollusca > Gastropoda > Littorinimorpha > Ranellidae > Monoplex > Monoplex corrugatus. The sequence continues at coordinate 35,275,319 of CM060307.1, read as the reverse complement.
CCACAGTTGGCGGATGGCGTATGACTTCAGATTTGAAGGTTAGGTGCTAAGTAAACCAGGCTTGTTGGGACAAACGAGCAGTCCTGGACCGACTGGAAGTGGATTGTATCATAATGGGGCTTGATAACACTAAAGAAAGGTACACTTAAAAAATAAACTGTATGACCGGGCGATCAGGTGGATAAGGGTCACGTAAAGCCATCAGGTGGATAAGGACCACGTAAAGCCATCAGGTGGATAAGGGTCATGTAAGGCCATCAAGTGGATAAGGGCCACCTAAAGCCATCAGGTGGATAAGGGTCACTTAAATCCATCAGGTGGATAAGGGTCACGTAAAGCCATCAGGTGGATAAGGGTCACGTAAAGCCATCAGGTGGATAAAGGTCACGTAAAGCCATCAGGTGGATAAGGGTCACGTAAAGCCATCAGGTGGATAAGGGTCACCTAAATCCATCAGGTGGATAAGGGTCATGTAAAGCCATCAGGTGGATAAGGGTCACCTAAATCCATCAGGTGGATAAGGGCCACCTAAATCCATCAGGTGGATAAGGGTCACCTAAATCCATCAGGTGGATAAGGGTCACCTAAATCCATCAGGTGGATAAGGGTCACCTAAATCCATCAGGTGGATAAGGGTCACCTAAATCCATCAGGTGGATAAGGGTCATGTAAGGCCATCAGGTGGATAAGGGTCACCTAAATCCATCAGGTGGATAAGGGTCACCTAAATCCATCAGGTGGATAAGGGTCATGTAAGGCCATCAGGTGGATAAGGGTCACCTAAATCCATCAGGTGGATAAGGGTCACGTAAAGCCATCAGGTGGATAAGGGTCACGTAAAGCCGTCAGGTGGATAAGGGTCACGTAAAGCCGTCAGGTGGATAAGGGTCACCTAAAGCCATCAGGTGGATAAGGGTCACGTAAAGCCAACAGGTGGATAAGGGTCACGTAAAGCCATCAGGTGGATAAGAGCCACCTAAAGCCATCAGGTGGATAAGGGTCACGTAAAGCCATCAGGTGGAAAAGGGCCACCTAAAGCCATCAGGTGGATAAGGGCCACGTAAAGCCATCAGGTAGATAAGGACCACATAAAGCCATCAGATAGATAAGGGCTACGTAAAGTCATCAGGTAGATAAGGGCCACGTAAAGCAATCAGGTGGATAGGGCCATGTAAGTCCATCAGGTGGATAAGGGCCACGTAAAGCCATCAGGTGGATAAGGGCCACGTAAAGTCATCAGGTGGATAAGGGCCACGTAAAGCCATCAGATGGATAAGGGCCATGTAAAGCCATCAGGTAGATAAGGGCCATGTAAAGCCATCAGGTAGATAAGGGCCATGTAAAGCCATCAGGTAGATAAGGGCCATGTAAAGCCATCAGGTGGATAAGGGCCATGTAAAGCCATCAGGTAGATAAGGGCCATGTAAAGCCATCAGGTAGATAAGGGCCATGTAAAGCCATCAGGTAGATAAGGGCCACGTAAAGCCATCAGATGGATAAGGGCCATGTAAAGCCATCAGGTAGATAAGGGCCACCTAATAAGGCCATCAGGTAGATAAGGGCCACATAAAGCCATCAGGTGGATACGGACCATATAAAGCCAACAGGTAGATAAGGGCCATGTAAAGCCATCAGGTAGTTAAGGGCCATGTAAAGCCATCAGGTAGATACGGGCCATATAAAGCCATCAGGTAGATACGGGCCATATAAAGCCATCAGGTAGATAAGGGCCACCTAATAAGGCCATCAGGTAGATAAGGGCCATGTAAAGCCATCAGGTAGTTAAGGGCCATGTAAAGCCATCAGGTAGATAAGGGCCATGTAAAGCCATCAGGTAGTTAAGGGCCATGTAAAGCCATCAGGTAGATACGGGCCATATAAAGCCAACAGTAGATACGGGCCATATAAAGCCAACAGGTAGATAAGGGCTATGTAAAGCCATCAGGTAGATAAGGGCCATGTAAAGCCATCAGGTAGATAAGGGCCATGTAAAGCCATCAGGTAGATAAGGGCCACCTAATAAGGCCATCAGGTAGATAAGGGTCATGTAAAGCCATCAGGTAGATAAGGGCCACCTAAAGTCATCAGGTGGATATGGGCCATGTAAAGCCATCAGGTGGATAAGGGCCACGTAAAGCCATCAGGTGGATAAGGGCCATGTAAAGCCATCAGGTGGATAGGGGCCATGTAAAGCCATCAGGTAGATAAGGGCCATGTAAAGCCATCAGGTAGTTAAGGGCCATGTAAAGCCATCAGGTAGTTAAGGGCCATGTAAAGCCATCAGGTAGTTAAGGGCCATGTAAAGCCATCAGGTAGATACGGGCCATATAAAGCCATCAGGTAGATAAGGGCCATGTAAAGCCATCAGGTTGATAAGGGCCACCTAATAAGGCCATCAGGTAGATAAGGGCCATGTAAAGCCATCAGGTAGATATGGGCCACCTAATAAAGCCATCAGGTGGATAAGGGCCACGTAAAGCCATCAGGTGGATAAGGGCCATGTAAAGCCATCAGGTGGATAGGGGCCATGTAAAGCCATCAGGTAGATAAGGGCCATGTAAAGCCATCAGGTGGATAAGGGCCACCTAAAGCCATTAGGTGGATAAGGGCCACATAAAGCCATCAGGTGGATAAGGGCCGCCTAAGCCATTAGGTGGATAAGGGCCACATAAAGCCGTCAGGTGGATACGGGCCATGTAAAGCCATCAGTGGATAAGGGCCACATAAAGCCATCAGGTGGATAGGGGCCATGTAAAGCCATCAGATAGATAAGGGCCACGTAAAGCCATCAGGTAGATAAGGGCCACCTAAAGCCAACAGATGGATAAGGGCCACCTAAAGCCATCAGGTGGATAAGGGCCACCTAAAGCCATCAGGTGGATAAGGGCCACCTAAAGCCATAAACGAGAATTTGCTTTCCTTCTTCTATCGGAAACTGAATGATCTGTAATACTCAAATTTGTGTGAATCTGAATTTTGAAATTGAATTATTGTGGCCTGGCTGTTTTTATATTCTTGAGATGTTTTACGTTAATGCATGCCCACTGCTCAATATCGCCTGTCCACCGGTTAATATTGTCAGCAAATTGTAATTGCTTTTTCAATCATTCACAACTTTATTTTCCTGACACTTCTTTCTCAAGTTTGTATGGAAATACAGATAGTAACATTTGGAAATGGTTTGCCATAAATACTGATTTATCTTCCATAAAAAGAAAGCCTTGGAGCGGCCGGAGATTATTCACATCTCCTGTAGTTTGAAGTTTGTAGTTTATTTTAGACGGAATCATCCCACAAGGGAAATGTCATATCCTTTCCTCCTTGTCTGCCATCTGTCATCTGACAGACTCCTCAAGCCTGCGAAAAAACCCTATGAGCTGACAAGAGCTTGAAATGGGGCGAGTCCTCTCTGTCTCTGTTGTGTGTGTGTGTGTGTGTGTGTGTGTGTGTGTGTGTGTGTGTGTGTGGCGGGGGCGGGGTGGGGGTGGGGTCACCAGACCAATGAAATACTAATCTGATGCCTCAGAATGATTAGAGTATTAAGATAGGCAGCAAACAGCAGTTTTTATGTTGTTGGATAGTACTTAACCCGACACATTAGACCTTGAGTTCACAACAATAACAAGAGCCAGCCACCCTGTCCTATAAATATCAATCATCATCATCATCAGCATCATCATTATCATCATCATCATCATCATCATCATCATCATCATCATCATCATCATCATCATCATCATCATCATCATCGACATCGACACCATCATCATCATCATCATGTGCCTTGCCGCATGGCTTTGGCATTATGGCCCTCCATACGAATCTGTCTTTTGTGGCTGCAAGTACATCTCCCATCCTTTCTATCCTCATCTACTCCTCAAAATCCTTCCAATGTATTCTTCCTGGGTCGACCTGATGCTCTTTTTCCCTCCAGCTTTCCTGTTGGGATTAGGTGTTCAAATTTCTCTCACCTCATAAAATGTCTATGAAATAAAGAGTCTACATAAAAATAAACAGAGCAATTAGCCCCAAAGGAAAATGTCTATCATCAAATAAGTAGAGCGTAGAGCCTCTAGGACCATCTCACCACCATGAAGAAGCGGAAGATACCATAAGAAGACCGTGTTTAAACACCTGTTAGTCTCTACAAATATTATCCTGCAAGGACACCATGCAAAACTTCAAACTTCAAAACACTTGAAAGTTCAAGGACAGTAGCATAAGGTTCCACTGGACCTGTCTTTTAAGCTAGTCTTTGCCATTCTTCACATGTAGCATAAGAATATTAAAATAAAGGTAAAAAGAAGCATTAAGAGCACACAAGACAGGTGGTGAGGGAAACACGTTAACTCCGGCGTTAGGACAAAAATGCATGTGTCATGAAGTCATAAAAGAATCATAATAAAATATTGATTTCTTTGTGTCGGTTGATCAGACGCTTGACAAAAGTATATGAGACAAAGGCGCACACATGTAAAAGAAATACACGATAACCCCTAACAACAACAACAACAACAACAACAGCAGCAACAACCACAGTAACGGCAACAGCAACAACAAGAAGAACAAGAAAGTGTTTTAAAGATTGAAGAACAAGAAAGTGTTTTAAAGATTGAAGAACAAGAAAGTGTTTTAAAGATTGAAGAACAAGAAAGTGTTTTAAAGATTGAAGAACAAGAAAGTATTTTAAAGATTGAAGAACAAGAAAGTATTTTAAAGATTGAAGAACAAGAAAGTATTTTAAAGATTGAAGAACAAGAAAGTGTTTTAAAGATTGAAGAACAAGAAAGTATTTTAAAGATTGAAGAACAAGAAAGTGTTTTAAAGATTGAAGAACAAGAAAGTATTTTAAAGATTGAAGAACAAGAAAGTGTTTTAAAGATTGAAGAACAAGAAAGTGTTTTAAAGATTGAAGAACAAGAAAGTATTTTAAAGATTGAAGAACAAGAAAGTATTTTAAAGATTGAAGAACAAGAAAGTGTTTTAAAGATTGAAGAACAAGAAAGTATTTTAAAGATTGAA
>CM060307.1:35240297-35265297 GCA_030674185.1 Monoplex corrugatus | reverse complement strand
ATGGGCTCACTGGGAAGACTGGGATCGCACAGTCGAGTCTCATCCACATCACGGATGCGTCAATGAGGTAGTTGCTCAAATCTTCTGACCAGCATCGCAGGTGTCTGTATCGCTCAGGCCTGGTTGACGCTAGGATATATTATGAAAGTAAGCGTAGAGTACAGCCCTGTCACGCAGTATCAATCTAGATCGAACTCCTTAGTATCATGATTATCATCCTCATCGACATCATCATTGTAAGAAAAAAACTGTGCTGCTTCTGTGGCCATTAAGGTGGCGTAGAAAATGGGACTAAAAAAAAGTGAGTACAAACGTCGCGTCCCTGAGTGCAATGATCCTTAAAAGAATTCTTTTGTATTACTTTACTGCGTGTAACAAATGATCAAGATATGTTTAAATAAATGACTGTTTTTATTTGTAAATGAAGATTATTTCACTAGATGTCGTTTTCATTCAGCTTATAAACTTTTTAAAAAATGAATTTCGTTCTATAAAGATAATGGCGTTGCATAAAACAGAGCTCATATGGTATTTGTGGTACAGTGAGTGTGGAATCATTTTCACCCCAGAACGCCTTCTTAAGCGCATTGAAACTGATACACAGCATTGTAAAATCTGTGGATACTATAACATCGTGTAATCATTCATGTCATCATTAGAATCATAAAACGACAACAATAAACAAACAAACAAAATACTGACTGATCTTGTTAAAGATTTTACGGCAATTGAAAATCGTAAAGAGCAGGGCGTTCGCTCGGGGGCCCTGGTATATAACATTGGAGAGAGACAGGTTGATTTCCCAGGTCCCTTCCCTTGAAGGCCAATTAGCCTTCTTTCCTCTCTGAAGTCTTGGATAAAAAAAGGGTGGCGCTACACTGCGGCGACACGCTTTCAAAAGGGAAGAACATCCCGAGTTTCACATGGTAAATCACTGTGACAAAATGAATTAGTATGACTATGACTATGACTATGACTGTCTACGAATAATGAATATGAACATGAATATGAATGTAAATATGAATATGATATGAATATGAATGTGACTATGATCATGAATATGAATATGAATATGACTATGAATATGTAAATATGAAAAATATATTTGATCTGGAATTGAATTTTGGAACTTGTTTTGCGAAAAATGTATCAGTTCCATATCCATTTCACCCTAATCTGCCAGCAGATTTTTTTTGGCCTGCACAGAACTGTATGCACTGACAAGGCCTGGGAATGGGAGGGGAGAACAGAATATAAAAGACAATGCTGACGCCACCAGAACGATTACTGCATTAGGATGGGCAGCGAAGAAGTCAGCAGCACGTATATCAGATGTGGCACTCTGCCACTTATGCTGCCGTAGCTGTGAAAATTTCGTTGTTCTACCGCAATATATAAAATACTGCATAACAGGCTGTTGAGCAGTCTGCATGTATAACCAAATCAGCGGCGATTGTGATTTGTCTTTTTTTTTTTCTGCGTGTGCAGCTTGGTGTCTGTGAACCGCAATCTTTGAAATGTTTATTCATAAATAAATTTACTCCTTACGGATTTTTCCCCTACTTGTGCAACTAGCTATCCGTCGGCCGCTATCTTTGAAATGTTTCTCAATAAACAACTTTATTTCTTACAGAAAATTGCTCTGAATAAATAAACAATTTGTTTCTAAGAAAAGAAAACGATTTTCAGTAATACACCCAGCACTTAAGAAACATCTGCAGGCTTTTTACGTCGTTGCTGTCTGGAATTCAGATTTCACATCTCCAGTCCGTAGCTTTATCACTTGGTGGCAGCTGGCCTGCAGTTTATTTTAAAAGCATTTAGAGCTTGACAGAGAACAGACAAACAATCTAACTGACAATTCTATCACCCTCGTTGAATCATGCTGGGGAAATTCCAGAGTTTTTGCCTGCTGCACCCAAACATCGTTAGTTAAATTGCCGAGACCGATTTCCTTTTTTGTCTGGTCAGTGTGATCTCCCCCCCCCCAAAAAAAAAAAGCAAAAACAAACAAACAAACAAAAAACAACTGAGCTACGCATGTTCAAGTGGTAACCAGAACCTGGTGTGTGTTGTTGTTCATATTTTTGATGTCTCTTGTCTGTGTGCTGTCTTGATGACATGCAACACGCTCAGCTGTTTCAAGGTTGTAAGGCTAAAGATATTGGTTTTTATTTCCTTGTTTGTTTGTTTGTGTGCATATTTCCGTTTATAAAACGTGCATAACGGCAAAAGATATTGGTTTTTATTTCCTTTTTTATTTGTGCATATTTCCTTTTGTAAAATATGCATAACGGCAAAACAAATAATGATAGTGATCGAGTAAAAGATTTCCATTTCGACGAATGGAAAGGGGAAAAAGTGCTAAATATAATCACGCCCGTGTAAGCATGCGCGCACACAATTACACACACAAACACAATCGCACACAAACACACATACAAACACAAACACACACACACACACATAAACACAAATACAAACACATACGCATGCACACGCAGTCGCATACACAACCAATCAGAATCACACTTACTACCTCCAGACATACAGAAAGCTACTGTAGAGGCTGATCTGCATTTTTCCCCACTTTTCAAAACTGGACAGCTGGATTGTGGTCTGTTCTTTCTGTTTCAATTTTGATTTTCTAGTCAGGACTCAAAATGTGCATTAGCTTAAGGCGTCCAAAATAACTTTACCTATTACAAAAAAAAACACCTTCAATGCCGGAAAATAAGAACAAAGTAAAATATTAACGGAGAATAAGATAAAATAAAATGGATAAAATGAAATAGAGTGAATAAGACATCAAACTAATTTTAAATGGGTAATGATATAAAATTAAACAAAATAGAATAAATAAGATATCAAACTAATTAAAATAAAACAAGCAATTTTCTAACAAACATTAGATGGAAAAAGTTTATATCAAAACCAGAGGAAAACACACACAAAAAAGATTATGATCTGCTGAATTGTTTTGTGAAATTGATAATCTGAAATTTAAGGAACTTATAAATCATAATTTTCATGTACTATTTACTTTAAATGCCATGTCAGTTCAGTATTTCACAGAGTGGCACAGTTCCAGAATTACATCGCAATATAAAAACAACAAAATAGCACACGAATGAATGTGTTCTTTGACGATTCTTAAACTGTGGTAGCAATTTTCAAGTCTAACTGCTTAACTTTAATCTCTTATAAATACTTTTAGAAACTGCATAATTTTAATCTCATTTAATACTTTAAGACATAATTTTTCTCTGATTTCACATGTTACAGGTCTAGACATGTCAATCCCCTGATAACAAACCAATACAATCATTGCATGTTTTCAAGTATCTTCAATAAAACGCACCGACGAAACATTCACAGAATCAGGTGACGTATAAGAATGGAGAATTTTCATATCTCTCAGGTCAAATTGTGTACAGACCTACCAGTTCCTAAGCCTTCGTATATATATATATATATATATATATATATATATATATATATATATATATATATATATAAAAGTTCCATATCCACATTACAGATCCTGTAGGTAATGTCAGTGGCTGGCTTTTGAGAACCTGAAAACATCCACAATGAACGCCCAATAACGATACAGAATGTTTCTAGAGAAACACACAGAACTCAAGCTGTTTGGACAGCTGATTACATTCATTCCATTGTTTTTGCACTGCCTGCATCTTTGGTGAGCGTGCATATGTATGTCCAAAAGCCAGCCACTCACAAGACTTACAGGATCTTTAACATGCATAACTGATATTCTGCATGAGCATACACCCAAGGGAGGTTTATGCAATAGCAGGTCTACATACATGCTGATTTGGAAGATCCGAAAAAAATTCTACAGTTTACCACCAGGCGGGAGGTTCCCCTTGGGATTCGAACCAACGATCTCCTGATTAGAGATCTGACACCTCACCCACTTGACTACCGGTCCCTTCAGTTTCAATCCACCGCAGATGATCGTATCTGAAGGTCTCATTCATTGAACGTAAGCATTCCTATCCTACATTTACAGACTCTCCTCAAAACTTGATCATTTTGAGGGTAAGAAATTTGCACAAACATTCTACAACTGACATTGAGACGGAAGATGAGGGTAAGGTGTAAATGTCTACATTCTGTGTCTCTTCTAGATACATAGATGTTGCTTTTGGCGACAGAGAGAAAACAGACACAGCTGTATCACAGTGTTGGCAAGTTCCATTCAACAGTAATGTTGGCTCTTTTGCCAAGGACGCACGGTGAACATTGAGTCTGGGAATAGAAAAAGTGAGTGAGAAAGATATAGAGGAAAAACAGAAAAGAGAGTGTGTGTGAGAGAGAGAGAGGGGGAGAGAGGGAGGGAGAGAGAGAAAGAGAGAGAAGGGCAGAGAGAGGGAGAGAGACAGAAAGAGAAAGAGAGAGAGAGAGAAAGAAAAAAAAAAAAGAAAGAAGGAAAAAAAGAAAAGAAGAGAAGGAGAAAGAAAGAGAAGAAGGAGAAAGAGAGAAGAAATTATAAAGAGAAAACAATCAAAAATGAGAAAATTAAATCATTTGAAAGAGAGAGAGAGAGAGGGGGGGGGAGGGAGGGAAGAGAGAGAGAGAGAGAGAGAAGAGAAAGAGAAAGAGAGAGAAGAAAGAGACAGACAGACAGACAGATTCACATTCACATTCACATTCATATATGCAGATTCAGATGATTTATTCAGAAAGGCCATAGCCCTCAGAAGGGGGAAAGCATAGCAACACAATACCAGATGTATACAAACAATTGATATGCTGTTACATCACTGTGTATTTCTAACGCCTTGCACAGGTATGTAGTAAATCGTTTTACAGACTTTTCCTTTATTGATGGCATTAATAAAGGAAACCTGAACAAACAAGGAGTTTTAAATTACTGTTATGGCATACATTGTTCTACACGGTCAAAGAGAGAGAGAGAGAGAGAGAGAGAGAGAGAGAGAGAGAGAGAGAGAGACAGACAGACAGAGACAGAGACAGAGACAGACAGACAGACAGTCAGTCAGACGACAGACAGATAGACAGATAGACAGATAGATAGACAGTCAGACAGGCGGGCAGACAGACGGAAAAAAGAAGAAAATGATTACAGAGAGAGAGAGAGAGAGAGAGAGAGAGAGAGAGAGAGAGAGAGAGAGAGAGAGAGGGGAGAGAGAGAGCAATCAAAAATGAAATGATCAAATCATTTTCTCCGTCTTCTAACCTTTATGACGCCTTTAAATAGTTAATGCACAATCAAAGTTCGTAATCATCATCATGCACACAGTGACGTATTTAGGTTTTTCCCTTCTACTTCTACTACTACTACTACTACAACTACTACTACTATTACTGGTACAACTACTACTACTGCTCCTGCTGTTACTGCTACTACTAGTACTACTCCTACTGCTGCTGTTGATGCTACTACTCCTACTCCTCCTACTACTACTACTGCTACTTCTTGGTCTCGAAACACAGGTCCCTATTACGGTCTTCGGATATCTTCCTTCTTCCAGCCCTTCCCCCCCCCCCCCCAACGCTTTGAAAATGAAGAAATATATGCAAATAAAGTACAATTATATTTTCAAACTCTATTAGCTCAAAACATTTTTCTTTCCTGACACATTTGTTCATGTCTTCAATTAGTACGAAACCCCTTTTTATCCATAACCTGTTCTACATATTCATGATCTACAACCTATGCTACACATTCATGATTCACACCCTACTCTACATATTCATGATCTACACCCTATGCTACATATTTATGATTTACACCCTACTCTACATATTCATGATCCACATCCTATTCTACATGGTCATGATCCACATCCTGACCGACATATTCATGATCCACATCGTATTCTTTATATTCATGATCCACATTCTACTCTACATCTTCATGATCCACATCCTACTCTACATATTCATGATCCACATCCTGATCGACATATTCATGATCTACATCCTACTCTACATATTCTCGATTCACACCCTACTTTACATATTCATGATCCACATCCTGACCGACATATTCATGATCCACATCATATTCTATATGGTCATGATCCACATCCTACTCTACATGTTCATGATCTACAACCTATTCTACATATTCATGATCCACATCCTACTCTACATATTCATGATCAACATCCTACTTTGCATATTCATGATCCACATCCAACTCTGTATATTCATGATCCACATACAACTCTACATATTCATGCTCCACATCCTACTCTACATGTTCATGACACACATTCTACTCTACGTATTCATGATCTACATCCTATTCTACATATTCATGATCCACATCCTATTCTACATATTCATGACCCACATCCTACTCTACATATTCGTGATTCTCTACATGATACTCTACATATTCACTGCTTTTATTCCCTCCACATTCCTTGGCTAGGCCACTCAAACAGATTTCTACACACGTCTTCATCTTTCCAACAACAAACATATTTCTTGCCTCTGTTGTGATCAAGCAACTGCTGACATTTCTGACCCAAAGTTTTTACACAGCTCCTTCAACCTGGTCTTGTGCCCCCTTCCCCATCCCCCTCGCCCTCTTCCTCCACCTGTGTCTCTCTCACCATTTCCCTTCCATTCTTCAAACATCTTTTTCCACATGCTTTCAAATTCTTTACATGTCCACATACACATCTCTGCATTTTTTAAAGATCTCTTTCCAACTCTTCATCATTCAAATATTTAAAGTCATGTTATCTCGGATTGAGGGAAGTACATTTATAGTTCTCAGTTGTCTTCAAATACCGGTGTTTTTTGTGGAACATTTATTCCAGGCCTTCAAAACTTCTCTGCAAGTCTTTGTTAAGTTTCCAAACAACATACTGGTGGTCCTTGTATCCAAGGTCTTTCGTTCGGTCTGGCTCCATGACTGAGCAAATACTGTTATTAGAAGGGAGGGGAGGGGGGGGGGGGCGGGCAGCTTGCAGGCAGAGTCCTCGGCAAACTGGATCACAGCAGGCACTGTTGAACTCCATCCCCCTCCCCAACAAAAAACAACAACAACAACAAACAAACAAACAACAACAACAAAACAAAACAAAAACACCAAAAAAAAACAACCAAACAATAAACAAACAAAAAACACCAGCCCATGAACTTCCTGGTCCTGGGGTTAATGCTACTTTGTGTGGCTGGAATGAGAGGATTGGGATCAACAATATCAAAGGGGTGCAGAATTTGAACATGCAGACATACAACAGCAAAGAAAGTGTTCGAACAGATCCACACCATTGCCTGCCAGACATTCAGCATTTCTATCCAAATGTTGACTGTACGTGTGCAGTCACAATAATACTCCCTCCCTTCTGTGTTTCTCTCGTGTATGTTTGGTGTTGGTCTTTGTTTTCTGTATATATATATATATATATATATATGTATATATATATATATATATATATATATATATATATTGTGGTGTGTGTGTGTGTGTGTGTGTGTGGTGTGTGTGTGTGTGTGTGTGTGTGTGTGTAAAACACAGAGAGAGAGAGAGAGAGAGAGAGGGTTGAAATAAAACTTTATTTTCCGGAATAGATAATAGCATAGAGGTCAAATTGCATATCTGCCATTGCTAATTCGTTTGTGTTAAAACAAGAGAAAACAGGCTTCCACAAAGCAGGCTTCACACACACACACACACACACACACACACACACACACACACACACACACACACACACACATACACACACACACGCACGCACGCGCGCGCGCGCGCGAAACAAACAGACAAACAAAGAGCAAAGGGAAAGAAAGAGACAGAGAGAGAGAGACACAGAGAGAGACACAGAGAGAGAGAGACAGAGACAGACAGACTGACAGACAGACATATACACAGAAAGAAGAAAGAAAGAAAGAGAGAGAGAGAGAGAGAGAGAGAGAGAGAAAGAGAGAGAGAGAGAGAGCGTGTTTCAGCTTACACAGAATGCACTTTAACAGTTCCATATGCTGTGCACCTCATCTCACTCCAAAAAATACCCCAGATACATGTAATTCTGACAGATGTTTCCATATGCTAACAAAATCGTTACCTGCTGAAGGCGATCCATCCTCACTGTATATTCTGTGTGTGTGTGGTGTGTGTGTGTGTGTGTGTGTGTGTGTGTGTGTGTGTGTGTGTGTGTGTGTATGTGTGTGTGTACGTGTGTGTGTGTATGTGTGACAGAGAGAGATAGAGCACAGAGAGAGATAGGCACAGAGAGAGGAGAGGAGGGACAGAGACAGAAGAGTGTGCATGTGTGTGTGTACATATGTGTATAAGCACGTGTGCATAATCACACACATACACACAGCAAAAAAAAAAAAAGTAGATGATTGAACGGTCCGGTCCGTTACAATAATAATGATAATAATTACACTACTTACGTGGCGCTAGATCTTGATCATTCAAATCAAAATGCACTCACACACCAGACATACATATGCGACAGACGCAGGCCACACAAAAAGGAAGACTTACTACAAAGTGGAGGAAAGAGGTCATTGTGAACTTTATTATTGCGACACAGTGGGATTTCAAGCTGGATTCAAACGCAGAAAGGGTAGGTGTTAGGCAAAAGGACGGTGGAAGTTTACTCCAGGCAGACGGTTCCTGAAACAAGTAAAAGAACACTGCAAGCAGATGATGGTTTAAATCTAGGAACCTGAAGGAAAGGATATTTGAAGCTGAGGGCAATGTGCGGGGTGGCGTATAAATATTGATGTTTTCACAAAAGGGGAATTGGAGCACCTGGTTACAACGGAAAGCTGGAGGGAAAGAGAGCACCAGGTAGACCCAGGGAGAAGATATTGGACGGACTTGCAGGGTGGCTGAAGACAGAGAGGGTGGAGGAGGTGCTTGAGGCAACAAGAGATAGAAACAGATGGAAGGCCATGATCGCCAACGCCATGTGGCAAGGCACCTGATGATGAGGAGGAGGAAGAGGATGGAGCAGATGATGAATAGGTTCGTAGTACATGGTATCCAGCTTACAAATTCCGTTTTAAATAGGCAGCCAGTGCACGCAGCGAAGGAGAAGACTGACATGATTTATCTTTTTTTCTTGCTGACGACAAGGTGAGCAGCTGTGTTTTGTATTCATTGCATAGAGTGGAGATTCCGTTTTAGTTTCAGTTTCAGTTTTAGTTTCTCAAAGAGGACGTCTATGCGTTCAAAATGAATTCCATATGCACGGAAGCCACAGATTTCATGTGATGGAGGAGATCCAAAATGATCATGGCACAAGACTTAAGCCTGTACATGAAACTATGAGCTAGCCAGGTCCTGAAGGCCTACCCATCCTACGGGTTTTGTAGCGTATACTAGAATTTGTATCAGTCTATCATTAGAACAGTCTTGGTTTTGTTGTTAGTGATGTGAATATCTGTGTATCTCATCCTTAAAAACCAACCAGCCAAGCAAGCAAGCAAGCAACCAATCAGCCAACCAACCAACCAACTAATTAACCTAAATTAACCTAAACTAACCTAACCTAACCTAACCTAACCTACTTACTAACTAACCAACCAACCAACCAAGTAACTAACTGAGTGACTGACTGATGTACTGACTGACTGACTAACTTACTAACTAATTGAATGAGTGAACGAATGAATTAATAATAAATAAACAAATAATAAATAAATAGATAGATAAATGATTAAATAAATGAATAAATGAATCAATTCATGAATCAATCAATCAATATATAGAAATAAAAAAACCCCATAAAAGGACTGCATGAAAACACAACTAGCCACTAAGTATAAACTTGTCTCACATCACTGAAAGCCCCCCCCCCTCCCCCCAAAGTCCATACTACGCATAGCCTCTGCTGCTTATCAGCATGATGAAAATATTATCTCCTTATTCATAGCATCCTCTAGAGTGTCTTCTACATCCGACGGGGCAAAACGAGAAATAGGTGGATAAATAAACAAGTGAGAACAGCGCCAGAGAAGATAATAAGCTGGAAGACTAGAAAGAAGAGAGTTACGGTAATCCAGACAAGACAAAAATGAAAGTGTTACAAGCTTAAATACGACCTCAGTTGAAAGGTATTTTCGAATGTAACCGATGCGCAGAATTTGACAACAGCATGCTCGGCAGGTCTGGGTCAGAAACTTCTGCAAAACAACATAAGCGAAACATAAGCCTTTGAGGCAGCTGCTGCTGGCAGGAGAGACAAGAAAGAAAGAAAGAAAGAAAGAAAGAAAAGAAGAAAGAAAGAAAGAAAGAAAAGAAGAAAGAAAGAGAGAAAGTAAAAAAGAGAAACAAAATAAAAAACATACAAACAACCAAACATCCAAACAACCAAAAAAACAAAACAATCAAACAAACACACAAACGAACAAACAAATAAATAAAAAAGAAACAAACACGAACAAACAAACAAACGAACAAACAAAACAAACAAACAAACAAACAACCAAACAACCAAACAAACAAACGAACGAACAAACACACAAACGAACAGACAAATAAAGAAAGAAAGAAACAAACAAACAAACACGAACAAAACAGACAAAAAACAAACAAACAAATAAACAACCAACCAAACGAACAAAACACACACACAAACACACAAACGAACTAACAAAAAACAAACCAACAAACTCACAAACAAGCAAACTCACAAGAACAAAACAACTAACACAGACAGACAAACAAACAAACAAACAGACAAACAAACGAACAAACAGACAAACAAACAAACAAACAGACAAACGAACAAACGAACAAACATACCGAAGAGATGCGGAGAAGGAATGTCCTATGCGAGTATCCTTCTTCAGCTATCTGCCAACATTTGCCAATGTTTAGATCCCAGAAGGACAGCCCAGCGTGTTCTCAAAGCAGGCAACGAGGGTTTTTTCGACTCAGTCAGAGATACCTGATTCTACGATGTTTGAATCCGTGTAACTAGCAAACTGTGTATGTATGTATGTATGTATGTATGTATGTATGTATGTATGTATGTATGTATGTATGTATGTATGTATGTATGTATGTATGTATGTATGTATGTATGTATGTACGTACGTACGCATGTATATATGTATGTATGTGCATTAAACAATTTCTGTAGCATTGATGTGTAATTTTATAGAATATTTATCATCCCATGAACAAGAAACTGCGAATAAATTCTAGAAATATTGGTATGTAGATGTTCATGTATTTGTAAAATAAAAAAGTTTGAAAAGAAAAGTAACAATAGTTTCATGTTGTTCAGAACTCGTCAACCTTGCTGCCTGGGACAGCACTTAGAGTTCATGGAGAATTCTTCGTCTTCTTCTTCTTCTGCCATAGACCATGAAGAGTCGTTAAGGTACCACATTAGAGAACTGTTCACCAGATTCATCCAGCTCTCCCGGCTTTGTGCCAAAGCCTGGGTCTTTACCAATGATTTCTCTGTCCTTTCCGCAATGTTGTCAGTCCATCGTTTTTCGAGCAGAATTATCCCCTCTGAAACTAGGTGGCAGCACTCCACAAAATGATGATCCTCTACTTAATGAATAACAAAGCATTTAGAGATGGTGATCTCTGGTGCCAGCGGACATCCCAGATGTCTGGAAATTGTGATTATTCATCAAAATGCGAACTGGTAAAATGTGGACGAAATTATTCAGATTAAAACTAAACTTCTGTTTTGTTTCCTCTAAGCTCTTATTCGTCAAGGAAATTGCTACATATGATACACTCCCACTCACACGCCCCTGACCCTAAGTACATCTTCTGTCCCCTTTTAGGAGGACTCAAGTGGGGTTGCTCTTTCGGGAAAGACCTATATGCTATTTGGGGACAAGTGTGTACATGACTATATACGAGCCAATGACCTCGATTATGTTGCGTTATTCTGATGACCCGTTTCCGTTATGCTTACAGCAGGCTTTACGTCATGCAGACTTGGACTCGTGCATGGTTACGTGTACGTGCTTGCACGGAATTTGGGAGTACGCATGCACCCACTTTAATACCGCATGCGCATATACAGTACATATGCACGAAGGCGTTGGCCCGGATAAAACACTCCCACACGCAAGAGTGTGGACTTAAGGAAGTATTTTTGGCGTTTTGCGATATTATTTTCATCTATTTGTTTGTTTGGTTTGGTGGACTTTGGGAAATATTTTTGGCGTTTACGATATTATTTTCATCTCATATCTTTGTTTGGTTCGTGGATTGGTCGTTTGTATATTTATTTGCTGCACTTCTGCAACACAACAATTTTTCTGCAGAATGTAACTATTGTTGGCTGCAAACATTTCGAGCCATTCTACTTGGTGTCTGTTCCTGAAAGGGACACCATTCTCTAGGAAATGGAAGTCTCTCGGTAGTTTCTCTTGGCGAATGTTTGCTTCGCTTAGTGTACTTTAACCTTTCCACTCCTTCACCCCATCTGCATGCAGGAAGCTGGTGGATAGGGTGAGGGAGTGTAAGTGTTACGCTTCTGCGATGCTCTTCATGGCTGACAATGCAGGATGCTGGTGGATAGGGTGAGGGAGTTGTAGAGTTAAAAAGACTTAGCATTCGATTTTCTTCGGGTGTGTCTTTTCGTCCACACTGTGCAGGTGGTATGCTGACACACAATCTGCATACTTTGTCTTCGTTAAGCGTGCATACCTCTGCGTGCGTATACATTAAGGTGGTGGTTTAACCTTTTGACTCTCACACCCTGTCCACTTGCATCCTGTATTCCTGTATTGTCAACCATGCTGGCAGAGCAAAACCTTAACCCTTTGAGACCCTCATCTAATCCGCCATCTTCTTGTAGAAAGCTGGTGGCTAGGGTAAGAGAATCAAAGGGTTAGGGTTTTGTTGTTGGTGGATAGTGTGCAGGAGTCAAAATATTAAGCACTGGGTCTGCGCGCATTTGACCTGAGAAATCAGGAAAAAAAATCATCTTTTACTTACCACTGTGGAGGAATCTGGGGTGGACCCAATGGTTTGACCCTCTGCTTCGCTCTCTGCATTGGTTACCTATTTTAAACAGAATTTAAGATAAGCTGCATACCTTGTGTTACAAATCTATTCACCAATCTGCTCCATCGTATCTTTGTGACAACATCAATATCTACACGCCAACTCGCACCTTGCGTTCAGCTTCAGATATTAAAATTTAAACTGTTACCTGTTGGCCAGTGTTCTTCTGCTGTCTCAGGACCATCTGCCTGGAATGGAATTCCACTCTTCTTTCGCCTGACAGCTACCCTTTCTGCTTTTAAGTCAAAATTTAAAAAAAACAGCCTCTTTTTCTGACAATGAATTCTTCATCTGCCTCTTTTTCTCAGTTTGTGGGGTTCTTTTTTGTATTATATTGTAAAGTCATATGCGTTCATTGCATGCGTATGTCTGGTGCGTGAGTGTGCTTTGATTTGAATTGTTAAGATTTGGCGCCATACAAATAGTGTTGCTATCATCATCATCATCATCATCATCATCATCATCATCATCATCATCATCATCATCATCATCATCATCATTACTATTGATTATTATCCATCATCATCATCATCTCATCATCATCATCATCATCATCATCATCATCATCATCATCATCATCATGCCTCTGATCCAGGGCCTTCCGACTAGAAATCCGACATTCACCCACTTGACTACCGCACCTTTCCGTTGTGATATTGCCACACGATTAATCCCCCAAAACAGGCAATCTGTACGCGACAAATTTCCATACGCCTCGAAGGTCTCCACCTCCTTCACCCTTTGACTCCCTCACCCTATCCACCAGCTTCCTACTTAACCCACTGCCTCCCTCACCCTATTCACCAGCATCTTACTTAACTCACTGATTCCCTCACCCTATCCACCAGCTTCCTACTTAACTCACTGCCTCCCTCACCCTATCCACCAGCGTCCTGCATGAAACTGGTGGATAGGATGAGGGGGTCAGCTGGTTAAGTTTTTTGCTTTACTGGCATAGTTGACAATGCAGGATGCTGGTGGACAGGGTGGGGGAGTCAGAGGGCTAGGTCGTCAGCATGAAATTCTCAACCGCTTTCGGGTAGATCTTTACTTAGTGGAACTGTTTGGCTTAGCGGCTAAAATGTTCGCCTGTAAGGCGAGAAACCCGGGTTCGATTTACTAGTTTGACTGAGATTTTATCTTCCCTCCCCCTGTCCTCCCTCTGACCCTTCACCTACATTTCGACTGGTGGTAGTCTTTAGGATGAGACGATAAATAACGAAGACCTGCGTGCTGCATGCATTTTGTGCACGGCAACAAATGGATTGTCCCTGGCAAACCATAGTGGAAATGTCTACGGACATAGGTGTACAAAAACAAAAACAAGCAAGGTTCATATGTTAAATACATAAATAATAAATAAATGAATAATAAATGAATGAATAAATAAATGAATAATAAATAAATAAACGAACAAATAAATAGATATGTAAATATAGAAGGGGACCGGAAGGATGACACCGTGTTATCTTAACAAACACTACTACTACTACTACTACTACTACTACTATACTACTACTACTACTACTACTACTACTACTACTACTACTCATCATCATCATCATTCCCCTGCCCGTGATGGGCGTAGAGGAGAGATGAGAGACACTCTTGAAGCCAGCCGTCGCCAACCGGTCCTGTCCTCCGCCTGTCGCACCAGCGTGGGGCCA
This sequence comes from Monoplex corrugatus, assembly GCA_030674185.1. Lineage (NCBI taxonomy): Eukaryota > Metazoa > Mollusca > Gastropoda > Littorinimorpha > Ranellidae > Monoplex > Monoplex corrugatus. The sequence goes on along the minus strand of CM060307.1, from coordinate 35,250,618 downwards.
TCCAACCTGGTCCATTCTTTGATTTTGTCCATCCAGCATTTGGCTTGTCGTCCCCTTCGTCTGCCGCCACCCAGTGTACCCTGGAGGACCGTTTTGGGCAGTGAGTTGTGGCGTGTGACATGCCCGAACCACGACAGCTTCCTGTTCTTGACTGTTGCCAGGAGGGGTTCTTGTGGGCCTGCGAGTGTTGTTATTTGGCTCCACACAAAGTCGTTTGTCTTCCGATCTTGCCAAGAGATCCCGAGCAAGCGCCTGAAGCATTTAGTTTCAAACGTCTGGATTCTCTTGGTGGTCTCTGCTGTCATGGTCCAGCTCTCGCATCCATACAGCAGGATGGGGAGCACCAGGGACTTGTACAGCTTCATCTTCGATGGAAAGCCGATCTCTCTACTACTACTACTACCACTAAAAACTTTGTCTGGAGAAAAGCAAGCAGTACTGAGGAGGCTCCGCACTGACCACAACAGGCTCAAAACGTAAGAACAGCTAGTGTATAAACTGACGCCATCACCATCAGCATGCGGCCAAGAAGACCAGACAGCTCAACACAGCACTGCATCTACATCGCCACTATCAAGTGGAGCGACAGGTGACAATGGCCGACTACAATTGGCTTTGACCATCCCCACGCTTCACAGCAGCCGGCAGTAACTGAATGACAAAACCAAAACCAAACCAAAACCAAAAAGGAACCAGAAAAACACGAAAATAGAATCAGAACGCATATTTGATACAACCAGACAAGACAGGCGCACATTTTTTTTACCTTTTCTCCTACTGGACGAAGCAGCACGGGAATTTTAGTCTTTTTCTTCTGATTTTTGTACTTGGTGTTTGTTTTTCTATTCGTTTGTGATCTTACGTTTACGCTTGACAAAGGCCAGTTGGCAGAAAATTTGCGCCTGTCTTGTCTGGTTGTATTAAATACGAGTTCTAATTCTATTTTCGTGTTCCTGTGGTTCCAGTTTGCTTAAACGCGGGTGGTCACACTTTTTTTTTTTTGATTTCAAAAACAGAAAAGGTCACGTGTATCGACAGGTGTTGCCTGACCAATGTTGACGGGGAATGAAACAAGAAGGAGACATTCTGATAGGAATTTGTCATTTGTTTTCATTATTTCCCTCCGAATGTTGGGCGTACACATGCCCGGTACAACCTGATGCTGATAATGTACACTTTTACGGGAAATGTTTTGATTTACAAAATCGTGAACACGGTCAATAGTAATACTAATAATGATACTGCTACAATTACTACTACTACTCATCATCATCATCATCATCATCATCATCAGGCCTTGGCGATTATGGACTTCCATCTGTCTCTATCACTTGTTGCCTCAAGCATCTCTTCCACCCTCTTTGTCCCCAGCCACTCTGCAAGTCCGTCTAGTATCTTCTCCCTGGGTCTACCCGGTGCTCTCTTTCCCTCCAGCGTTCCCATTGTGACCAGGTACTCCAATTCCTCTTTCCTCATAAAATGGCCTATAAATATTGCCTGTCTTTTCCTAATCTTCCTTATCAATGATCTACTTGTGTCTGCCTCCATCAAGACTGTCTCGTTTGTTTTCTTTGCTGTCCATGGAACTCTCAACAGTCTTCTTAGAAACCACATCTGGGCTGCCTCAATCTTGTTCTGGCTTTGTTTGTTGACTGTCCACGCCTCGCAGCCGTACAACAGTATTGGTTCTATATAACATTCAAGAACTCTCGTCCTGATGTTAATTGATAGGCATTTGTTGGTAAGAATGCTTTTCATCTTCTTGAATGCTGTTTTGGATTGGCCGATTCTGCTGGCTATTTCTGATGTACATCTGCCATCTGGTGAAATAATCGTTCCCAGGTATTTAAACTTATCAACCTGTCTCAAGGTTGTGCCGTTTGCTGTTATTTTGCATGAAGGAGGGGATTTCATGTTTTTTACTGATCACCATGATTTCAGTCTTCCTGCTGTTTAGTTCCAACCCCTTACCTTTGCTTTCTATTTCTAGTATATTCACAAGGTTTTGTAGGTCCCTTTCGCTTTCTGCAATTAGCACGGTGTCATCTGCGTACCGAATGTTATCATTTTTGCTCCAACCTTTAATCCAGGGTCTCTTCTAGGTTTCTCGTGATGTTTTCGCTACTACTACTACTACTACTACTACTACTACTGCTGCTGCTGCTACTACTACAACTACTGCAACTACTTCTACTACTACTACTACTTCTACGACAACAACGACTACAATGACGACGACTATACTACTACTACTGTTACTACTATACTACTTCTATTAGTACTGATAATGGCTTACTTAAACAACGCCTCATCTCACAAGAGCCATAAGCACTTCACAAGCCACGTAAAGTAAATACATGTCAACCCCTTCCACTATGATGAAAAGAGATATACTGTTAACAATGCAATGTTAAGGAAGCAGTAAGAGGAATTAGAATAACAGATTTACTTTGTCTGTTAATATAACCACAACCACCACCACCAGCGACAACAATGACAACGACAACAACACCAACATCAGACTTTTAAACGGTTGTACATATCTCACTACAACTTTTGTTCAATATGTTTACATTATATGTGTTGTATAGCAAAAGAAAGCTGTTAGACAGATACAGTGGATTTAATACTATTATCCAGGAGTTATGGTGATTTGAAGTATGATAAAAGTTTTAAGTTAAACCAAAAAAGGGATATCGCTTGTATTGCTTGACGTTCTAGTTTTCTATTTCAACAGCTTTGATAATTTCATCATTTACAACCCCTCTGCTGCTTTGTGTTGTTAGTTTAAGAGTGCCATTGACGTTTTCCTCTCATCAAATTCCTGTGGAATCTTCAGAATTCAAAGGCTTGCCACACGCTTCATTATTTACTGCACAAGCCGTAACAAATACGTTCATAATCTGTTAGCATAGACGGAGAGTGACCTTGCCAGACCATCCAAATATTTACGGGTGCAAATTGATCGGACGGGTAAAACCAAAGTAGCGAAGCCATATTGTTAGACTTCTTCTTTTTCCATGAAAAGATAAAAAAAAAAAAACGCTACACACACTAAGAGAAAAAATCTCGTTCAGAATCATATGGATGAATAATTAAATTCCTTTTTGTTTTTTACCTTTGAAGAAGTTTTATCATTATTTTTCGTGTGTGTCTTTATTCATTTATTGCAGCGTTGACAATGCAGGATGCTGGTGGACAAGGTGCGGGTGTCAAAGGGTTAAGTTTACGTGTTACCAACTTCTTGCTGAGTCACTTATCAAGTCCAGATCCGGTAAAGATCCATCCTACGTTTCAGTTTCCAAACTTTAGACAGGCAGAGAGACAGACAGACGGACAGACATATTCTTCTAATCAACACAAACCAATCTCCCTTTTTGAAAAAAAAAAGCTATGACTGAACATTTCAGCACTTCTTAAAAAAGATTACTTGTCGACACTTACAAAATAGATGCAAGTGCCGCGTTTGATACGTAAGCCTTCAATCGTCAGTACGTTTCATAAAAGACCACCCAACCAGCCCGAAAATGAAAAGCACGATCATATTGTGGCATCTTTCAACAAATCCTCTTTCTGAGCACACTCGCTGCTGGAGTGGGGGCATTTGGAGCATAACATTGTACGCTTTGCATCAGAGGAGATAGAGATCTGGTACCAGGTCCTTTGCTGTAATACACCCCGCAGTTAAAGCTGACAATTTTGACACCCCTCGAGCTAACAGCGTATTGTGATGAAAGGCCGGGCCACAACATGAAGAGAAAACGAGAGCTGTTGATTGTGTTTGCTTTTCTTTTCTCCTTCGATTAAATGTTTACCTTTTAAATATAATATTTTTAGCTTGTCTTTATGTCTTTCGAAAAACTGCACTCCTTCTTATTCAGTCTCCATCACCACCACCTCATTTTTTTTTATAAAGAAAAAACGGAGGGGGGGGGGAGATTGTTTCATATCGGCCGATGGAAGGTGTACGTGTGTATCTGTCTGCCTGTATGTGACAAAAATATGTGAACAAGATTTTCTCAGCTTTTTATGGGTGATTCTTTACCGTATTTTTTTTATTATTAAAACTGATAAGGAGTCGCAAAAGAATGAGTTTGAAAGTAAAGCATCAAGGTTAGGGTCACATGGACAAAAAGAAAAGGAAAAAGGAATGCTTTAAATCATCACTTTCTGAAGAAGATGATTGAATATCACATTCTCGGGAACAACTGACATAATTGATTTTGTCCTTTTTGTGACAGCCTATTATTGTCCTATGGATGTCGTCAGTCTGACGGCTTAAGGTCTACGTGCTCCATTAAGAAGGTTGACTGCGTATTACACACGATGTGTCCCGATGAGTTTGGAGAATAGTGCTCTGTAAGAAAGACTCATACCGACTCATTGCACTGTCTCCTCTTGTAGAAACTGCTAACAGAGAACAACAAAAGAAAGTTGAAATATGTAGGCCATGCGATTAGGAACACCAAAACAGATCTGATATCAACGGTCCTGCAGGGGAAAGTTGAGGTGAGGAGAAGAAAGAGACGTCTGCACACCTCCTACTTCAACAACGTTGCTGATATCTGTGGTCTGGGGATCCAGAAGGTCGTCCACAGATGTCTCAATCATCTGACCTGGAGAAGACTTGTGACGTTGAGCGCGGCTTTTACCGCCGATCCCGGCGAAGGAGAGAGCTGCTGCTCTTGTAGAGATTTTCTGTTTGTTTTTTTTGGTTTTGTTTGTTTTTTGTTGTTGTTTTTTTGCGGCGAGAAATGTCGTGAAAGGATTGAAGGTAGAATATGACACTCTCTGTAAGACATTTACCCAAAGAGTTACTCGGGAAAAAAATTGTCATCATGTCTAAGTGGCCAGCTCAACAGACTATTGACTGAAAAGTCTTGGGCTCACCTACTCCCCATCCTCACCCCCCAAATCACTCAAAAATTTAGTGTGGCATTTTTATGTGTGTGCTCTAGCCTGCACCTAACCAGAGTTGAAGTGTGTTATGAGCTCGTTAACAAGACTGGGACCACACAGTCACATTTCTTCCGCTTTAGCTCAAATTTCCTGTTCAACACCACAAGATGTCTGTATCTCTCAGGCCTGTCGATACCATGATATATTCTGAAACTAGGATTACAATGCAGCTCTGTAATGCGGTCTGAATATCAAATGGACGTTTATAGCATCATCACCCCATCATCCCCATTCCAATCTTCAGAGCACTGTAAACAGTTACTGTTTAGAATCCTGTGTCCCTCCATACTCTGTTCTTATATCTTACTTGTGGCGGGTACAGATTATGTGTTTAGAACAAAAAATGTGGCTTGTGGTTAGTTTCACAGGAATGACAAAGAAGTTGAAGCAGGAAATATGAGTAAGCAAAAACAGATGGTTATCATGGCTTAACCAGTTTTCTGGTGTGTGTGTGTGTGTGTGTTGTTTTGTTTTGTTTTTGTTTTTTCTCTCTCTCTCCTTTCCCCGTTTGTTGTCCATATAGGATATATAAAACCTGTGTGCGTGTGCTTTGAAACCGTTTGGGCGTATTCGGGATAAACTAAACTGTTGTTTCGTGAAGTAATATTCAGATGAAAAGTTTATATCGTCACAGGAAATGAAGTCTGACTGATTTTAGATAGCTCTAGGCTGATCACTGGTGACAATTAAGGTTTGACTGAGTTTAGATAATTAGTTTAATCATCGTAATTTCAAGTTGCATGATAAAGATAAATTAGTTACACTTACGTGTTATCATTGGACGGACTTAAGCAGTGGAAGAAGACAGACAAGGTGGGAGAAGTACTTGCAGCGACAAAAGATAGATTCGTGTGGAGGGCCATGATCGCCAACGACATGCGTCAGGGCACATGATGTTGTCACAAGTCTTCTCCAGATCACACGACTGAGACATCTGTGGGCGACTTCCTGGATCCCCAAACCATATACATCAGTGATGTTGTTGAAATAGGTGTGTGCGGTCGTCATTTTCTTCTCCTTGCCTCAACTTTCCCCTGCAGGACCGCTGATACCAAATCTGTTATGGTGTTTCTGATCGCATGGTCTACATATTTCAGCTTTCTTTTGTTGATCTCTGTGAGCAGTTGACGCTTAACATTCAGTTCCTTCAATATGCTATCGTTTGTTCTTCTGTCTGTCCATTTGACTCTGAGAAGTCGTCTATAGAGCCATATTTCTGCTACATTGATTGATGTTCTTCGTCTTTCTTAAGTGTCCAGGCTTTGCAACCATACATTTAAATAAGCCAGATCAAATTTTTCAGGTTCTTAATTTTAAGTTTTTGGGAAGCCCTCCTCTGGACGATTTTTTGTTTTGCCATGCCAATTCTTGTGTTCACATCTTTGGTGCATGAGCCTTCATTTGCTTTCTCAGATCCTAGATACTTGAAGCGTTGGACATTTTCTAGGTCTGTTTTATTTATTTGAATGTTTGGATGTTTCTGGCCTTCTTTTCTCGCTGCGGCATCTACTCGGTAGCGAATTCTCTTCATGCTGGTGTTGTTATCTACCGTTTATGCAGTGTAGTCTGTATATCTCAGGTTGGTGATATTTTCTTCCTCTGATCTTTATTCCCATCTCTTCTAAATCTACCTCTCTAATGACCCGATCTGTATATAAGTTAAAATGATGAGGCGATAGGATGCAGCCCTGCCTGACTCTTTTTTAATGCCAAAATATTCACGGTGTGCACCATTCCATCTGATGGTCGCTTCTTGGTTTTCGTACAATTCTGCTATAAGTGACACTAAGTGTTTGGGAAAGCCTATCTTTGTCTATGTGTTAAACAGTTGATGGTGTACGACACTGTCAAAGGCTTTGCTGTAATCGATAAAGGCAATGGAAGCTTCTTGTTCGCTGTTGTTTACTTTTTCTATCAAAATCTGTAAGACAAATAACATGTCTGTTGTGCCGCTGTTGGATCTGTAACCAGTCTGATTGTCAGAGAGTTTCTCTACTTTTTGTTTCATTCTGTTCAGTATGATGATTAGCAGTACTTTACTGGTGTGGCTGATTAGGGTGATGGTTTTATAGTTACTGCAGTCCTTTGCATTCCCAATTTTAATTAGCGTGACAAATTCTTGTAGCTTCCTGTCATATAGCCATTGACATGATTCCCATAGTCTTGTGCATAGACGATGTAAGGCCGTTACACCTGCTTCTCCAGTGTTCTTTAACAATTCGCCTGGCATGTCGTCCAATCCAGGTGATTTTCCTAACTTGAGCTGACTTATTGATGCTTTGACCTCGCTGACAAGAGTCTTTATTTCCAATTCCTGAAAATCAATGCAGGGAATTGGAACCACACAGATAACGTATATAGTTGATCAAAGACTTGTACATCTTAATTTTCTAGAACGATTGACACTTGTACCAACAGAGCATGTGAAAATGTGAGATTTATCTTGAGATCATGGCTGAAGCAAAAATCAGATTCAGAAATCAAATCAAAAGAAATCAATAACAAGTTCAAAACCACTTGCCAAGTTGTATCTGTCAATGGGATTTTTTGTTCATTATGATGCTTTCAAACCGCAATGCATGTCTGAAAAACCTCGGCTACTACACAACTTACTGATTAACTTTGGCCATTACACCTACTCCACCACCACCACTACTAATACTATTACTATTATGTGTAACTATGGTTATTTTGTGAATAAGGGAGTGAGTATAGCCACTTGGTCAGTGAAGTAGTGGAGAGATGCGGTCTGTGATTGACTGTCGCCTTATACATGTTTTCTGCACGTCTGTCGGAAGTGACGGAAGCGTCGTGGATGAGGACTTTGACGGAGTGAGAGGGCACACAACTCCCCATGTTTGTCAGGGTCAAGTGGCCCCCATCACGACTTACCGCCCCTGTCGATGACTGGGTGACGTCCCTTGACGCAACAGGTAGGAATCAAGGAAGTTTCAGTTTGGCTCGTGGGCGGTCAAACAACATCAGCACGCTCAAAAAGCAGCCGAAAACAATAGCTCCCACCTTCTGGGCTAAAACACTGCTAGAGGTCGAGACAGCAGTACTTATATATTCGAACACTCGCTTGTTTAGCTTGAAAGTCTTGCTTTTCGTCCTAACTTTGAAATCAAAACGTGATGTTCACCTTGCTTTCTGCAACAAACCTACATGACGAACGATTACCTGGCGACGATGACGAATGGCTGATCAACCATTTTAAAACAAAACTGAAAGGCACTGAGAATGAAGGAAATTTCGTAAAACTGAAAGGCAGTGAAAATGAAGAAAAATTGTTCAAGCAAACAACATTAGTCATAAGAAGTCGGAGCAATTTGCTGTAAAGGATAAATTCGATAACACTCGACAGGAGGCCAGACAAGTGAACGTGAACTCGACACAACTGGGACCATCTCAGATCAAACAGCTTCTTCAACCAGAAGACTTCGGGCATAGCAAGGCAAAGGTGCCAGGAAACGTTGAAGCGAATATTTTCAACAGCAGATCACCTGGTCATCGCAGAACACCAACAGCTGTTTCACGAAACACTGATAGGAAGACAACCAGCAAAACTTTGCATGACCCAACAAACTGATACATGCTCAAGATCAAGAAATCGTTGGCGAAGAAATCTTCAACATAAGACGGCTTCAGCAAGACTCAGGAAATCTGACAAATGTCCAAAAGACCCCTTTCAAAAATACCTTCAACAAGAAGTTACCTAACAGTCCAAGAAATTCAGAAGGTGCCCTAGACAATTTCAATCCAACATCCGTCAACAGCAAAACTCAAGGGATGCTTCTGACCAGGCCGTTATTCCAGTGGCACCATCTGCCAGCAAAGAAAACCCAAACCAGATAATACAATCTGCTCGTGAACCTTGTGCTGAAGGAACACAAAGTCATCATCATCAACAACTAAAATCTGGGGATGATTCTGCTCAGGCACTCATCTTAGCTGCCACACCATCTTCTGAAGAGCATCTAAGTGAAAGAAAGCAGTCTTCATGTGTTGAAGGATCAGATCCTGGTGGCATTTCCTTGTTGGTGAGGTGTGATTCCTCAAGTCCAGAGACTGTGCAGACTGTTGTGGAGAGACGATATGTGGGAGGCGGCGTCAGTGAGACAGTGGATAGGCGTGCACAATACGTAGACACTGTGTGCCTTTGTCGTCAACAACGTGTGGTTTTCAGGTAAGTCCCGTGTGTTTATGGCTGTCTTGTTTGTTTCTATCTGTCTTGTTCTTTCTGTCTGTCCTGTTTGTTTCTGTCTGTCCTGTTTGTGTCTGTCTGTCCTGTTTGTGTCTGTCTGTCCTGTTTGATTGTTCTGTCTGTCCTGTTTGTGTCTGTCTGTCCTGTTTGTTTCTGTCTGTCCTGTTTGTTTGTCTGTCTGTCCTGTTTGTGTCTGTCTGTCCTGTTTGTTTGTTTCTGTCTGTCTGTTTGTTTCTGTTGTTCTGTTTGTTTCTGTCTGTTCTGTTTGTTTCTGACTGTCCTGTTTGTGTCTGTCTGTCCTGTTTGTTTCTGTCTGTCCTGTTTGTTTCTGTTTGTCTATTCAATTCTGTTGTCCTATTCAATTCTGTCTGTCCTTCATTTCTGTCTGTCCTGTTTGTTTCTGTCTGTCCTGTTTGTTTCTATTTGTCTTGTTTTTTCTGTCTGCCTTGTTTGATTCTGTCTATCTTCTTTCTTTCTCTCTGTGCTCTTTGTTTCTGTCTGTCCTCTTTGTTTCTCTCTATGTGCTTTTGTTTCCGTCTGTCTTCTTTGTTTTTATCTATCTTCTTTCTTCCTGTCTGAGTTGTTTGTGTTCCAGCTGGAAGCTGGAGGAACCAAAGGTTTAAATTTTTGCAGTTGGTGGATAGGGTGCGGAGTCGAGCAAAGATTAATAGTGCCGTTTGACTTGCGAGGTCGTTCGTGTAATAGCAAGTTGGTGTTATGTGTTGTTAGCGGTGTTAATTTGATGATGGTTTTGAGTGTACCGTTGCTCGGGTAATAATGGTCTTGTTATGGTGTTGGTGTTATGTGTTTGGTGTAATGTGGTGTTGAGTTGATGATGGTGTTTGAGTGATACGTGCTGTTATAATGGTGTCCTTGTTATGGTGTTGCTGTTATGGTGGTTTTGGTGTAATGGTGGTGTTGAGTTGATGATGGTGTTTGAGTGATACCGTTGCTCGGGTAATAATGGTGTCCTTGTTATGTGTTGGTGTTATGGTGGTTTTGGTGTAATGGTGGTGTTGATTTGATGATGGTGTTTGAGTGATACCGTTGTTTGGGATAATAATGGTGTCCTTGTTATAGTGTTGGTGTTATGGTGGTTTTGGTGTAATGGTGGTGTTGATTTGATGATGGTATTTGAGTAATAGTGTTTGTTGGGTA
>CM060307.1:35212797-35235297 GCA_030674185.1 Monoplex corrugatus | reverse complement strand
TCACCAGCATATTGGAGGATATTGGAGGCACTAATTACACTATGACAAAGCCTGATTGATATCAAAATGAATATCCGCCATTGCTATAGACAAAATCAGATTTTAACCTTTCGAAAAAATGTTGCTATAGACAAAATCAGATTTTAACCTTTCGAAAAAATGTTTCCTTTTTATCACCTTAATTATACCTAGTGATTTTAAATGGTTTAGAGTCCTATATTGTTTTGTTTTTTTTTGTTTTTTTTTACCAAACTGTCAGGTTTGTCAATTAGAACATGTAGTTCAATAGCAGGGTGTTTTGATTCGGTCATAGGAAGGACACGAAATTTGCCACACATTACTACTAATAAACGTGACACAAAAGATTCAATTAAACTGTTAACATTGTGTGACATACATGAACAGTTTGCAGAAAATCTCATTGATTCAATGCCATTTAAATCAGAAGGCTGAACGCTTCACAAAGACTAATCAACCGTTTTCCAAAAGTATTCACACATTTGTCACTGGAGTGTCTTTTAAAATTACTGACTTCACCTTTTTAATATATTACGTCATTGTTGATATTGACATAAATATCAACGATTGGGTCTGAACACCTTGCTTGCAAGGAGCAAGTTCTGGCATATGTAAGTTACCACGTATCATTACTGGTAAATCATTACAATCGCTCGTTAGTTCCAGTAAGCAAACCTCCAGTAGTTGTACACCACTGCATATCTGTCTCTTCATAATATGCGGTAGTTTGGGTGGTAAGTAACACTATACCAGTAAACAGTATGTCACTGTTTCCAGTAGGGATTTGGAAACGAAAAGGACAACTATGTTGTCAAATTCAACTTGTACTTTTTTTTATTTATGTGTGCTTGATTGTTTCTTCACAAAAAGTGCAACGCCACATGACATTTTGCCACATGCTGTATCAGACAACTTAACCCCTGGACTGTCAAAGACAACATTTGATGGGACTAAGATTCCTGGAACGTATCTTGTAAAAGTCTCTACCAGCAAAGCAATATTCTGTTTTGTGAGCAGGGATGGCATGTCTAACTCAACTTGAATACTGAGCAAACCTTCTACGATAATTTAAAGAAAAGAAAGGTAACAATACATTACTTTAGTTCCGTTCGATACATTGAGTTTCAACATATTTACATCATTCAGTTTCAGTTTTCAAGATGGCGTCTCCGCGCTCGAAATGAATTCCAAATGCACTAACGTCACAGGCGCCATGTGTATGGTGATCATGGCACAAGCCTTAAGCCTGCACATAAACCCATGAGCTGGCCAGGTCCTGAGACCCTACTTAGACTATGTTTTACTTAGTCTATACTTTATACTGGTATTTTATCCGCCTGTCACTGGAATAATCTTGGTTACATGTAAATAACATGTGTATCTGTGTATCTTACTTTCAAAAAAGGAACATGTATATGCTGATATTTACACAAGTTCGTTGGCTTAACCCCTATCTGTGCTATATGTCAGCACCGCACCAGTTATCCAGAACAGTGCTCTGTCTCGATTCTTAGCACGAAGTCGCTGCCTTCAGGATAGTGTTTCTCGTAGACATCCTGGTGGCCATAGAACGTTGGCATGATCATCATCATCATCATCATCATCATCATCAGGTGCCTTGCCGCATGGCGTTCGCGAGCATGGACTTACATCTGTCTCTATCTCTTGTTGCCTCAAGCATCTCTTCCACCTTCTTTGTCTTCAGCCACTCTGCAAGTCCGTCTAGTATCTTTTCCCTGGCTCTACCTGGTGCTCTCTTTCCCTCCAGCTTTCCCGTTGTGACCAGGTACTCCAATTCCCCTTTGGCATGATGGGGCAGCATTATCACCCTGACGTCCCGTTCTCTGATGGCGATGGTGGTTACTGGGGAATGTCCAGTGATTTCCCTCATCCCAAACCACGAAGTCCTTAGCGTGAGGGAGTTTGAATCAGTTTAGACAGATGGAATTGTCTGAATGCCAATTCAAGTGATAGGCTAATAGAATACCAGTATAAAACATAGACTAGGTAAAACATAGTCTAGGTAGGGCCTCAGGACCTGGCCAGCTCATGGTTTATGCGCAGGCTTAAGGCTTATGCCATGATCACCATACACATGGCACCTGTGACGCTAATGCATGTGGAATTTGTTCCGAGCGCGGAGACGTCATGTTGAGAAACTGAAACTGAAACTACGGCACTGTGATTTGTGTGTGGTCACTTTGTCGGACTGCAGATCCACTGAACCAGACCGGACAATAAATTGCTGGTCTTGATCACCAACATTATTAGCCGTGTTTTTACTGTCGGGGGTCAATTTAAAGACTGGAACCGTTTGTGGCACTAGAAGAGGATTGCCAGTTCTCCTTTCTGGGGTTGGATGGATGGGTAAGGAAACGAGGATGGCTGTGATTAGGAATTCTGGGAAAGTGGGGCTCAGTCTTTTGAAGGGGAACAGGATGGGAATCCTTCATAATTTTACCTTTGCTGTAAAACGTTCGTTTTATTTGTTCTCGGTTGCTTTATGGCGTTTTCCTGTTGCTGCGTTAGACTGTCTTCCTCGTGCATCCTGTTCCGCACTTCCTTGTTTGTTGTTATCGCCATGACGTCAGTTCTCATATGAAACTTCAATAATAATACTAGGTCGAAGTCTGTCACACATCCTGGAATTGGAACCTAGCCAAGGCACTGCGTCCGTGTCCTAGACATCCGGTCAGCTTCTCTGTTTGATGCTCGTTGTTTTCGAGAGATTTTGTTTTTGCTGATCAAACGTGATAGTCGTTATTGCAGTTTAGTTGTCTCTGTCGTGATGCCCCCTTTCTGGGACAACTAACTGTGCGGTCAGAGCACGTGCAGCTTTTGTGGCGTCAATGACTGTCAGTGTTTCCGTGTCAAGGACCGGAGTTAGATTTTATTTACGTCACAACAGACAAGTACAAACCCAGACAGACGCACAAAGCCAAAACATATTTTCTTTATTTCAATGACAAAGGTCCCTTCCCCACCCCCTCCATGCACAGTAAACACATATTTTCTTTGGAGCATTTGAAGGACGACTGTTTGTTTGTTTGTTTGTTTTTGTGTGTGTTGTGTGTGTGTGTACATGGAGGTTGCAAGCGTAAGTAGCGAAACTTGGAGGGACATTGCAAACTGCGCTTTGGATTCAATGTTGTCTGTTGCGTTGCTGCGTAGCGTTGCTTTTTCATGTAGGAAGAAGAGTGGCAAAATGGTTCAGACATTCGCCCGCCAGTAACTAAACTCAAGGCTCCAGGGTTCGCTCCCTGTAGAGGCCTCGACTTTTCTCCTCAGTTTGACCGGAAAATCGAACTGAACGTCTAGTCCTTCGGAAGGGGACGAAAAATGAGTGGGACTCGTGTGCCTTCTGGCTACGCACGCTAAGGATCTCACGGAGAGATAGGTTGATTTCCCAGGTCCCTCCCCTTGAAGACCAATAAACCTTCTTGCCTTTCTGAAGTCTTGGTTAAAAAGAAAAACCGTGATATGATTATGAATCTGAAGCGAGGGAGAGGGGATGGTCGCCGCCGTCGTGGTGCTGGCCCCGGGAAAAGTTGAGGTCTCTGCCACCTCACTCCCCTACGACCTCAGGGTTATGGAATTATCTAGGTAGGACTTCAAGACCTGGCTAGCTCATGGGTTTATGTGCAGGTTTAAGGCTTGTGCCGTGGTCATTTTGGATCTTCTCCATCACATGGCACCTGTGACGTTAGTGCATATGGAATTCTTTCTGAACGCGGAGACATCTTGAGAAATTGAAATTGAAAATTGGAATTTCATCTGAGGCCAAAAACTTCCATGTAGCATCCACCGAGTAAAGCCATCATCAAAACAGTGAAAACAAACACAGTGCCAACAAAACACAGCAGCCAGCTTACCTTGATAGCACTGTGTCTGGCGTGTAAAATGTTGGCCTTTCTTGGCCCTGTCAGTCATGAAAGTACTTAATGTACGTCTAGCAGAAAGCACCGAAAGTGCCTCTGTGGGTTAAATTTGGTGTCGGCATGATCGGTACAGCGTCACCAAGACTTTGGTATCAATTAAAGCGAGATAGTCATTAACTCGACAGTGATTAATGCCGACTACGATATCGATGTGTATAGGCAGTCCTGCTAGTCTGTGAGATCAATTCCTGTCTTGAGAGAGAGAGAGAGACAGACAGACAGACAGACTGACAGAAAGACAGGCTGACAGACAGGCAGACATACGGACAGACAAACAGTCAGACAGACAGACAGACAGACAGACAGACAAATGGTCAAGGGTCAAGCCAATACACTGATGGGCCTTTTCACACACAAAAAATCAGTACAGATATTTCAGCTTTTGTATTTCACTGTGAAATCGCATGAAACGAAAGAAAACCTGATGAGAAGCGATGGCAATGGTAGAAATGGTAGACTGTCACTACAGGAAAGTTCTAAAATGTTGTTAAAAATTCCTGAGAATGTGCTGTTTGCGCATCTTCTACCAAACAGTGCTGATTTTATATACATGTACTTTTTGTTTTTGTTATGTGACTTCAATTTTGTACTTCACCGTAACCATACAATAGCATAAAGTGAAATTTTTAATGAAATTTGACGGTAAGCGGGGACAACACGTACACTATCCAAAATACAAGGAAAAAAAACATAACAGAATGCGAATGTTGTTGAAACTTCCTAAAACGTGCTGTTTACACACCTTACCCCAGAAGTGCTGATTTTATGTGAACAAGAAACACGTGCTGGACGGGACCAACAATGTCTCACCCCTCTCCAGACAATGACTTTTCAACTCCCGACGCCACACGGTAGCCAGTTCACCAAGAAAATGGAGGGGGCAAGGGTCTGCTGTCTATGCGCTACATGACTTATTCGGACCCAGTCATCAGTTACCTTGTTTACAGATCACATGACAAGGTGGAGAGATGATGACAAACTCTAGGACATAGCTACTCAACGCACACTTATTATTCTAGCTCGTGTGTCTTTGACGCTATGATTTCTTAACGTATGCGTTCGTGACTGCTAAACCAGTCTACACCATTTCATACTACATTGGTAAAGACCCTCTCAACAGATGAAAAAAATCTTGCACGGATGAAAAACATTGCAGAGATGAAAAATCTTGCACAGGTGAAAAATGTTGCTAACACATTTTTACCTCAGTTTTCAGAGTATCTATACTCACTGCACATCGGTTACATCTCTCTCTCGCTCTCTCTGTGTTCTCTGTGTCTCTCTCTCTCTCTGTCTCTCTCTCTCTCTTTCTCACTCATTCTCTCTCTCATTCTCTCTCTCTCTCTCTTTCTCTCTCTCTCTCTCTGTCTCTCTCTCTCTCTCCATATATATATTTATGTATATATATTATACTTTCTCTCTCTGTCTCTCTCTCTCTCTCTGTCTGTCTCTCTCTCTGCGTTTGTGCATATTTGTGGTTGTGCGTTCGTGTGTTTGTCTATGTCTGCTCGTCCGTTTTTTTCATATAACTCTCTTTCACTGAAAGTAACATTACACAAAATATCTATGGCTGTGTGTATATGCTATATATGCATGACGAGTGCGTAAGTGTTCATATGCGTCTACACGGTCATGTTTATGCGAGCGCGTGTGTGCAAATATGAGAATACGTGCATGCTCGCACGTGCGTGATTGCTCAAATGTGCAATTGCCATCTTAATTGTACATCCAACATGACGGCTTAGGTCATACAGTCCACAAGTTCAAGTCTTCCTTCTTCTATTTTCATCTCTATCTCTATGGGTGTCTACTTGTTTCGAAAGAGAGAATTTGAAATTGTGTTTCCAAAATCCAGTTCATTTCTGGTAACCGCATTGTTCATTAATAGAACCATTTTGTCAGATTAAACGTCAGTGTCATTTTGAATTTGCTCACGTAGACCTAGGGTAATGGTTTCAGTTTCAGTTTCTCAAGAGGACGTCTCCGCGCTTGGAACGAACCCACACGCACTAATAATACAGGCACCATGTGTATGGTGATCATGGCAAAAGCCTTAAGCCTGCACATAAACCCACGGGTTAGGGTAATGGCAAGTAGGGTAATTGTTTTAGATTTTTTTATTTTTTTTTTATTTTTATTCCTGTTCCATATTCAGGGCCGCCTTCGTGGCGTGGACTCCCACGCTGTTCATCTGCTCTTCCCAACATACCACAGCAAATCAAAGTTCATTTCCTAGAAGTTCCAGAACCATGATGATCATGAGAGCCAGTGATAGCAAGCCTCCGCAAGACCACCAACCAGAGGACACTGCCACGCTGTCGGGTCATTTTGGTGGAGTTCAACATTTGTCTGGTCTGATCCAACGTACTCAGATATTGCCCAACAAGTCTCCTAAGGATATTGCCTAACAATGCTCCTACTAACTACAGCAATCACTTAGTCACAGAAACAAGTCGAGTGAGCGACAGCCAAATAAGAAAGCTACTAGCAAATTTTTCCAAAGACAACCTCCATATGCCACTGACACCAAGGGCCCAAAGTGAATACACCTCAGGAATGGATGCGGTAGGACAACACCGAATCTGAAGTCACCAGGAGAGCAGGGCATAAAGGGACAGAGAATCTGGGCAATTTTCGCAAAGCTATAATGATTTTGTGACAATGTGGATGACAGGAACCAAAAAAAAATCAAACAAACAAACAAACAAAACAACAACAACAACAAACAAACAAACAAACAAACAAATAACAAACAAACAAACAAAAGACAAATAACAAATAACAAACAAACAAACAAACAAATAAAAACAACACGAAAATAGAATCAGAACGCGTATTAAATATAACCACACAAGACAGGCGCAAATTTTCGGCCATTACAAACGAATAAACACCAAATACAAAAATGAGGAGAAAAAGACTCAAACTTCCCTGCTGCTTCGTCCAGAGGAAGAAAAGGACTAAAATGCGGACGACAATAACGATGCTATGGAGTTCCATCCAGGATTGACACTGCGTGAAAAGGCTGTATCGTGTATCTACTTCCATGATGTATCCTCGTATGAACCAGGCCCAAGAGATACAAACACCTACAGTGTTGGTCAGGAGAACTGTAGCAATACCTCCAGTGACGCGTCCGTAAAGCGGATGAGACTCGACAATGTGGTTCTAGTCTTCCCAAAGAGCACACAACACGTTTATGAGAGCCTAATCTTTTCGATAGATTGACGTTTCATTGAGATGATGCAAATCCACCCATTTTGACGCTGGTAAGCCACTGGTGCTGTATCTGAGCCTGGAGATAGCATTGTGGTTATCCTGAAAATTTAACTTTTTGAAAGAAAAGGAAATAACCCAAATCTGTGCAAATACGCAACTGTTGGCGTAATTGTGGCTGTATGGTAAACGAGTATATGCATGCCTGCAGATCATCATCATGTGCCCTGCCGCATGGCGTTGGCGATCATGGCCCTACCATACGTATCTATCCCTTGTTGCCGCAAGCACATCTTCCACCCTCTCTGTCCTCAGCCACCCGTCCAGTATTTTCTCCCTGGGTCTACCTGGTGCTCTCTTTCCCTCCAGCTTTCCTGTTGTGACCAGGTGCTGTAATTTCCCCTTTCCTCATAAAATGGCCTATAAATGTACCTGTCTTTTCCTAATCTTCCTTATCAATGATTTTCTTGTGTCTGCCTCCATCAAGACTCTCTTCTTTGTTATCTTTGCTGTCCATGGAACTCTCAACATTCTTCTTAGAAACCAAATCTCGGCTGCCTCAGTCTTGTTCTTGCTTTGTTTGTTGACTGGCCACGCCTCACAACCGTATAACATTATCGGTTCTATATAACATTCAAGAACTCTCTACCTGATGTTAATTGATGGGCATTTGTTGGTAAGAATGCTTTTCATCGTCTTGAATGCTGTTTTGGCTTGCCTGCAAATAAACATTTTTTTTAGAAAAGTTTTGACTTTACTCATAATTTAATTTAACACCTTTTTCGTATTAAATTAATACAAAACAATTGAGTTTTCCTCTTTTGAAACAAGTAACTTACCACATGTTTTCTTTTTCGCTTTCTCTTTGCACGCTGGCTTTTATCGTTGTTCAGGGGGTTTAGGGGTCTCGGATAGCGGATAGATGAAAGGGAAGGCGCATCGTGTATGGTGCCACACAGGAGACAGGAGGTAATAGGATGCGCGGTCTTATCACAGAGAAAACAGTATTAATACAGGGGGGGATGAGTGGTAAGCTGCATGATTTTCTGTGCCCTCAAATATTTGAAGCTTTTGGGGGCTATCATTGTTGTTGTCTTCACCTTCGGGTCTGTTCTCTTTCTTGGCTATTCTAAACTTCTGTATCTCGTTACAAAGAATGACAAGAATCTGTTTGTATCGGCTGGAATAAAGATTGTGATTTAAATGTGTGTTTGTGTGTGCGTGCGTGCGTGCGTGCGTGCGTGCGTGTGTGGTGTGTGTGTGTGTTTATACCTGTGTATGTGTGTGTGTATGTGTGCGTGTTGAGAGAGAGAGAGAGACAGAGACAGAGAGACAGAGACACAAAGAGCTGGAGAGACAGAGAAAGACAGAGACAGAGAATGTGTGTGAGGGGGAGAGGAGAGAGAGAGGGAGGGAGAGAGAAAGAGAGAGAGAGGGAGGGAGAGAGAAAGAGAGAGAGAGAGAGAGAATAAGAGAGACAGAATCAGAGAGAGAATGAGAGTGAGAGAGTGCCTGTATCGTCGTGTATGTATGTGTTTATGTATGTGTGAGTGTGTTGTGTGTGTGTGTGTGTTGTGTGTGTATGTGTGTGTGTGTGTGTGTGTGTGGCGAGAGTGTTTGTGTGTGTGTGTGTGTGTGTGCGCGTGTGTGTGAATATATGTGTGCCTCTGTGTGTGTGAGTGTGTGTGTGTGTGTTGTGTGTGTGTGTGTGTGTGTGTGTGTGTGTGTGTGTGTGTGTTGTGTGTGAGAGAGAGAGAGAGAGAGAGAGAGAGAGAAGTAATTCTTACAAGAGCTGGTGAACGTGTGGTGTTGATGCTGTTTGGATTATGTGTCTTTGTTTTCTCTACACATATTTTTGTTATTGTAAGCGCTTAGGTATTTTGTAAGGTGAAGATCTATAAATGTTCATTATTATCATGATTATCTGGCTCATACGTGTAAGGAATGTCTATATCATACAAACGGAATCAGGTCACTTACACATTTTTCATATTGAAATCACAGCACAGGGCCCTAGGATCTCAATATATATATATATCACAGTGTGTTCGTTTTGTAATAAATGACTGAGAAATCAAAAGAGAGAGAGAGAGAAAGAGAGAGAAAGGGACAGAGAGAGAATGACAGAGAGAGAGAGAGAGAAAGAAAGGGAGAGGTAAAGACAGACAGACATACATACAGACAGAGACAGACAGACAGACAGACAGAGAGAGCGAGCGAGCAAGAGAGAGAGGGAAAGAGAGATAGAGAGAAAAAGAGAGAGAGAAAAGAGAGACAGACAGACATACAGAGAGAGAGAGAGTGATAGAGAGACAGAGAGAAAGAAAGAGAGACAGAGAGACAGATAGACAGAGACAGAGAGACAGACACAGTGAGAGAGAGAGAGAGAGAAAGAGAGAGAGAAAGACAGACAGACAGACAGACAGAGAGGGAGATATGAAACAGTAAGTTCAAACTAACGCCATCAACAATCTGTCTGCCCGTGCAGTCAAAGGGAACCAGACACCTGAACATACATTGCAACGATGCCGCTTCAGTCAAGAGGAGGGACAGGAGACATGGCCGACCACAACTCCTGTGACCTCCAAATTCCATGGCAACCGGCGGGAACTGAGAAACAAAAAGGAAGAAAGAAAGTAAGAAAGAAAGAAGAAAGAAAGAAAAGAAAGACCGTATTCATCGCAAGATGAGACCTGACAATATAGACGTTGAACGAAAGAAGAAGAAGAAGAAGAAAAATAAAAATAAACAGAGGGATGGGTTAGAAGGAGGAAAGTGATTTGGCGTTTTGAGTTTTAACCGAGAGGAGAATCATTACACAGGGACATTTCCATATGCGCACCATCCAAATCTGCCAGCAATTTAATTGGCAGAATCACCAGCATATGCAGAACGTGTCGTTGGCAAAGTCTTGAAATTGAGAGGAGCGGGTAGAGGAGGAGGGAAGGAACTATGAAACACTAAGCTGACACAACCTATGAAACACTAAGCTGACACAACCTATGAAACACTGAGCTGACGCAACCTATGAAACACTAAGCTGACACAACCTATGAAACACTGAGCTGACGCAACCTATGAAACACTAAGCTGACACAACCTAAGAAAAACACTAAGCTGACGCAACCTATGAAACACTAAGCTGACACAACCTAAGAAAAACACTAAGCTGACGCAACCTATGAAACACTAAGCTGACACAACGTATGAAACACTGAGCTGACGCAACCTATGAAACACTAAGCTGACACAACCTATGAAACACTGAGCTGAGGCAACCTATGAAACACTAAGCTGACACAACCTATGAACACTGAGCTGACGCAACCTATGAAACACTAAGCTGACACAACCTATGAAACACTAAGCTGACGCAACCTATGAAACACTAAGCTGACACAACCTATGAAACACTAAGCTGACGCAACCTATGAAACACTAAGCTGACGCAACCTATGAAACACTAAGCTGACGCAACCTATGAAACACTGAGCTGACACAACCTATGAAACACTAAGCTGACACAACCTATGACACACTAAGCTGACACAACGTATGAAACACTAAGCTGACACAACCTATGACACACTAAGCTGACACAACGTATGAAACACTAAGCTGACACAACCTATGACACACTAAGCTGACACAACCTATGAAACACTAAGCTGACACAACCTATGACACACTAAGCTGACACAACGTATGAAACACTAAGCTGACACAACCTATGACACACTAAGCTGACACAACCTATGAAACACTAAGCTGACACAACCTATGACACACTAAGCTGACACAACGTATGAAACACTAAGCTGACACAACCTATGACACACTAAGCTGACACAACCTATGAAACACTAACAACCTATGAAACACTAAGCTGACACAACCTATGAAACACTAAGCTGACACAACCTATGAAACACTAAGCTGACACAACGTATGAAACACTAAGCTGACGCAACCTATGACACACTAAGCTGACACAACCTATGAAACACTAAGCTGACACAACCTATGAAACACTAAGCTGACACAACCTATGAAACACTAACAACCTATGAAACACTAAGCTGACACAAGCGGAATGATGAAATATTAAGATGGGCAGAGAACAGACCAGGTTTTCAATGCGGCAGGCTGGGATTGAACTCGAGATATCAGATCTTGAATCCACGGCTCTATCAAAAGCATCAACCAGCCCTCGAAAAATGTGGCCTTTCTGAGGACTGAACCCTCGAATTCTGTGTTAAGAATATTCATATTCATATTCATATTCATATTCATATTCATGTCCATCTTCATCTTCATGTTCATGTCCATATTCATATTCAGATTAATTTTCATATTCATTTCTTCTGTCACAGTGGATTTACAATGTGAAACAGCGGCTGCTCTATCCTTTCACAGCGCGTCGCCGCATTGCAGCGCCACCCAATTTTTTTCACCAACACCTTTAAAAGGCAAAAGGCTAATTGGTCTCCATGAGGAGAGATCTGGGAAATCAACCTGTCCCTGCATTGTTTTATACCAGGGCAGCCGGGTGAAAATCCTGCCCTTCAAGATTTTCAACTGCCGTGGAAACTTAAGTGCGCGCAGACCAGAAGGCATACGGATCCCGACTCGTTTTCCGGACAGACTGAGGGGAAAAGTCAAGGCCTCTGCGGGAAACGAAGCCTGGAACCTGATGCTTAGTTATTGTCAGGCAAACATCTTAACCATTCCTCCACTCTTATTCTTTATGGCACTCAAGCCAACTGAGTGACCAGACGAGTAATGTTCATTCATAGAAAAAGAAGAGAAAGAAACAAGAAACTGGCATCAGTTGTTCTTAAGACTATCGACTGAAAGAAGAAATATTAACCCTTTGACTCCCGCACCCTATCCATCAACCACAAGAACTTAACTCTGACTCCCTCACCCTATCAAAGAAGCTGGTGGATAGGTTGAGGGAGTCAAAGGGTTATGTTTTCGCTTTGCTAGCATGGTCGACAATGCAGGATGCTGGTGGACAGGGTGCGGGAATCAAAGGGTTAACATAAAAAATGGACATACACAAGAAAGATTTCCACAGAGCAAGAACCCAAAAGCTTACATAGAAAAATGACCAAAAGACAAAGAGGATTGCTCGCGACAAATGAAATGCTTGGGAAAGGCGAATCTTTGTTCTACAGAGCTGCCTGAACCAGGCTAACGGATATCCTTGTTATCTCTCGGCTCGTTAGGACGTTGTCATCTCTATGCACTGATATCACAAATAAGATAGATTATGGATGTGGTATGCGTTGGCCAGAGCAATGCACATGACGTTCCTATCATTGCTGCCATGGAAATGCTGTTGTTTGTTTTGTTCTTGTGTTTATCTATGACGTCGGTATATGTTAAAAACGTAGATTAAGAAGAAAAAAATGCAATAACATGTAAAAAGGATAATAATTGTTGTTGTTGTTGTTGTTGTTTTTTCTCTCTCGATTACAGGACAAGCAGATACTGGCGGCTGATACTAACAGCACATAACGTTCCAGAGAAAGACCGGTACATGTATACCTTGTCCATAAAATATGACTATGGTTTTAAATTAGTCTTGTGAATGACTGCTTTCACTTAAAAGAACAACAACAGCAAAAGCGAAAAACAGGGAAACGAAAAGCAAACAAACAAACAAACAAACAAACAAAACAAACAAACAAACAACAAAAACAAACGAAAGAACGAACGAACGAACAAACAAACAAACAAACAAACAAGCATGCAAAGAAACAAACCCGCATGCAATTTCAAGATAGAGTTTATCAACAGATGAAAACAAGTTTAAGATGGTGATGATGATGAT
The DNA here is from genome assembly GCA_030674185.1 of Monoplex corrugatus. Taxonomy (NCBI): domain Eukaryota; kingdom Metazoa; phylum Mollusca; class Gastropoda; order Littorinimorpha; family Ranellidae; genus Monoplex; species Monoplex corrugatus. The sequence continues at coordinate 35,222,286 of CM060307.1, read as the reverse complement.
AATGATATGAATGACAACGCGCACGCATGCACACGCACACACATACATATTTATACACTCACACACACATACACATACACACACTATTACACATACACACACACACACACACACATTTAAAGATAAATGGTTCGGAAATCAATTTATGCTGGGTGCCTTCTCATGTTGGTCTTCATGGCAACAACGTAGTTGACAGAGCAGCTAAATCGGTGCCCTCCATTCTGAAAATTCCATAGAATTACATGTTAACACCTCGGTAAAAGAAGCTTACAACTCGCTAGAATTAGCATCATGGATTCGATTTCATGAACATTTAAATGAAAAATTTGTGTCTCAAAAAGAATCAAACTTTCAGTTCAAAATATCTGTAAAATTTGCAGTATTCCTCGTTATATCATTTGAGATTAATTGTTATGACATATTTTCGCATTCAACTGAACGCTTTGAAAACAAAATATTGTAACAACGTTTTATGTATTTGTGGCGAACAATTCACATTGTATCACTGTTTGTTTTACTGCAGAAAGCTTCGTTCCTTTTTACCAAAGACGTTTACACAAGGAAACTATCTTGAAACGCATTTTAAAGAAGTTGTATCGGATCAAGTTTGTTAGTTAAAATTTCAGAATCATTGGTTCACAGTCCTGTTAATGCGTTACTTTAAGATTATTATTATAATTATGATTATTTTTGTTTTGTTTTGTTTTGTTTTTATGACGATTTTTCTTTTACATTATTGATGTTAGCGTTGTTCTAGTTTCATTTCTCTGTTCATCCATATCCTTTTTCTTAAGACCTTGCCGCTTCCTTTTAATTTTTTTACGTCCCTTACTCTGTTCCCCTCTCCCTCCACCCCCCCCCCCTTATTTCATCCCCCATGCCATTTTTCCCGTCTAATATCACTTATAGTGAAAAGACGTTAAATCAAGCAACGAACGAACACACACACACACACACACACACACACATACACACACACACAGACAGACAAATATATTTATATATATTTATATACGTATCTGGATACACATATATACAGATATATATAATAAAAAATTATCTATGCAGACAGACAGACATATATATATATATACATATATGTATATGTAGAGAGAGAGGGGGGTGGGGGAGCATTGCACAGAAAGACAACAGAACAATGTAAGTATTTCCCAAATTCCCGGCGGTACATCCGCCTTCCTCATGGGGGACTTTATTCACTGACTACGATATGTTCAAATGCATGGACTGTAGAAAAGAACTATTCACAGAACTGAGAATTCAGGAAGAGTTATGAATGAGATACATAGCGTGTAAGACGCTGTATTTACCAAAGCATTTTCTACTGTCCATGTTAGCATACATGCACGCTCGCACACACACATACACACTAACTCTCCCACCTATTCATCCATCCACCTTCCTGCAAATAGACACAGACACACAAACACACAGACACACAGACACACAGACACACAGACACACTCACACACACACACACACACTCACTCACTCACACACACACGCACGCACACACACTCACACACACACACTCACACACCACACACACACATACACACACTCACACACTCACACACACACACATACACACACACACATACACACACACACACACACACACACACAAAATTCTTCCTGCAAACTGCTGACCAAGACAGAAACATCCGTTTCAGATATCACATTTATTTGACGAAGTGGAAAGTAATAGCTCTACTTCAAAGCATCCGAACAAGCATAAATGTCCAAGTAAAAAAACGAAATGTGCTGTCTCATTTTTGTTGCAATCTATCCATCTATTTATCCATCTATCTATCTATCTATCTATCTATCTATCTATCTATCTATCTATCTATCTATCTATCTATCTATCTATCTATCTATCTATCTATCTATCTATCTGTCTGTCTATCTATCTATCTATCTGTCTGTCGGTTTGTCTGTCTGTCTATACATACATAGTTACCTATCAACCTACCAGCCTACATACATGCATACATACATACATACATACATACATACATACATACATACACATCTAGATATACATAACATACAATATATATATATACATAATATATATGTAATATGTACGTGTATGTACAGAGAGAGAGAGAGAGAGAGAGAGAGAGAGAGAGAGAGAGAGAGAGAGAGAGAGAGAGAGAGAGAGAGAGAGGAGAGAGAGAATACATTCTGCTTACTTTGCAAAACTCCTCCTCAAAATGTCACCTGTGATGATTTTTTATTCTCCTTTTCTATTGACGGTCATATTGTTTCCTGTTCAGAGGCCTATTAATTTACTTTTGTGATATGATTTAGTCAGTTAGCTGGTTATTTGGTTAGTCTTTAGTTGGTTACTTAGTCAGTCGATCAGTCAGTCGGTCGGTCGGTCGGTCGGTCGGTCAGTCGGTCGGTTTGTCGTTAGTTAATTAGTTAGTTAGTTAGTTAGTTAGTTAGTTAATTACTTAGTCAGTCCGTCCGTCCGTCCGTTTGTTCGTTCGTTCGTTCGTTCGTTAGTTAGTTATTAGTTAGCTGGTTAGCTAGCTAGCTAGTTAGTTGCATAGTCAGATTGTTACATAGTTAGACAGATAGATATAAGTGTATTTACTTGACAAAGTTACTGTTCAAAATACCTTCCTTAAAAACTGCTGATTTTAGACATTTTGGAGGTTCGTGTAACGCTGATCTTGGCGCCATGACTTCGAAACTCATGCATTCGCGACTACAAAATGATGCACATCATCATCATCATCATCATCACCATCATCATCATCATCATCATCATCATCATCATCATCATTATCATCATCATCATGTGTCCTGCCGCATCATAGCCCTCCATCCGAATCTACCCTTTGTCGCTACAAGTTCATCTCCCACCCTCTCTGTCTTCATCCACCCTGCAAGTCCGTCCATTATTTTCTCCCTGGTTCTACCTGGTGCTCTTTTTCCCTCCAGGTGACCCCGTGCCCCAAAGTATCTTGCCTCATAAAAGGTTCTATAAATGTTGCTTGTGTTTTTCTAATCTTCTTCGTTAATGTTTGGTATTTTTGTGTGTGTGTGTGTGTCTTCTTTCTTCAAGATTGTTTTCTTTGCTGTCCATGGAACTCTTATTATTCTTCATTTAAGCTGCCTCAGTCTTGTTCTGACTTAACTTTAGTGTGTAGATTGTCCACGCGTCACATGCGTACAACGGTATCGGTTCTGTATAACACTTAAAAATCTTTCTTCCTGATGTTGATTGATAAGCATTCGTTGGTAAGTAAGAGCGCTTTTCATTTTCTTGTAATGCTGTTATAGCTTGGCCGATTTGATAAAAAAATTAGTACAGACTCACCCAGAAAATAGCTGAATCTGGTGAAAGCCTTTGCATTAATAGACATTGACAAACAAACAAACAAATAAACGTACGAACAAAGAAACAAAGAAAGAAACAAACAAATAAGCGCCCTCACTCTCCATCCACGAACTTAACAGCTGAGATTTTTTGCGAACACATTTGTTTCATGTACTACAGACAGACAGACATACAAACAGACAGAGAAACAGACACACACGTCACACACACGCGCGCGCGCGCGCGCACGCACGCACGCACACACACACATACAGACATGCGCGCGCACGCTCGCGCGCACACGCAAGTACGCACACAGACGGCACGCGCGACTCCAGTCAGTACGAAAGCAATTTTTTTTTCGTTTAACAAAAAGCTAGGGAAATATGAAACACAACACCGATGCTCACACACACAGACAATACAATACAATACAATACAATACAATAGAATACAATAGAATACAATACAATACAATACATTACAATACTTTATTTGTATAGCGCAAAATCTTGATAAAATCAAATCTAAGCGCTAAAACAGACACACAAGCACGCACACACACAGGGACACACACACACACACACACACACACACACACACACACACACACACACACATGCACACGCACACGCACACGCACACGCACACGCACACGGCTAAAATGGGGAGAAAGAATAAAAGCAATGGAAAATTATAGAGAGCATATTAGACAGACAGACAGACACACACACACACACACACACACACACACACACACACACACACACATGCACGCACACACACACACGCGCGCGCACACGCATGCACACACACACTCACACACACACACACACACACACACACACACACACACACACACACACACACACACACACACACACACACACACACACACACACACTAAAGGCCACGTTTGATCTCGATTATGCAGACGTTAAAAAAGATGATAATGTCAACATTACGCTATCCACAGTTTGTGAACACATCGATGAAAAGTACCGTACCCACCTCCACATTTTTACCGATGGGTCAGTCTTAGCAAATCAGAGCGCTGGAGCAGCGTTTTATGTTCCAGAATTTAACATTAAAAAGTCTTTTTTCATTGGGACAAATGTATCTATATATACAGCAGAACTGGTCGCTGTTGTTCAAGCGTTGCATTATTTAATAAGCCTTCGGCCTGTGTCTTTCAAAGTAGTTCTCTTTGTTGATTCAAAATCTGTATTATATGCCTTACAGTCTTTTGATACAGACACAAGACCTGATTTAATAATTGAGGCAAATCATCTAATACACTGTTTAAAGATAAATGGCTCGGAAATCAGTTTATGCTGGGTGCCTTCTCACGTTGGTCTTCAAGGCAACAACGTAGTTGACAGAGCAGCTAAATCCGGTGCACTCAATTCTGAAAATTCCATAGAATTACATGTTAACACCTCGGTAAATGAAGCTTACAACTCGCTAGAATTAGCATCATGGATTCGATTTCATGAACATTTAAATGAAAAATTTGTGTCCCAAAAAAGAATCAAACTTTCAGTTCAAAATATCTGTAAAAAAATTCAGTATTCTTCGTTATATCATTTGAGATCAATTGTTACCACATATTTTCGTATTCAAATGAACGCTTTGAAAACTAAATATTGTAAAAACGTTTTATGTATTTGCGGTGAACAATTCACATTGTATCACTGTTTGTTTTACTGCAGAAAGCTTCGTTATTTCTTACCAAAGATGTTTACACAAGGAAACTATCTTGAAAAGCATTTTAAAGAAGTAATATCAGATCAAGTTCTGTTAGTTAAAATTTCAGAATCATTGGTTCACAGTCCTGTTAATGCGTTACTTTAAGGTTATTATTTTAATTATTATTATTTTATTTTGTTTTGTTTCGTTTTTTATGACGATGTTTTCTTTTACATTTAATGTTAGCGTTGTTCTAGTTTCATTTCTCTGTTCATCCATATCCTTTTTCTAAAAACCTTGCCGATTCCTTTTAATTTTTTTTTTCCCCGTCTCTTACTCTGTTCCCCTCTGTCCCCTCTCCCCTCCCCCCCTCCCCCCCCCCCCCAAAAAAAAAAAAAAAAAAAAAAAAAAAAAAAATCATCCTCCATGCCATTTTTACCCGTCTAATATCACTTATAGTGAAAAGACGTTAAATCAAGGAACGAACGAACACACACACACACACACACACATTGCAAGGAAACACCGAATAAACTGAACGACGATATGAGTTTTATAATTTTCTATGACGTCTAACGCAGAATTCTATCTGCAGTATATAAATTGATACCCCCTCTCTCTCTCTCATCTCTCTCTCTCTCTCTCTCTCTATCTCTCTCTCTCGCTTCCTCTTTCTCTCTCCCTCTCTCTCTCTCTCTCCCACCCTCCCTCTCTCTCTCTTCTGTCTCTGTCTCTGTGTCTCTCTCTGTCTCTGTGTCTATCTCTGTTTCTGTCTCCGTCTCTGTCTGTCCGCCTGTGTGTGTGTGTGTGTGTCTCTCTCTCTCTCTCTCTCTCTCTCTCTCTCTCTGTCTTTCTCTCTCTGTCTTCCTATTTCCCTCCCTCTCTCTCTCTCTTTCTCTGTCTCTGTATCTCTCTCTGTCTTTCTCTGTCCGTCCGTCTGTCTGTCTGTCTGTCTCGCCTTTCTTCTCTCCCTTGTCTCTCTCCTCTCTTGTTCTGTGTCTCTCCTCTGTCTCTCTTCTCTGTTCTCTGTCTCTGTCGTCTGTTTCTCTTCTCTCTCTCTCTTTTCTCTTCTCCTTCCTCCCTGTCTCTCTCTCTCCTTCCTCCTCTCCCTTCCTCTCCTCTCTCTCTCTCTCGTCCTCTCTCTCTCTCGTCTCTCCTCTCTCCTCTCTCGTCTCTCCCCTCCCCCTGTCTCTCTCTCTGTCCAAAAAATTCACCACGCTTTGAAATTAAGTCTGAGGTCAATAGGAAAACCAATGGAGGAGGTAAAGGAATAGGGTTGCACAATAAAAATTCAGACAGACGAAGTATGAAGACAAGTTAAACTGTCTAGATCTCTCTGTTGTTTCTCTTTTATTCTTTTTTCTTTTCTTTTCCTCTGAAAGTTGATATTTACACAACCAACCCTCGTGTCTCCATAATACTTCTCCCACGTGCACGCTTCCCCATCAACACCAATCATTAAAAAATAATTTTGAGGCAATAAAATATAATTCGTCTGAAACAAGGAAATAAAACAAAAAACAAAACGAAACAAAAAAAAATAGAATGTCTGTTTTCAATTTGAATCAAAGAGATGGAAAAAGAAAAAGAAAGCGGGAGGGTTGAGGAAGGGGAGACATAGAGAACGAGAGAGAGAGAGAGAGAGAGAGAGGCATATACACACACGCGCGCACACAATCACACACACCAACAAAACAAAAAGTCTCTCTATCGATCCAAAAATAAATAGATAGACAGACAGACAGACAGATATATATGTATAGACAGATATATAGATAGATAGATAGATAGATAGATAGATAGATAGATAGAGAGATAGAGATAGATAGATAGATAGACAGATGGGTGGACAGATGGATGGATAGATAGATAATTAGATAAATAGACAGATAGACAGATAGATAAATAGACAGATAGATAGACAGATACATACATACATACATGGGTGTATGGATGGATGGATGGATGGATAGATAATTAGATAAATAGACAGGACAGATAGACAAATAGACAAATAGACAGACAGATAGATAGAGAGAGAGAGAGAAATATACTTGTGTGTGTGTGTGTGTGCGTGCGTGTATGTGTGCCTGTGTGTGTGTTTCCATCCAGGTGTAAGTGTATAAACACACCTGTTTTATTATGCGTCTATACACGCTCACAGACGCATAGTGCACTGTCTGGCCGCCACGCGGGCGCGTGCGGCGCGTTCGTGTGTCTATATATGATCACGGCTTACTCCGCCATACCTTACGTCTCCTCACCCTTTCTCTCCCTTCGTTGTTGAAATTCACAGAATACCATCGTGTGAGGCTGGGCCAGGAAAAACCGTGAATAAACAGGTGTCGGGGATTTGCCTTACCCCCCCTTCCCCCTCCCCCCCCCCCCCACTCTTTTTATTTTAAAATTTTTTTTTTTATATATGTATCTATTCCTCCCTCGATGACGCCTCTCTAATCGGCATACTTTCCCCTACTCTGGCTCTTTGAAGACGATAACGCGGTAGTGAAAAAAACCAACATGAATAGGATAGTCTCCCTTTTAGATCGGGCGCATCGTTAGTAATCGTTCTTGTACCGAGCTGGTTTCCAAAATCGCTTGGAATGACTGCGCATTACACACTTTACCTCGGCGCATCATCAGTCATGGTTCTTGTTGTATTGCGCTTTTGCTTCACACTTATTTGACGCCCACTGCGCGTTACTCATAATCAGACTTTTTTTTGTGGAGTGCTGGAGAAAACCCAGGCTTTCAGGCGAGTTGACCACAGTTCACTACGTTGTTTGCACAGTCTGCATTTTGGGTAGGCAATGCTAGCTGGCTGGGTGTTTTTTCTTGTTTCATGTTATCAAGCGATAGCGTGTTAAAGGAACAAAATGTTAGGCGCCAGCTGCTGACAGAGATCAACAAAAAGAAAGCTGAAACACGTAGGCCATGCGATCATAAACATTGAATACAGATTTTAATAACAACGGTCCTGCAAGGGAAAGTTGAGGCGAGGAGAAGAAAGGGACGACGGCACACCTCCTATTTCAACAACATCGCTCAAGTCTGTGGTCTGGAGATCCAGGAGGTCGCCCACAGATGTCTTAATCGTGTGACCTGGAGAATTTTTGTGACGTCGAGCGTGGCTCCTACCGCCGATCCCGGCGAGGAAAAGAGATGAGAGAGATAAGCCATCAGACACTGGCACGACTTACAGACAGGATCTTTAACGTGCATACAAGATGTTCTGCGTTTGCATGTCTTGAGACCTACTTGTTCATGATCAACTGATGGCATTGCCAGTGACTGTTTATAACATCTGGCAGTCTATGGGTTGAATGGACTCAACTATAATGGGCCCTAACCGTATACTCTTATTCAGAAGAGGACAACTATAATGGGCCCTAATCATATATACTCTTATTCAGGAAAAAGACCATGTATAATAGGCCCTAACCATGTACTCTTATTCAGGAAAAGACAACTATAATGGGCCCTAACCATGTACTCTTATTCAGGAAAAGGACAACTATAATGGGCCCTAACCATGTACTCTTATTTAAGGATGAAAAAAGTTTTTGCAAAGATCCATTAAAATCCTCAGCAAATCCTCGCTAACGTATTTTTAGAAAAATATACGCATATTAAGCCACACACCTCCAAACACACGTCGCGGGTCGCTATAAAACTGTCTCTATTTTCATTTCCGGACCACAGGAACAAAGGCATTTCAGTCAGTCAGAACCAGTTTGCACTGGTCATCAGACACGAGCCACAAACGTGTCCTGTTTATGTTTCGACATTCTGAGAGTACTAAAATGATTCAGTTATGTCTCGTACTCGTAGACGTCAGTCAGGCTTTCGTTGGTTCAACATCTGTTATTTTTGTTACCGCCCTGATCTTGACGACGAAAGAATGATAATACTTATTAAAAAATACCTTGTTTGTAAAAGATCCTTTGGAGTATAAAACACAACGTTTCGAGCCCAGGCCCTTTTTCAAGTGCCCTTTTTGTCACTTGAAAAAGGGCCTGGGCTCGAAACGTTGTGTTTTATACTCTAAAGGATCTTTTACAAACAAGGTATTTTTTAATATTTTGTTTTTACCCTCAAGATCCAGCAGTCATATTTTGTTTTACCTTCAATGATAATACTTAATTTTCCAAACGGTATAAGATATTAGCTAAAAGTCTTTTTTTTTCTTACTAAAAACTTGGCGTTGCCTGCATGCTGGATGTTTTCATTTTTCTATGAGCCAGCCACTGACATGACTTAAAGGATCTTTAACGCGCACATACGCGTATACACACAAAGCGGGGGGGGGGGGGGGGTTAAGGCACCGACAAATTTGCACACATGTTGAGCAGGGAGGTGGGAAAAATGCCCACGCATTACCCATCAGGTGCAAGTGTCTCATCATCGTCACCATGTGCCCTGCCGAATATGGCGTTGGCGATCATGGC
>CM060307.1:35200297-35207797 GCA_030674185.1 Monoplex corrugatus | reverse complement strand
GCTAAACTGACATCAGCAATAGACAAACGCACAACTCCTTATGATGGCTACTTGACTATGGAGACACAGAACTCAGGTCGGTTCTTACCCAGACCTGAGCGTGCAGTCGTATTATTGTCAAAACCAGGACAACATAATCGAGCCTTGTCCCCTTTAAAAGATACGTCATTGAAAATGTTGCTCAAATTTCATGACCAATTCCGCGGGTAGGTGTATCTCTCGGGCCTGGTTGATACCAGGATACTTTATGAAAGGAAGCGCTGGGTACAGCCTTGTGTCACGCAGTCTCAGTTTGAACTAGAGCTTTATAGCAATATTACTATTAATCACCCACCCACCCACCCTTCTCCCCATTCTTATCATCATTAAATATGTGAAAAAATAGTTCCTGAATCGGATTGTTTTATGAACTAGAGCTCTGTAGCAACGTTATATTATCCCATCCACCCCCATCCTTATCATCACAGAAAATGTAAAAAAAAAGTCCTTAATTATTGGCTTTTGAACTAGATCTCTGTGGCAACATTATTTTCATCCCCCGATTCTTATCATCACAGCATATGTAAAAAAAAATCCCCGATTCGATTGCTTCTGAACTTAGAGCTCTATAACAATATTACTATCACCCACCCACCCCCATTCTTATCATTATAGAAAATGTGAAAAAAATGTCCTTGTTTCGATGGTTTTTGAACTTTAGCTCTACAGCAACAATTACTATCACTCCCCCCCCCTCCCCCATTCTTATCATCATAGTCTCTGATTCGATTGCTTTTGAACTAGAGCTCTATAGCAACGTTATTATCATTCCCCACCCCACCCCCACCCCCACCCCCACCCCGATTCTTGTTGTCATATAATATGTTAAAAAATTGTCCCTGGTTCGATGGCTTTTGAACTTAGAGCTCAATAGCAACAGTACTATCACCCCCCCCCCCCCATTCTTATCGTCATAAGATATGTGAAAAGTAGTCCCTGATTCGATTTGCTTTTTGAACAAGAACTCTATAGCAACATTACTATCATCCCCCACCCCCTCCTTCTCCCCATTCTTTTCGTCATAGAATATGTAAAAAAAAATTGTCCCTGGTTCGATGGCTTTTCTCACAGCGTGGCGTGCTGAGATGGTGTTCTCAGTGTTGGTGGGTGAGTTCAGAGGTGTGTTAGGTAGACGAAATGAACGGGTGTGCGGGCGGGTAAGTGAAAAAATAACACAGGAGCGGCGCAGACGATGGGTCTAAAAAGAAAGGAGAGCTCGCTCCAAGTCACACCTGTATGCAAACTGATAACAGTGATCCTTCAGTGTCTACCATCCTAACAGGATACGTTCGCCTTAACCCTTAGACTCCCTCACCCTGTCCACCAGCATCCTGCATTGTCGGCCATGACATCATATCATCATCATCATCATCATCACCAACACCACCACCACCACCACCACCACACCACCACCATCATCATCATCGTCGTCGTCGTCGTCGTCGTCGTCATCATCAATCATCATATCATCACACCACCACCATCATCCACACATCATCATCATCATCACATCAATCATCATCATCATATCAATCATCATTATCACCACCACCACCACCACCATCAGCATCATCAGCAGCAGCAGCATCGTCGCCACAGCCATAATCATCATCAGCGTGTGCCCTGCCGCATGGCGTCGACGCAATCATGGCCCTCCATACGAATCTATCCTTTGTCGCTACAAGTACATCTCCCGCCCTCTCTGTCCTCAGCCACCCTGCGAGTCCTTCCAATATTAACTCCCTGGGTCTACTGGTGTTCATTTTTCCCTCCAGCTTTCCATGTTGTGACCAGGTGCTCTAATCCCCCTTTCCTAATAAAGTGTCCTATAAATGTTGCTTGTCTTTTTTTCTAATCTTCTTTATTAATGATCTTCTTGTGTCTGCCTCCATCAAGACTGTCTCAGTTTGTTTTCTTTGCTGTCCAGGGAACTCTCAACATTCTTCTTCGAAACCACATTCAGCCATGTGACAAGCAAAGCAAAGCAAAAACCAAAAAAAATCCTTTTTACTCCCTCACCCTATCTACCAGCTTCCTGCAGGTAGATAGGATAGAGGGAGTGAAAGGGTTAAAGATTTTGCATCTGGCGCATAGAGTGCGGGGAGGGAAGGAGTTAAGTCCTTTTCTCTGATGTAATATTTCTGGTTCAGTTCTCAGCACTCCCACTAGGAGGCGTGTCAAGTTGGAAGTCAAGAAGAACGTGCGGGAAAGCCCCTCACCACAGACAAGGGACACTTTGCGGCCAGTCTGAGATCAAGATCGATGGCTCTTCACCCTGTCTCTTTACACAATCTTGAGGATTATCATCTTATCACCTTCCCGCATTCCACACAAACGGACGCGCTTACCTCTCTTTGTTTGGTCCGTTTCGCCTTCTCCGATGTACATGTAAAATGGGAATGATTTTGATTAGCCTGAGGCTGTATGTATTGTTCTGAGTATGTGTTTGTGTATGTGTGTGTGTGTGTGTGTGTGTGTGTGTGTGTGTGTGTGTGTGTGTGTGTGTGTGAGAGATGGAGTGTGTGTGGTGTGTGTGTTGTGCGTGTGGTGTGTGGTTGTGCGTGTGGGTGTGGTTGTGTGGTGGGTGTGTGATTGGCGTGAGTATTGTGTGTGCGGGGTTTTGTGTGTATGTGGTGGTGTGTGTGTGTGTGGTGTGTGTGTGTGTGTGTGTGTGTGTGTGTGTGTGTGTGTGTGTGTGTGTGTGTGTGGTGTGTGTGTGTGTGTGTGTGTGGGACGTAGGTCTCATTTTCAGGCGGCGAGTTCTTATGTACGTGTGTTTGTGTATACAACATTTCAGTGCTTGCATTCACATATGTGAGGTAGAGTATACGTGCAGCTGTGCTTGTGTGTGTGTGTGTGTGTGTGTGTGTGTGTGTGTGTGTGTGTGTGTGTGTGTGTGTGTGTGTTGTGGTGTGTGTGTGTGTGTGTATGTATAAATATCTCCAGACTCAGAACACGTTTACTTCTTATGTGTGTATGTATGTATGTCTGAAGCAGTCCGATGTTAAATGTATGAATATGTACAAGTGTGAATGAATGTCTATTTTTCTATTTGTTTGTTGTTGTTGTTTTTTCAAAAGGGTATCTGCCGTCAAGAGAAAAGCAATTTCAACAAGCCATTCTAACAATCTTCATATAAAACAATACAGCGACCCACACATCACACAACACACCACCACGCACAACACACACATCACACCTCACACACACACACCACACACACACACACACACACACACACACACACACACACACACACACACATACCACACACACCACACAACACACACACACACACCACACACACACACAACACACACACCACACACACACCACACACACACACACACACACACACACACCACACACACACACACACACACACACACACACACACACACACACACACACACACACACACACACACACACACACACACACACACACACACACACACACACACACACACACACACACAACACACACACACACACACACACACACACACACACTTTGCTCCGGCTAATTCGAAATATTCACGTTTATTCAAGGGAGGTAAGACACGAAGGAAAAGAAAAAGAAAACAACAACAGCAAAATATAACATGAAAAAAATATAATAACAATTACAACAATAATAATAATAATAATAATTATGATAATAATAACGATAACAATGATGATGATGATGATGATGATGGTGGTGGTGGTGGTTGTGACCTCCATCGTATAAGCCTGATCAGGAAATATCTCTCTGTCGAAACAACTGCAAAACTCGTTCTCTCCTTCATAATGTCTCGCATTGACTATTGCAATTCACTCCTGTCTGGTCTTCCTGCCTCCGCCATTCACATCCTGCAGCGCATTCAAAACAATGCTGCACGCCTTGTACTAAAAAAGAAAAAAAGCTGACCACATATCTCCTCTCCTGGCACAACTTCACTGGCTCCCTGTATCAAAGCGCATACAGTACAAACTAGACACCATGTGCTACAAAAGCCTCAATAGCGCAGCCCCCGATTACCTGTCAAGCCTACTTGAGATCTATGTTCCCTCACGTAGCCTCCGCTCTGCCTCCGATCCTCTGACTTTTCGCTTTCCACGCACTAAGCTCAATACCTATGGTCCACGAGCCTTCTCTGTTTCTGGTCCACTTTCCTGGAACAAACTTCCTCTCTCAGTCCGTCAGCAACCTACTTTTGTCTCCTTCAAGTCCGCTCTCAAAACTCACCTTTTCTCCTCTGCATAAAATCCTGACCTCACTCAATCCCCTCTGCAGCCTGTCTCCACTCGGAGGGGAATCACATTGTAATATATAATTGTATATAATATGCTCTCTATAATTTTCCATTGCTTTTATTCTTTCTCCCCATTTATAGCCGTGTGCGTGTGTGTGCGTGTGTGGTTGTGTGTGTGTGTGTGTGTGTGTGTGCGTGCGTGCGTGCGTGCGTGCGTGCGTGTGTGTCGTGCGTGCGTGTGTGTCTGTTTTAGCGCTTAGATTTGATTTTATCAAGATTTTGCGCTATATGAAATATTGTTATAATATATTATATATATATATATATATATATATATATTATAAAATTATATATATATATATAAACGGCAACGACATCTTCCTTTCAATTGACATTAGTGTATTCGACACTGAAAGCTCACCACTGCAAACTTGAAGACATAAAAAACCAAAATATTAATATAGCCTTACCATCGTCCCACCCACACCCACCCCTGACTTACCATTGAACGAAACAGATCTGATCGATTTCGAAACGGCGACAGTGGAAAGTTTTGTTTGATCCGATGGGAAAGGAAGCATATTATACATTCTAACCTTCCTGTTCGAATTATTGGACACACAATCTGATGACGTAGGTACCGTTTTGCGATAAGGAAAAAATGGCGATCAGGCAATCAGGATGTCCGTTGCTAAACTTTTGTGTCAGAAAATGATTGGAATTTCCTACTAGATTGAATTTCGTGTGTAGTTCGCGTGATGTTTGGCTCTTCAACGTCGGAATTAGGTTAACTTCGTGATCGATCCACTATGTCACCATGGTCATAGATGGTGTGACATGTTAGTTTCAGTTTCAGTTTCAGTTTCTCAAGATGACGTCTCCGCGCTCGGAACGAAGTCCATATGCACTAACGTCACAAGTGCCATGTGTATGGTGATCATGGCACATGCCTTAAGCCTGCACATAAACCCATGAGCTGGCCAGGTCCTGAGGCCCTACCTAGACTATGTTTTATCTAGTCTATATTTCATACTGGTATTTTATCAGCCTACCACTGGAATAATCTTGTTTACATGTAAACGACATGTGTATTATGTATCTTACCTTCAAAAAAGGAACACACAATAGAACATAATAATGAAATAACCACCATCCAACACTACTGCCTAATTCAAATGAGCACCAAATGCTCAGCCATCTATCAACAAGGTGAAGCCGATATTTTCTTAATTAACCATAGATGGGTAAGTAAGTAAGTAAAAGGCATAAGTAAGCAAGCAAGTAAGCAAGCAAGAAGTAAGTGAGTGAGTGAGTAACTGAATAAGAAGTAAGTAAGTTGCTATGGTCATAGATGGTGAGATCTATGTTAGCTATAGTCACAGATGGCCTGGTATGTTAGCAATGGTCAGAGGCAAGTGTGTTCTGTTAGCTTTGGGTTTAAAGATAGGAGGCTTGATAGCTCTGCTATGCAGACCTGTACCTCAGAGCCCTAACAAACTATGTCAGCTATGCTGACGCAACGCCATCCAGCTTCTGTTTTATCTCCCCTTCTCTGTTTCACTGCGTAGGGGGGGAACGGGGGGGGGGGGGGGGGGGGGGAGTGAACTTGGCCCTGTGCCGGGTGGAAGAAAAATTTCGATCGTGTGAATGGATAGAGCGAACCGCACTCGAAAGACCTCTGATGCGAATGTACGTGGAGAAAACTGTGAAGGGAAACGCATGGCTCCACTGTAGAGTTTTTTGTTTTATTTTGTTTTTTTTTGCCCACACGTTTCCAGTCTGAAAGACTAGAGTGGAAATCTGTGAAGATGAGCAGTTATGTTTAAGATAATGTCGGTGTCAATTTTCCTGTAGTAATGATAACCATATATATATATATATATATATATATATATATATATATATATATATATATAGAGAGAGAGAGAGAGAGAGAGAGAGAGAGAGGGGGGGGGAGAGAGAAAGATAGATAGATAGATAGATAAATAGATGGATAGATGGATAGACAGACAGATAGATAGATAGATAGATAGATAGATAGGTAGGTAGATAGACAGACAGATAGATAGATTGATAGACAGATAGATTGATACATATATGTATAGACATATCTGTATGTAAATAGAGATAGACAGATAGATAGATAGATAGATAGATAGATAGATAGATAGGTAAGGTAGACAGGTAGACAGGTAGACAGGTAGATAGATATAGGTATACATATAAATATACGCATATCTCTATACACAGACACATACCCATACACACGCACCGCACGGCTGCACGCACATCCGCACGCATGCAAGGATACACATGCACGCACACATATGACGAGTGTCCACTCGCGCGCGTACACACCACACACACGACCACACACACACGCACACACATACACATACACAGACAGACAGACAGATAGACATACACACACACACGCGCGCGCGCGCGCGCGAACACTACACAACACATTTTGAAACAAAATGTAAACAAGTTAGGAAGATTGAGGAGGTGGGCACTAACGAAAGAACTGCTGGAAAAAAAAGGTAACGTTTTGAGACTGGAGTTCAATGAAGGAGGGACGGAATGTGTCAAACAGTGAAAGACAAAAAAAAAAAAGAAAAAAAGAAAAAAAAAAAAAAAGAAAAGTCAGACTTTATCCCATTGAATTCCGCACCCTATCTACCAACTTGCAAACACTTAAACTCTTTGAATCCCTCACCCAGCAGGAAGCTGGTGGATAGAGTGATGGAATCGAAGGGTTAAGTTTTTTTTCCCTTTCTATCATGGTTGACAATGCAGGATGCTGGTGGACGGGGTGCGGGAGTCAAACGGTTATTAACAGCAGAGGAAGTAAAAGCTTTCTGTCATGTTCTTTTTCTTTCAAATCTGGGGACATGGAGGGCTCTGCCGTCAGTGGCCTGTATAAAAACCATTGCAAGTAATATGGAATACAGTTCACTTCCATGCTGTTGCAGATACTCACTCTGAACTTATTAGGTGAAAGATTGTCCCATAGTGTGAGGTCACTGAAGTGCGAGGTGGCTAAAAACTTTAACTAACTTTTATACTTGCAGCAGCTTTATGAGGATGGTGTGTGTGTGTGTGTGTGTGTGTGTGTGTGTGTGTGTGTGTGTGTGTGTGTGTGTGTGTGGTGTGTGTGTGTATGTTTGTGTGTGTGTGTTTGTGTGTGTGTTTGTGTGTGTGCGTGTGTGTGTGTGTTTGCG
>CM060307.1:35192797-35195297 GCA_030674185.1 Monoplex corrugatus | reverse complement strand
ATAATAACAACAACAATAATAATAATAATAACAATAATAATAATAACGACAACAATAATAATGATATTAATGATAATAATATTGCTAGAAATTGTCCCATATTTTATAGCTATTTATGTGGAGGTTTAAGAAATAAGACAAAAGAAAAATAAAGAAAATTGCCAAAAGTCTGCACCTAAACCCTTTGCTCTAGAGAGAAACATTCATTCAGACAGACATGGACAGACAGAGAGAGTACACAGATGCTCGGCAGCCAACATCCCTTTTGAAGATATAGACAGAGATAAAGAGAGAGAGGGAAGGAGAGAGAAAGAGGGAGGTTGAAAGAGAGAGAGAGGGAGAGAGAGAGAGAGACGGAGACAGACAGGGAGACAGAGAGTTAGCGAGAGAGAGGTGTGTGGGGAGAGAGAGAGAGAGAGAGAGAGAGGAGAGAGAGAGAGAGAGAGAGAGAGAGAAAGAGAAAGAGAGAGATAGAGAGAGAGAATCATCTACATATGTACAGAGAGAGAGAGAGGGAGCGGGAAAGAGAGACAGACAGAGACAGAGACAGACAGAGACAGACAGACAGACAAACAGACAGAGACACAGAGAGAGAGAGAGAGTACAGAAATGTTATCAAAGTTTTATTTCACCTGGAGACACGGGCAGGTACGAACACATAACTGTCAACACTAAACACAGCTGTGTCATCGGACGGACCACACAAAGTTTAACACCGTGCGTCTTACAGAGATATATATATATATATGACGAGCATCGTAGCAGAGTGGATAAGACGTGGATCTTGCTATCGTAAGGTGTGCGAGTTTGATCCTGTCTTGTGGCATTATGGTCGGTAATGGATGGAGGATTTTTCTTTTGTCTTACAGATCAACATGTATACACACCTGCTAGTTCTTGATTCCACTCCAGGAATAAGCATGTTAAAGATCTTGTAAGTCGTGTCAGTGTCTGGTCCCTGATGGAGAGGGGGTGGAGTGGGGTAGGGTCACCAGAATATCCATATATCCAGGCTAACCAAGTCATCTTCCGATCTGTCCCAGTTATTACACTTCTTTCTCTGTCTCTCTCTCTCTCTGTCTCTCTGTGTCTCTCTCTCTCTGTCTCTCTCTCTCTTTCTCTTTCTCTCTGTCTGTCTGTCTGTCTCTCTCTCTGTCTCTTGATCTGTATCTCTCTCTGCCTCTTTGTCTCTGTCTCTCCGCCTCTGTCTCTCCCTCTCGAACTTTCTGTCTCTGTCTCTATCTCTAGCCCCCCCCCCCTCTCTCTCTCTCTACTTCCTTCCATCCCTCTGTCTTTACCTCTCTCTGTCTTTCATTCGTATGAATTTCAACATTCATGTCTCCTAATACAATATATGCAGCAAAGCTTTTGCGATGGATTTCCGTTTGAAAACGTTTTAGTTGAACGTCATTAACTTTCTGTTTCTTTTTATTTAACACAATATTTGCATTCATGTGTTTTTAACGTGATGTTTGAATTCATCGGTATGGTAATCATCCAACCTGTCGGTTAGTTAATGCCTCAGCGGGAGGTGGTCATCAATAAGTAGCAACCAAAAGAAATGTTAAAAGTGGGGACATTTCAAGGCTAAAAGAAACAATAAATGTGGTGGTATTTTAAGGTCAAAAGGAACAATAAATGTGGTGGTATTTCAAGGCCAAAAGGAACAATAAATGTAGTGGTATTTCAAGGTCAAAAGGAACAATAAATGTAGTGGTATTTCAAGGTCAAAAGGAACAATAAATGTAGTGGTATTTCAAGGTCAAAAGGAACAATAAATGTAGTGGTATTTCAAGGTCAAAAGGAACAATAAATGTAGTGGTATTTCAAGGTCAAAAGGAACAATAAATGTAGTGGTATTTCAAGGTCAAAAGGAACAATAAATGTGGTGGTATTTCAAGGTCAAAAGAAACAATAAATGTAGTGGTATTTCAAGGTCAAAAGGAACAATAAATGTAGTGGTATTTCAAGGCCAAAATGAACAATAAATGTAGTGGTATTTCAAGGTCAAAAGGAACAATAAATGTAGTGGTATTTCAAGGTCAAAAGGAACAATAAATGTAGTGGTATTTCAAGGCCAAAATGAACAATAAATGTAGTGGTATTTAAGGTCAAAAGGAACAATAAATGTAGTGGTATTTCAAGGTCAAAAGGAACAATAAATGTAGTGGTATTTCAAGGTCAAAAGGAACAATAAATGTGGTGGTATTTCAAGGTCAAAAGAAACAATAAATGTAGTGGTATTTCAAGGTCAAAAGGAACAATAAATGTAGTGGTATTTCAAGGCCAAAAGGAACAATAAATGTGGTGGTATTTCAAGGTCAAAAGAAACAATAAATGTAGTGGTATTTCAAGGTCAAAAGAAACAATAAATGCAGTGGTATTTCAAGGCCAAAATGAACAATAAATGTAGTGGTATTTCAAGGTCAAAAGGAACAATAAATGTAGTAGTATTTCAAGGCCAAAAGAAATAAAAGTAGTGGTAATTCAATGCCAAAAG
>CM060307.1:35165297-35182797 GCA_030674185.1 Monoplex corrugatus | reverse complement strand
CAACGGTCTGACGACTGGGGAGGTTTG
Organism: Monoplex corrugatus; assembly: GCA_030674185.1. Taxonomy (NCBI): domain Eukaryota; kingdom Metazoa; phylum Mollusca; class Gastropoda; order Littorinimorpha; family Ranellidae; genus Monoplex; species Monoplex corrugatus. The sequence continues at coordinate 35,182,770 of CM060307.1, read as the reverse complement.
GGGTTTGAATCCCAATCCGTCTTATTCTTAATCACGGTAATATTTTTCTTGGCCCTGTTCTACAGTGTTGTGATTTCCATGATTATGTGGACACAACCTCGACAACTCTCTGTTTGTCTCTCTGTCTCTGTCTCTGTCTCTGTGTTTGTCTCTCTCCTTCTCTTCTCTGTCTGTCTGTCTCTCTCCTTCTCTTCTCTCTCTATCTGTCTACCTGTCTGTCTGTCTGTCTCTCTCTCTCTGTCTCTCTCTCGTTGTATCTCTGTCTGTCTGTCTCTCTCTCTCTCTCTCTCTCTGTCTCTGTCTCTGTCTCTCTCTCCCTCTCTCTCTCTCTCTTTCTTCTTCTTCTTCTTCTTCTTCTTTTTCTTCTTCTTCTTCTTCTTCTTCTTCTTGTTTTTGTTCTTGTTTTTGTTTTTCTTCTTGTTCTTGTTCCTTTCTGTCTTGTTCATTGGTATCATTTTCGCCATGGGCACTGTGGTGTACTTGTATCATTTTATATCCTCTATGTGCAAAATGCATCATTTTACTTATAACATTACCCACTCCCAAAACAAAATGTGTTTTTGTTTTTGCTCTGTGTCTCTCTCCCTGTCTGTCTGTCTCTCTGTCTGTTTCTGTTTGTCTGTTTGTCTATGTGTCTGTCTGTCTGTCTCTGTCTGTCTGTCTGTCTGTCTCTCTGTCTCTCTGCCTCTGCCTGTGTCTGTCTCTGTCTCTGCCTCTGCCTGTGTCTGTCTCTGTCTCTGACTCTCTCTCTCTCTCTTTCTCTCTCTCTCTCTCTCTCTTTCTCTCTCTCTCTCTCTCTCTCTCTCTCTCTCTCTCTCTCTCTCTCTCACTGCAGTGTTGCACTGTGTTGTATTGTTGATGAATATGTAGTTGTGTGAGACATACTTCTTCTATAGTTGAGTAATAGAGCGTTTCACAGTTTTGATGTTTCATTATGTCTTTTATGGTCTGTTCAAAGAAGTGCTTTCAGACAATTTTAAAGTGAGTGTGTGTGTGTGATGTGTGTGGTGCGTGTGTGTGTGCGTGTGTGTGTGTGTGCGTGCGTGCGTGTGTGTGTGTGTGTCTGTGTGTGTCTGTCTGTCTGTGTCTGTGTGTATGAGTGTGTGTGTGTGTGTGTGTGTGTGAGTGTGTGTGTGTGTGTGTGTGTGTGTGTGTGTGTGTGTGTGTGTGTGTGTGTGTGTGTGTGTGTGTGCTTTTGCGTGCATGGGTGTATGTGCGTGCGTGAGTGACAGAGTGTGAGCGAGGGGGAGAGAGAGAGAGAGAGAGAGAGAGAGAGAGAGAGAGAGAGAGAGAGAGAGAGAAAACAGACAGACAGAGACAGAGATAGATAGATACATACATACATACATACATACATACATACATACATACATACATACATACATACATACATACATACATACATACATAGAGAGATTTCTTTTTACATATATTTACATAAGTGCTTTTAGACGTTTTTGAGGAGAGAGAGAGACATTAAGAGACAGAGAGAGAGAGAGTGAGATAGACAGACAGACAGACAGACAAACTGACAGACAGACAGACAGACAGAGAAAGAGAGAGACAGAGAAAGACACACAGAGACAGTGTGTATGTGTGTGTATGCATGTGTGTGTGTATGTGCATGTGTGTGTGGCTCTGTGTGTGCGTGTGCGTGTGTGTGTGTGTGTGTGTGGTGTTGTGTGTGCGTGCGTGTGTGTGCGTGTGTATGCGTGTGTATGTGTGAGTGTGTGTATGTGTGTGTTTGTGTGCGTGCGTGTGTGTTTCTGTGTGTGTGTGTGAATATGTATATTGTGCATGTGTGTCAGTGGGTGGCAAAGCCTAAGCACCCCCCAAGCACCACTATAAAGGTACTCAAGTCTTTTGGATTAAACCACACCGACTAACGATCTCCCACCCCTTCACCCCTTCACCCCAGCCAGCTGAACACCAGACTGCCACGATCACAAACACATGCACAGACAGGGAGAGGTGAACAGTGAGATCACAAAATAGTCAGGCCGTGCCAAAAACCTGCTTTTTACAACGATCATAAATCGTTCATGAAAAGCCCTAATCTCCAAACTCATTTGAACCGTTATACATATTGACTTTTATGTGGTGAAGTTTCAGAGAACTCAGGCTTTAAGGCGAGCTTACACGTTTAGTGCTAACGATGCTCTATAATTATTCTGTTGGTGTCAGGTTAGTGTTTAAAAGGTCCCGTTTCTTTCCCACAACTCCCTCCGATTTCAAGACTTTATCAGCGCATATGGGGTTTTGCACAGGCTCAAAAATGAGTATGCCACGTGATTTACTGGATGATTTAGGTGAAGTACACGCAGAAATTATCCAAGTATAAAGAATCTAGTTTGAGCTGGGTTTTCTTTTACCATGTGATTACAATTACACATTGCTATTTTATTTTGTGTTTGTCTTAATTACTTGTTTAACATGAATAAAAGAAAGTTTGAGGGCAGAAAAAAAACACTTCAAACGAGTTTGAAGTTTGCAGTTTGTTCAAGAAGCATTCATCGCACCTCGGACAATTCCATACCCGCTCCACCCAAATCTGCCAGGCAATTATCTCACAGGCTCTTTGAGCGTGCGCTAAAACCTTTATGCGCTGGCAAGATCTTGAAACAAATACCACCCTGACCTGAATCAATCTCCTCCAAGACGAAACAAAAACAAAAACAAACCCCAAAACTTATGTGTAGGTGGTAGGTAGTCTTCTTTTTAAGGATCGTCGCACTCAGGGAGGTCACATTTGTGCTTACCTTCTACTTTTTTTTCGTCCCATTTTCTATGCCACAGATGCTGGAACAGTTTTTATACTGCGATGATGGTGATGTCGATGAGGATGATAATCACGATGCCATGGAGTTCCATCTAGGATTGAGACTGCGTGACAGGGCTATACTCTACGTTTACTATCATAATATATCCTGGCGTAGGGTCGTACTCTACGCTTACTATCATAATATATCCTGGTGTCAACCAGGCCCGAGAGATACAGACACCTGGGGTGCTGGTCAGAAGATTTGAGCAACACCCTCACTGACGTATCCGTGAAGTGGATGAGACTCGACTCGACTGTGTGGTCCCAGTCTTCTCAATGAGCCCATAGCACACCCAATCTGGGTAGGAGCAGGTTAGAGCCAAAACATCCCACACTGATTTTTGAAGGGACTGATTATAAAAAATAACTTTGAAGGACCACCAATAGTGAAAGATGAAGTTAGAGTGGCACTGAAAAAGATGAAACCAGGAAAAGCCCCAGGACCAGACAACATTACTACAGAGATGATTGAAGCCCATGAGGAATTTGGCATAGAAAAAATAACAGTCCTCCTAAATGAAATTTACGACACTGGAAAAATCCCCAAAGATATGTCAAAATCAATTTTCATTGCACTTCCAAAGAAGACAGGGGCTATATAGAATGCGAACTCCATCGCACAATCAGTTTGATGATTCATGTAACAAAAATCCTGTTAAGAATAATCATGATGACGACAAGGAATAGAATCAAAAGAGAAATAGCAGAAGAACAGTGTGGATTTGTGGAAGGGAAAGGAACTATTAATGCCATATACATTCTAAGAACTATCATAGAGAGGTCAATTGAGATGAATAAGGATTTGTATTTATGCTTTGTTGACTACACCAAGGCTTTCGATCGGGTAAGACATGATGAATTGATCAACCAACTGGAGAGACTCAATGTTGATGGAAAAGATCTACGAATTATCAGAAATATGTACTGGGAACAAACAGCTGCAATGAGAATAGAAAACAATGTAAGCTCTTTCCAAAATATCAAAAGAGGAGTCAGACAGGGTTGTGTTTTGCACCAGATCTGGTTTCACTTTACAGCGAAAACATCATGAGAAACCTAGAAGAAGACTCTGGATTAAAGGTTGGAGGGAAAATGATAAACAGCATTCGATACGCAGATGACACCGTGCTAGTTGCAGAAAATGAAAGGGACCTACAAACCTTGTGAATATACTAGAAATAGAAAGCAAAGGTAAGGGGCTGGAACTAAACAGCAGGAAGACTGAAGTCATGGTGATCAATAAAAAACATGAAATCCCCTCATGCAAAATAACAGCAAATGGCACAACCTTGACACAGGTTGATAAATTCAAATACCTGGGAATGATCATTTCATCAGACGGCAGATGCACATCAGAAATAGCCGGCAGAATCGGCCAAGCCAAAACAGCATTCAAGAAGATGAAAAGCATTCTTACCAACAAATGCCTATCGGTAACATCAGGAAGAGAGTTCTTGAACGTTATATAGAACCGATACTGTTGTACGGTTGTGAGGCGTGGACAGTCAACAAGCAAAGCCAGAACAAGATTGAGGCAGCCGAGATGTGGTTTCTAAGAAGGATGTTGAGAGTTCCATGGACAGCAAAGAAAACAAACGAGACAGTCTTGATGGAGGCAAACACAAGTAGATCACTCATAAGGAAGATTAGGAAAAGACAGGCAGAATTTATAGGCCATTTTATGAGGAAGGGGGATTTGGAGCACCTGGTCACAACGGGAAAGCTGGAGGGAAAGAGAACACCAGGTAGACCCAGGGAGAAAATGCTGGACGGACTTGCAGAGTGGCTGGGGACGAAGAGGGTTGGGGAGATGCTAGGGGCAACGAAAGATAGAGAAAGATGGAAGTCCATGATCGCCAACGCCATGCGGCAGGGCACCTGATGATGATGATGATAATGGGGATTGGAACCCACAACCTTCCAGTCGGTAGTCCGTCGCGTTAACCACTGAACTACACCACGGCGACTGGTGGTGGTAGGTAGTCTACGCCACACGCACGCAGGTGGACGTCATTTACCTCCCCTGTTTCCACAACACGTGAACACAGCAGCATGATGGAAAACACAACCCTACCACCCCCCACCCCCCTCGCAACATCCAAATAATAATTGACCATGTGCATGCGGCGACCAACACGGACACCTGCAGGCCATCAGCTTCCAACACACAAGAACCATCGCGGGTAAAGGGCAGGAAACTCTCTGTCGGAACAATCGAGGGCGCGGACTGTTGTGTCAAAACTGCCAAGGAGTTAACTGGTTTTTGACTTCGGGGAATTTATTTTCGTCTGGTTGTTTAAAGGATGGGGTTGAGGCAAGTGGTAGGTGGGGGGGGGGGGGGGGAAGAAGGAGGCTCTGGATGGAGAGGGGATGGGTGATGGTGGTAGAAGTAGATGACGTCAAAAAGAGTCGGCTGAATAAGTTTACTGTTGACTGCTAAGCACAAAAACGAAATTAGTGATGAATTCTGTAAGGTTGAAAAAACGTAAAGTAAACTTCTTCTGTTGACTGCTAAACACAAAACGAAATTTACTGATGAATTCTGTACAGGTGTAAAAATCCGTTTAAATAAAGTCTTCTTCTTTTTCTTCTTCTATTTCTTCTTCCTTCTTCGTTTCTTCTTCTTAGTCTTCTTCTTCTTCTTCTTCTTCTTCTTCTTCTTCTTCTTCTTCTTCTTCTTCTTCTTCTTCTTCTTCTTCTTCTTCTTCTTCTTCTTCCTTCTTCTTCTTCTTCTTCTTCTTCTTCTTCTTCTTCTTCTTCTTCTTCTTCTTCTTTTCTTCCTTCTTCTTCTTCTTCTCTCTTCTTCTTCTCTTCTCTTCTTTTCTTCTTCTTCTTCTTCTTCTTTCTTCTTCTTCTTCTTCCTTCTTCTTCCTTCTTCTTCTTCTTCTTCTTCTTCTTCTTCTTCTTCTTCTTCTTCTTCTTCTTCTTCTTCTTCCTTCTTCTTCTTCTTCTTCTTCTTCTTCTATGTCGTTGTCGTTGTCGTCGTCATCGTTGTCATCGTCGTTTTTTTTTTTTCTTCTTCTTCTTTCCTTCGCCTCTATATAGTCAGGTCACATTTGACGGTGAATGTGACCATTTCTTTTTTCCAATTCGTCAACTCTCATGGAGCATGGTGGATAGCTGTGTCTATATCTAGACATTCATGTTATATTGCATGGCACCATGGTTCGTTTAAAGTGCACGCGGGACCAGCACCTCTTGACTATAACTCTCCAAGTTTTTATGAGGGGTTGTTGAGAGCCTTTAGCTCATGGCTTGAAGGACAAGAGCTTTATGCGGCCATTATCCATCAGTTAGTGGACATGCAGCCTTCCTACCTACCTACCTATATGCCTCCTATTTAATTACCTACCTACCTACCTGATTACCTACCTACCTAATTACCTTCCTACCTACCTACCTACCTACCTATCTACCTACCTACCTACCTACCTACCTAACTAACTAACTAACCAACCGATCGACTGATCCACCGACCAACCAACCAACCAACCAACCGAATGACTGACGACTGACTGACTAACTAACCAACTAACTAACTAACTAACTAACTAACTAACTAACAAACCAACTAACTGACTAACTAACAAACAATGTAACTAACTAACAGCACAAGTGGGCGAAAATCGTTTACATGTATAAACAAAGCTCTATATGTCCTGGGTATCTGGCAATCACGTAATGTCCACAGTGAGCTCTCTCTCTCTCTCTCTTTTTCTCTCTCTTTCTCTCTGTCTGTCTGTCCTCTCTGTCTGTCTGTCTGTCTGTCTGTCTGTCTCTCTTTGTTGGCTTGTCTGTCTGTCTGTCTGTCTGTCTGTCTGTCTGTCTGACTGTCTGTCTGTCTGCCTGTCTGTCTGTCTGTCTCTCTCTCTCTCTCTCTCTCTGTCGGCCTGTCTGTCTGTCTGTCTGTCTCTTTCTCTCCGTCAACCTGTCTGTCCGTATGTCTGTCTGTCTGTCTGTCTCTCTGTCGGCCTGTCTGTTTGTCTGTCTGTCTGTCTCTGTCTGTCTCTGTCTCTGTCTCTGTCTCTGTCTCTGTCTCTGTCTCTCTCTCTCTCTCTCTCTCTCTCTCTCTCTCTCTCTCTCTGTGAGCGTTCGCGTGCGCGTGTGTGCATGTACACGTTGATGCGGTATGCGTTTGCACGAATGTGTACACCCGCTTAACTTCCATGAGAGAACTTGTTCGCCCACACACGGCTGTGGTTGTGTGCACGATTATTGTTTATAACGTTCTCAAGCAAGCTGTCCTCATGATTCCAATCCTCATTTTTGCTAAAGCAAGACCTGCAGATGCCACCAGTCACCGTGGTGTAGTGGTTAACTCAACGGACTACGGATTGGAAGGTTGCGGGTTCGAATCCCCATCAGTTCCTTCAAAAATTATTGTGGGATTTTTCGGCTCTAACCGGCTCTTACCCGGAGTTGGGTGTGCTATGGGCCCATTGGGAAGACTGGGACCACACAGTCGAGTCTCATCCATTTCATGGATGCGTCATTGAGGGTGTTGTTCAAAAATTCTGACCAGCACCGCAGGTGTTATGATAGTAAGCTTAGAGTACAGCCCAGTCACGCAGTCTCAATCCTAGATGGAACTCAGAATTATCATCCTCATCGACATCATCATCATCGCATTGTAAAAAAAAAAGTGTGCCAGCTTTTGTGGCCATTAAAATTGCTTAGAATGGGACGAAAAAAAATGGTGAGCGCAAAGGTAATCTCCCTGGGTGCGATGAAAAAAAAACAAAAAAACCCAAAGACCTGCAGGTGGCACCGGTCTCTGTTTCCAGGTTCCACTAGTCCTGATTAGTGCTTTTCATCAAAGTGCCAGAAGAGTGGTGGTGGCCGAGTACCGGCTCTTTGATACACACGTGCACCTTGTATACGATACACATGTGACAAGGAGGCCTCGTGCGTTGGATGTGTTTAACACGCGTGAGACACCGACTCCTTTTTTTCCCTCTCTCCCCCTCCGCCCCCACCCCACCCCCGGGACTCATTTTTTCTCTCCCCCCCCTCCCCCGTACTCATACATATGCGACACTGACTCGTTTTCTTGTCTTCACCCCACCTTACCTCTTTCTTCTACTCTTTCCCATTGCCCTTCTGACTTGCAGTGGTAGAGATAGTTACCGGTTTAATTGCCTTTTTTTCTTTTTTTTTTTTTTTTTTGGGGGGGGGGGGGGGGTTATTTCGATCTTTAGTTTTGATTGCGCTATCCATTTTGTTTTTAAATCTCTGAGGCAAAAAAAAAAAAGTTTTTAATCATTACTTGCAAATCCTTTTGTTTTCTGTTGTTGTTTGTTTGGTTGGTTGGTTGGTTGGTTGGTTGGTTGGTTGGTTGGTTGGTTGGTTGGTTGGTTGGTTGGCTGGTTGGCTGGTTGGTTGTTTTTTGGTTTGTTTTTGTTTTTTGTTCATCTGTTTGTTTTGCTTTGTTTAACCCTTTGATTCCCGCACCCTATTCACCAACTCCTTGCTTGTCTCTATCCACCAACTGCAAAAATATTTCCCTTTGACTCCCTCACCCTTTCCACCAGTTTCCTGCAGGAAGCTGGTAGAAAGAGTGTTTTTCCTACGCAAGCATGATTGACAATGCATGATGCTGGTGGACAGGGTGCGGGGGTCAAAGGGTTTTAAAGCGTTCCCATTTATCTCTGATGCGTGTATGCACGTGGCATTTTCGCATTTTCCCTCACTCTCCAGGCACGGTCGGTATTCTCCATCTTTGGAAAGGAGCTGGCAGCTATGCGAGCTGGTGGCAGGGCGGGCTGCCCGAAACATAGATGAAGACATGAGTACGGCGAGAGAGGGCCCTTCTATTCTCTCTTGGTCTATATGCTGTTAATGTTATTTCTCTTTAAAGCCAAGCTGACTGGATAGAGCCATATCAGGGCTATGACCGTTTCAAAACATACACAACATTTCATTAGCTAAAACACAAAAGGAAAAGAAAATTAAGTACATATATCAATGCTGTTGTACGGATGCGAGGCGTGGACAGTCAGCAAGCAAAGCCAGAGCAGGATCGAGACAGCCGAGATGTGGTTTCTAAGAAGAATGTTGAGAGTTCCATGGACAGCAAAGAAAACAAACGAGACAGTCTTGATGGAGGCAGACACAAATAGATCACTCATAAGGAAGATTAGGAAAAGACAAGCAACATTTAGAGGCCATTTTATGAGGAAGGGGGATTTGGAGCACCTGGTCACAACGGGAAAGCTGGAGGGAAAGAGAGCACCAGCTAGACCCAGGGAGAGAATGCTGGACGGACTTGCAGAGTGGCTGGGGATGAAGAGGGTGGGGGAGATGCTGGGGGCAACGAGAGATAGAGATGGTTGGAAGTCCATGGTCGCCAACGCCATGCGGCAGGGCACCTGATGATGATGATGATCAATGCATTCGCGCACATAATCTAAGGAGATGCCCCTCAATGCATTCGGGCACATAATCTAAGGAGATGCCCCTCAATGCATTCGGCACATAATCTAAGGAGATGCCCCTCAATGCATCGGGTACATAATCTAAGGAGATGCCCCTAGAGTTGACCACTCTATCCAACTTATCGCACAGGGGATTTAAAAAAAAACATGAATACAAATTTAGATCTAACTAAAGACACTAAAAGGTACATAAGAACAGGCCTAAATGACCCAAATTGCTTACGCGTATCTCACTTCCCTACAGCCAAAAATGCACTTAATACATGTACCCATTTATCAATCCTAAGAGAAAGTACGTATGACTTAATCAAACACATACAGGTAAATGGATCAGAAAGGCAGAAAATGACAGGAAGAAATGACAGACAGCAAAAGAGGAAGAAAGAAACAAAGAGAGTAACAGAAGAGAGAAAATTTCTTGCACAGAATTTCCAGAAGATGTGGATACTATTTGTACTGAAAGAACCCCCGGCATTGCCACCTGGGGAGGTCCGGAGGCTGGTCTGGACCTGGTTGGTGCGCGTTGTGTGGCTGTGTCCCGGGTTTGTCATCTCCCCATCTTGTCTTTCGGTTTGTAAATAAAATAAATGATGACTGGCTCCGAATGGGTCAAGCAACCACGTACAGCCCCCCTTTGCTTGATGAAATGACTATCGAGTGGCGTCGGGAGCGTGGGAGGTAATTGTCAGGAGAGTGGTGAGGCATTGGTGCTCTGGGTCCCATCCGTACCCTCGTGATGTTTCTTGTTAACTTGTTTACTTTAAATCTCTGAAGCAAAAACTTTTTTTTATCATTATTCACAAATCTTTTTTCTGTTTTTGTTTGTGTGATTGTTTCTTTATTTCTTTGTTTGCTTTTGTTTGTTTGTTTGTTTGTTTGTTTTGTTTTTCTTTGGTTTTTGCTTGTTTGTTTTGTTTTGTTTGTTTTGTTTTGTTTTGTTAAAAGCATTCCCGTTTATCTCTGCTGCGTATATGCACTTGGTTGTTTCCGCACAGTATTCATTGACAGTCTGTGTTCTCCACCTTTGGCGGGCGTGACTGCTGGGTGTTTGCGTGTCTGGCTAGTTGTGTTGTGATTCAGACCTTTAATTATCTATTTATTTTATTCATCTGTTCTTTTCTTTGAAGACAAGATACACAGATACACATGTCATTTACACGTAACCAAGACTGTTCCAGTGATAAACTGATATAATACCAGTGTAAAAATGTAGGCTTATTGAACATAGGCTAGGTTGAGCCTCAGGACCCGGTCAGGCCATGGTTTATGTGCAGGCTTAAGGCTTGTGCCACGATCACCATACACAGGGCACATTTTGATGTTTAGCAGAGACAGAATTTATTCCGAGCTCGGAGACGTCATCTTGAGAAACTGAAACAGAAACTGAAACTGAAACACATGTCTTCATAAGCTACGGGACTTTAACATGATTTGTAAGACCTTTAACGTGCATCAGTTTTGTTCTGCGTGTGTGTACATACGAAGGAGGTTTAGATACTGGCAGGTCTGCATTCATATTGATCTTGAAGACAGACACACACTCTCTCTGTGTGACTTCCTCTCTTTCTCACACACGTCCATACGCACACACCCAACCATTACACACACACACACACACACACACACACTCTCTCTCTCTCTCTCTCTCTCACACACACACACACACACTACACACACACGCGCGCGGCACACACACCACACACACACACTCTCTCTCTCTCTCTGTCTTTGTCTCTGTCTGTCTGTCCTCCTCACACACACACACACACACACACACACACACACACACACACACACACACACACACACACATCATAATGATAATATCATATACCCGCACCTACCACATACCGATATGAATCGAGCTCTTCTTCCTGCAGCACAGAAAGAACCCCCAAAGAAGGAAGGACAGTTAATAAGCGCCAACCACTCGGATTATCGATCCTGACAAAAGATCCAGTCGTCTCCCTTCCACCGTCGTTTTGATAAAGAGACACGCTGTTAATTGTGGCGTCAATCTAGTGTTTCATACAAGGACATTCCGTTTCGCCCATTTGATAGTCAGTGTTTTGATTTCGTCCCAGTTTACCTTAAAATGCATTGAATTGTATATTGGCTCATTCGCACGTGTGTGTGTGTGTGTGTGTGTGTGGTGGTCAGTGGTTTAATGTCTATTCACTTAAGTGATTTTAGACACACACACACAACACAAAAAGAATAAATAAATAAACCATAATAATTGATAACAATGATAATAATGATAAATAAATGATGAATAAAAGATAAAACAAAATAAATATATAAATGAACAAATAAAAAAATAAATAAAAAAGGAGCGATGTTGGGAAGGGGAAAGAAATAGGAAGGGTAAATGCAGGTGTTTATGTGTAGTCAATCTTGGTTTTTAAAAAAATAAAAACTATATAAATAAATAAATACAATTAAAAAAAAAAAAAGGAAGTTCAAGTTTAAATTCATATTACTTTTAGCCCACTCGAGCATCAAAAACATATTCGGGCTGAAACCATGTGAAAAACAAGTAAGAAGCAAGGACAATGCAAATGTCGGAGGGAAGCATAAACATAACAAATGAAGTAGCATGCTACAACAAATATAACAATAAACTAGCTAACTGTAACTATGAACAGGAAGATGAACGAATTATAAATATTGAACTATTGGACTTTTAGATAGGCTAACGAAAAATTCGTATGTCAATAATGATGATTCAAATATGTCGGAAATTGTGTGAGTAGAAAGTATCGGAATGTATCGCTTTATACTAATGCAAGAAAGTAAATGACTGGTCGTTATTTTCTGTCCACAAAGACAGGCAATATTTCTGGTGTACTTTGTTTTGAATGCATCGAGTTTCCACCTATACATAAGGGACTGTATAGATCTGTTTGTAGTAGACTGTTTACTGATTTTGCTGATTTTAAAATCCATGCTATTAGTATTGTACTTTTTCTGATTATCTTGAAACAGTTTCCAAACATAGGCGTCCACTAAATTACAAGATTCATTTAAAGAGGGTGAAGAAAGCTTTATGTTGTTTGATTCTGGTGAACCTTAGCTCCTCGTTTGGCAGCCCTGTCAACCACATCGTTATGATGAAACGAACAATGAGATGGTATCCAACAAAAAGTAAGATCAGTTCCTTTAAGGATAAGAAATGAATTAAATGGCTAATTTCTATTACCATTTCAGATCTAGTGTCTAATTTCATTAATTCAAGAGCCTGAAGCACTGATTTGAATCAACGCAGAAAAGGATTTGTGATATATTTCGAGGATAATTTACTAAGTAATTCAAAGCCATCAGTATTGCAAAGAGTTCAGCTGTAAATATTGATTTGTTGGGTCCTATATGGAAAGATTTCTCTATTTTAAGAGCTGGTATCAGAAACGCAGAACCTGCTATTTTCTCAATTAATGAGCCATCTGTGTAGATTTTTAAATGATTGGGATAAAAGTGTTCAATATGACATTTAACTCGACTCGCTAATAAGTTGATATCATCTTCTTTCTTTAAATCAGTGTGGTGTATGTCAAAGTTTGCTCTTAAGAGTTCCCAACTGGGTACTGGAGAAAAAGAAGGTCTTAAGATATAGGATCCGCTTTTAAATCAATTCCAGAGCATTCATGATGTCGTATGTATACGTTGCATGTGTGGCTTGTGAAGATATTGATTTAGACTCGTTTTGGAAAATCAATGTCTGATCTTAAATTTATATCAGGTCTCAAAACATTTTCAATGGTGGTATTTCTTAGCAGAAATTTGGTAGAGACGAGTTTCCTTTGTTCATCAAGCGGCAACGTATCAATTTCACCGTATGTACGGAGGTTGGAAGCATGCATCGGAAGACCAAGCGCAAGTTTAAAACTTTTGCATTCTATACTTTGTAGTTTTTGTAGTAAGTGTCTAGGTGCACTAAAGAATATTTCTTGGGCATATTTAGTTTAATCTAATGAGAGATTTACATAGATGTACAAGTGTTAATGGATTATGTCCCTATGGTTGCTTGCACACTATTTCAAATTTAGACTCTTTTGGGCTTTTGTGAGTAAGTAGTCGAATATGCAGATTCCATGATAATTTTGCTGTAAAGAAAACACCTAAGAATTTAATGGTTTGGTTATACTGAAGAACGGTATCTCCTAGTTTAAAGGTGGGCATTTTGTCCGGGTTAGACCCACTATTAAATAAAATTATCTTTGTCTTCTCCGTTAGATAGATGGAGCCCATTTTCTGCCATGTATTGTGCTATTTTGTGAAGTTCTAATTGATAAAGTTTGCGTGTATAGTTGATACTACGAGAAGGAGTTTTCTTCTTCATGTTTACCGGCATCCACATGCATAGATCATCAGCATACTGGACTAATGTGACATCTTTAGATATTCTACTTGGTAAATCATTCATTTGTATCATAAAAAGGAGAGGTGCTATAACTGATCCCTGTGGGATACCCATTTGAAGGGTTCGTTTTGTTGAATACACGTTTCCAATCCTGGTTTGAATTACTCTGTTTTCCAACAGACACTTCACATAATTATAGACGCGACCTGTTAGTCCTATGCTTTTTAATTTAAATAATAATCGGGAGTGCCACACTTGGTCGTATGCTTTGGTTATATAAAAAAAATGTGGCCAATACACATTTACGTCTTGCAAATTGTCGCTTTATGTTAGTGGTTAATTTAGTTAAGAGTTCCACTGTTGACCTGCCTTTTCGAAAACCAGCCTGATTGAAGGTATAATGTTATTCTTTTCACAATAGTGCAACAACCGGTGTACAATAATTTTCTCCATCAGTTTACAGACGTGGGATGTTAGTGCAATTGGCCTATAGTTTTTCAGATCAGTGCTACATTTACCCGCTTTTAGTATAGGAACCACTATTGTCCGTTTCCAAGAGTCTGGCATTTTGCTACTATTCCAACATTTTTTAAAGATAGTATACAGCAAAATTACAAAATTTTCGGGTAAATTTTTCAGCATCTGATTAGAAATGGCATCTAATCTACTGACGCTTTTTTGTTTGGGATAGACTTAATGGCATGTTTTAATTCTTGAAGTGTAATTGATGCGTTCATGTAGTGTGTATTATCTGGGGCAGAGTCGTTATAAACCTCTGTCTTTTCTTCTCGTTCCCTATGATTTTGACTGGAAACAGGAAGGCCGTCATTATGGCAGACTTCAGCAAATAAATCTGCAAAAGCTTCTGCCTTTTCCAACGAGCTTGGGAAAGGACTATTGGCTAGCTTTATCGGAAATGACGGCAAACTGATCCCATTTTTCATAATTTTTAGTTTCTCCCAAATTTTATGCATGTCTTTGTGATTATTTATTTCAGATTTACAAAATGTTGTCCAATACAGCTCTTTGGGTTGTTCTATGATTCTGTTACATTTTATGTTGGCACTTTTCATCGCTCTATGATTTTCCGGTGTCCGATTGTTTATGTATGTTTTAAAGCTTTTTCTCTTTTCGTTAACTGCTTTTTCACAATCCTTATTCCACCAAACATTTCCGCGATGTTTTCCTGTATTTGATGCCTTTATTTTTGGGATAGAAATGTTGGCAGCACTTAAAAGTGAGTCACAGAAAAATGTATGCAAGTTGTCTATGTTGGTGGTATCAGATAGATCTATTTTTGTATTATGAAGGATTGCTTTAAATCTAGTCCAGTCTGCTTCTTTATAATTAAATCGTGGTAAACTTTTATGTGATATTATGCTATCTTGTGAGTTATTTTCTGTTTCAGGTCTATGGTTTAGGCTGAGAATTATAGGGATATGATCTGATCCTAAAGAGTCTACAGATGTTTTCCATGTGGCGTTTATCGCTAGTGATGGTGACACTAAAGTTAGATCTATCGCTGTGGGTCGATGGGATACAATGTCAGGGATACGGGTAACACGTCCATCATTAAGTAGACATAAATTTGAGTCCACAAGGTTATCGATGAACCTGTTGCTGGTTACATGAGTACAGTCCCTTTCCCAAAACGGAGAATGCGCGTTGAAGTCACCTCCAATGATCCATTTATCGTGGTGATCTTCAAAATATCTCAGCCATTCTGTCTTCTCAGAATCTGGGCCTCTTGGTAAATAGACAGAGGCCATATTTAGGTCTAATGATGAGGAAAATTTTATAGTAGCAGCACATGACGAAATAGAAGCAGTAGATCTTGGCACTGGAGATTTTGTTTCACAAAAGTTCAGTCCTTCACGAACATATATTGCAGTAAAAATTCGGCTACCATCATTTACAGAGCTGTAGATGGGTGGGTAATAAAACCCTGATAATTTGGGCAAATCCTTTTTGTCGGTATTCAGCGACTGTAAAAGTAAGACCTGGAAATTTGTAGAAGAGAGATAGTTACTGAAGTAATGAATATTTTTAACAATGGAACGAGTGTTCCACTGAAGTATATTTACTTTAAGGTTTGTACACTTATTATCATGATCGATCAAACTGGCATAGAGCAGTGCAGGTAGTATGGATGGAGTTATTAGATAATGGCAAGTTTGTTAATACAAGTAAATGTTCAGAAAATGTCGAAAATCGTTAAAAAAGACAAGTGAATAATTAACATAAAAAAAAAAGAAATAAGTAAACACCAGGAGCTGAAAAGAACAGTAACAATAAAACTTTTAAGTAGAAGTGCGAATTCCTAGCAGTTGATCAACAGTGTCTTAAATCATATAATTCTTAGTATATACAACAACAATAGGCCTAAAATAAAAACAACTATGTGAGAAAGGAAATGGCAAACGTTACTCAAATCAGGAACAGCTTTGTATGAATAGTATCTGCTGTCATCTTATACATCTGGTGCTGTCACAAGAAACGATCGACATGAAGTGGTTACCACACATGATTTTTTAGTACATTAAAATAATTTTGATGTTGAAAGTTCTGTTGATCCCACCACGGCCGATACGAGTGAAAAGTCATAGACGGCGCTGTAGGGTAATAACGGTCAAAACTGGTGGTGGGTGGATGTTCTGTGTAGTGAAGAAGACGGTGTCGGTGTCGGTGTGGTTTTGGCCTTTTCCAAAAGAGATTTCTAACGTGGTTACCGATGTGTTTGGCTAAGACGGAAGAGCCACGAGAGCTAGGATGAATAGTATCTCTGAAAAGATCTTTGCGTTTGGTATTGAGATTGTCGTTTCCGATGAAAGATACATTGCTATGTCCATGTAGCGCAGAGGTGACAAGGGCGTTAAAAAGATCCCTTTTTATCCGAAGGGCCTTGTCTTTCATGGGTGAAACCTTGCTGATGACAATTTTGCAGTTTGGGTGCATGGTTATAGCTTCTTCCACAATCTTTACGAAATTGTCACTTGCTGTTTTTGGATCAGTCGTTTTCAGATCGTTGACGCCACTGTGAAGTAGAATGCAGTCCACTGGATTGGAAGTCAAGTGTTCCTCAGTTAGACATTTCTTCATGTCACTAATTTTGTGTGATGTCCTCGCTTTTGCGATGAAGCCATACGATGATCCCAGTCTTTTATTATCTACACCGTTCAGAGTCGAGTCGTGCAGAAGAAAGACACGTGGTAGATCTAGTGACGAGCTTTTCTTTTCTTTGGTGTCATTTTTTGACTTGACGTCAAATGTAGGTTTTAACGTCTGTGAATTATTTCCCTTGCTGTTATTTTTTTTAGTTTTATTTTCGCTTGCTTCCGTTTTGGACGTTATTTGCAGCTTTCTTACGGCGGATGTTTGATTTGTAGAATGTGTTTTTAACTGCCGCAGCATAGGTCTTGAGCTGCGGGGACGGAGTTGGCCGTGAATGTGAAGAGACAGTCTGCGTGCCAACGGACACACAGACTGCCTTGGTTTCGTTCGGCAACCCCGCCTCACAGCCCATTGCTCCGATATGACTGGTGAGGAGTAGTTCTAATCGTTCGATTTTGTCTGATAGTGACAATATTGTTGCTTTAAGGTCACTCACAGTTGGTAGATCGCCAACTCAACACATTTAATTTTGTGCTCTGAGTGTTGCCGCTGGAAACGACCACAAAAATGACAAAAACCAGACGTCAGCATCAGCAGTCACATCACAACTGTGCCAACAATACCTGAGCCAACAACAGGAGTTACTAATGAAGGTGGCGAAAGACACACAAAGTGAGAGAGACAGAGAGAGACGGAAACAGAGAGACAGACAGAGAGAGAGAGAGAAATAGAGAGAAAGAAAGAAAG
>CM060307.1:35155297-35160297 GCA_030674185.1 Monoplex corrugatus | reverse complement strand
GTAGGTTTATTTATACCCACCCGCCACAGAAGATCGCTTGGGTACTGTCGATACATTTCAATGTGATGTACACTCGTGCCTGCTCTCATTCAACACACGCAAGAGGCACTGTTTATTATATGCTCCCCCTCCCACAACCCCAACTCTCCTCCCTGCTACTGTCGACAGTCCTTGTTTAAATCATGTATTCCTCACCCGATCAGAAATTTGCGTTGTCAGCTACGAGAGAAAAGCGAAACCTTCTCCCTTTGATCCCATCGCCCCATCTACCGGGCTTCTGCATCGTTGGATATGGTCATCATCATCATTATGTGCCCTCTTTTTGAATGTTATATAGAACCGATAATGCTGCACGTCTGTGAGGCGTGGACAGTCAACAAGCAAAGCCAGAACAAGATTGAGGCTGGTGAGATGTGGTTTCTAAAAAGAATGTTGAGAGTTCCGTGGACGGCAAAGAAAACAAACGAGACAGTCTTGATGGAGGCAGACACAAGATCATTCATATGGAAGATTAGGAAAAGACGGGCAACATTTATAGGTCATTTTATGAGGAAAGGGGACTTGGAGCACCTGGTCACTGCAGTAAAGCTGCGAGGGAAAGAGAACACCAGGTAAACCCAGGGAAAAAATATTGGACGGACTTGCAGAGTGGCTGAAGACGGAGAGGGTGCTTGCGGCAACAAGGGATAGATGCACATGGAGGGCCATGATCGCCAACGTCATCTGGCAAGGCGCTTGATGATGATGATGATGATATGTGCCCTGCTGCATGGCGTTGGCGATCATGGTCCTCCGTATGAATCTATCTTTTGTCGCTGCAAGTATTTATTCCACCTTGTCTGTCTTCATCCACTGCGCAAGTCACACACACACACACACACACACACACACACACACACACACACACACACACACACACACACACACACACACACCACACACACACACACACACACACACACACACACACACACACAATACTAACACACACCAAGACATAAGACACTACTCACAGACACACAGAAACACACACACCACACACACACACACACACACACACACAACACACACACACACACACACACTCAGAGACACACAGAAATACACGCATACACACACACACACACACAACACACACACACACACACACACACACACACACACACACACACACACATCACACACTCACACACAACACATTAATGAAGAAGATTAGGAAAAGACAAGCGACATTATTAACAGGCATTTTATGAGGCAGATATGTTAGCAAAGCAAAAACATAACCTTCTGTTTCCATCACCCTCTCCATGTACCAACAGTTGTGCCACCTCTCTTTTTCATAAGTTTTGATGACGAGAATCGACATGATGCTATAACGTTTCTTCGGATACAAGATTGAAGCAGCCGAGATGTGGTTTCTAAGAAGAATGTTGAGAGTTCCATGGACAGCAAAGAAAATAAACGAGACAGACTTGATGGAGGCAGACACAAGAAGATCATTCATAAGGAAGATTAAGAAAAGACAAAGCAACATTTGTAGGTCATTTTATGAGGAGGGGGGAATCGGAGCACCTAGTCACGACGGGAAAGCTGGGGGGAAGAGAGCACCAGGTAGACCCAGGGAGAAGATACTAGACGGACTTGCAGAGTGGCTGAAGACGAGGAGGGTGGAAGAGATACTTGAAGCAACAAGAGATAGAAAACAGATGGAAGTCCATGATCGCCAACGCCATGCGGCAAGGCACCTGATGATGATGATGATGATGATGATGATGACATTTGTATCGTCATCACAGTGGTGGCGTGTGACATCTGCGGCTCACTCTCCCCCCCCCCCTCCCCTTCCACATTTCAAGAAATTGCCAGCGCTCAGGATTCTACGCAGGCCCTCAGAGTCATACATAAGTCAATGCACCAGCAAGGCAGAAAATGACAGGAAGAAATGACAGAAAGCAAAGGAACAAGGTAGAAACAAAAAGAGTGACAGAAAAGAGGAAATTTCTAGCACAAAATTTCCAGAAGGTGGGGATACTATTTATACTGAAAGAGAGCCCAGCATCCCTACGAGGGAAACCAATACTTAATGTACTATTCGTAGATCCATTAAATTTTTATTGCATTTCCTAAGTCTGCTTGTAATCCTTTATGAGATGACATCCATTTATCTATTCATGTACACATACACACAGGATCTGGAGTCTGAATATGTTTTAATTTTGTTTCACGTAAAGTTCGGGCTATTGGGCGCACCGGTATATAAGGCGCACCCACTAAATCATAGAAAAACCTGAACTATATTCACACATGAGCCGCACTGGTTTATAAGCCGCACTTTTTCAATGGCCAGGTCGATCGCCTTCAACTTGAAGGCTGCTTCGTCGGCATTACGTCGCGTTTTCGGCATGATGAGGGTGTACGCTTGAGCAGAGCAGTTCTGAATACCGATCCAAATGCTTCAATGTGTGCGGATTTGATTTAAAAACATGAAAAGTTAACAGTTAACACTTTAACATGGAGCTCACCAGAAAATTCATAAATGGTGAACACGATTTTGGTGAGTTAACGAGAAGCTAAGAATATACGAGAACGTGACTCTCCTGGGATCGGGAAATATCCTCAAATAAGCCGCATCGTTATTTAAGCCGCAGGGGTTAAAGCTGGGGAAAAAAAGTCGCGGCTTATAGCCCGAACTTTACGGTATTTGTTATTTATTTACTTATCTACCTATTTCCTTCGTTTTTCTTTTCTGAATTTTTTGTTATTCATTTGTTTATTTTCCTATTTTCTTAGTTTTTATCCCGGAGGTGAACGACTGAGTGGATGAGCGATGACAAAGGAGATGTCATTTTCATTATGCTAATAGACAGCGAAGGCTATGTGTGATATTGACTAGGGGAAGGGGTTAACTTTTTGTGATGTGAGACAAGTTTATACTTAGTGACAGGTTGTGTTTCCATTCAGTCCCCCCCCCCCCTTTTTATTTTATTTTTTTTAGCTAAAATACACAGATATACGTCATTACAATGTAGCCAAGATTGTTCCAACGACAGACTGATACAAATGCTGCATGAGTGCAAAATACAAAACCCATAGTTTAGGTAGGACCTCAGGATCTGGCCAGCTCATGGGTTTATGTGCAGGCTTAAGGCTTGTGCCATGATCATTTTGGATCTACTCCGTCACATGACACCAGTGGCATCAGCGCATGTGGAATTCATTCAGAGAACGGAAGCCCCATCTTGAGAAACTGAAACTCAGACTGAGTCTGGAATTGATTCAAGAAGGAGGCATCACACTCGGGCCTTTCTATACGTGCTCCATTCAAATCTGCCAACAATTATGTGGCAGACCCCCTGAGCCAGCGCAAAATTCTAACACTGGTAAGGTCCTGAAGGGGGAGGGGGGAGGCAGGGGAATGGGCCCCATGAAGCAGTGACACTACCAGAATGACAGGAGTATGACCATTAACTCTTTCACTCCTGCAGCCTATCCACCAACTGCAGGAAGCTGGTGGATAGGGTAAAGAACTCCAAGGGTTAAGTTTTTGATTTGCTAGCCAGTGGTAGGCTAATAAAATACCAGTATAAAATATAGACTAGATAAAACATAGTCTAGGTAGGGCCTCAGGACCTGGCCAGCTCATGGGTTTATGTGCAGGGTTAAGGCATGTGCAACGGTCACCATACACGTGGCACCTGTGACGTTAGTACATACGGAATTCGTTACGAGCGCGGAGAAACTGAAATTGAAACTGATTTGCTAGCATAGTTGACAATGCAGGATGTTAGTCGACAGGGTTCGGGAGCCAAAAGGTTAAGGTGGGCGGCAACCAATATAAGTTTTAACCCTTTGGCTCCCGCACTCCATCCACCAACTGGGAAAAAATTCAACCTTTCGACTTCCTGCAGGAAGCTGGTGGTTAGGATGAGGGAATCAAAGGGGTTAAGTTTTTGCTTTGCTGGCATGGTTGACAATGCAAGATGCTGGTGGACAGGGTGCGAGAGTCAAAGGGTTAATGTTGTAGGTTGGGGCTGAAGTCAACACTTGAGCTCTTCAATCCACGGTTCTACCACAAAAGAGCCAGTTAGCCTGCTCGTCGACCGTTTGCCATGTTCATAATTCAAGGGTTAAGGGTTCAGTCCTCAGATGGGCCATATGCCGCTTGACAGTCGACCATAAGGAGAAGTATTTTAATGTATGGTTGCGAAGCCTGGGCACTTAAGAAAAGACGAAGAAACTAAAATCAATGCAGCAGAAATGTGGCTGTATAGACGACTTCTCAGAGTCAAATGGACAGACAGAAGAACAAACGAAAGCGTGATAAAAGAACTGAATGTCAGGAGCCAGCTGCTGACAGAGATCAACAAAGAAAGCTGAAACACGTAGGCCATGCGATCAAAAAGACCAAAACAGATCTGATGTCAGCAGTCCTGCAGGGGAAACTTGAGGCGAGGAGGAGAAAGGGACGACTGCACACTTCCTATTTCAACAACATTGCTGAAGTCTGTGGTCTGGAGATCCAGGAGGTCGCCCATAGATGTCTCAATCGTGTGACCTGGAGAAAACTTGTGACGTCGAGCGTGGCTCCTACCGCCGTATTGGCGAGAGAGAGAGAGAGAGAGAGAGAGAGAGAGAGAGAGAGAGAGAGAGAGAGAGAGAGAGAGAGAGAGAGAGAGAGGTGAGGTGATAGGGAGAAGAATGATAGAATGATTCAGACGTTCGACTGCCAGTAACTAAAGTCGAAGTTCCGGGGTTCGTTCCCCGTGGAGGCCTCGACTTTTCTCGTCAGTGTGACCGGAAAATCCAGCTAAACGTCCAGTGCTTTGGAAGGGGACGTAAAAACGAGTCAGACCCGCGTGCCTTCTGGCTTGTGCACTCTAAAACCATCACGGCAGTTTGAAAATCGTGAAGAGCAGGGCATTTGCCCGGCTGCCCTGGTATAAAACGTTAGACAGAAAGGCTGATTTCCCAGGTCCCTCCTCTTGAAGGCCAATTAGCCA
>CM060307.1:35112797-35150297 GCA_030674185.1 Monoplex corrugatus | reverse complement strand
GCACCTAATCACAACAGGAAAGCTGGAAGGAAAAAAGAGCACCAGGTAGACCCAGGGAGAAAATACTGGACGGACTTGTGCGGTGGATGAAGACAGAGAAGGTGGGAGATGTACTTGCAGCGACAAAGAATTGTTTCATATGGAAGGTCAAGATCGCCAACGCCATGGGCAGGGCAGATGATGACGATGAGAAATATAATGATGATGATGATTGATGATGATGATGATTTATGATGATGATGATGATGATTTCTTTACATCTGATGATCTGTTTGTATAGCAGCATGCACTATCTGACCCAGGCCAGTGCATGGCAATGCAGCCTGGATGGTGGAGCAAATGATGAAAGGATTAAAAGAGAAACTTGAAACTTAATCAAAATCATTATTGTAACAATTGGTGGAGAAGCGGGACAGAATTCTTTTAGTTTATTTTCTTTCCTGTGATGTAAGCATTTACGTCCTAGTATATCTGTCACGTCTGATCCTTGCTATTGCACATATGCAATATAAGTGTGCTCACATAAAAACTAAGTATATAAATTAAAAATAAAGAGATAAAATAAAAAATATGGAATGTTTAAAATCATTCAAGAACAAACTAATCAATGACAGAAGACAGAAAAGCAACCATTAAAAAGTAAGCAAACAAACAAATAATGGGAAAGCAGGAACCAGAAATACACATAAATGAATAGAATCAGAAATATATATATATGCATAAAGCTTTCCTTGAAAGCTGGCCAGTGATGTGTATGATGTGATGATTCAGAGACAGAGAGTGGGATGGTGGTGGTGGTGGTATAGACTTGTTATAAAATTATTACTACGTAAGTTCAGTGACTGGAACATCAGCAAAATGCTTTGAAACATCGCTGTTCTTAAATACAATCGCACTTTCTTTCTTGGTTAATTAGAATATCACGTAACCAAGATATATATTAACCAAAATAGTCATATAATCGTAGTCTTTGTTAATCAATATAGTATATCATCATAATCTTTGTTAATCAAAGTATCGAGTGATCACAATTTTTAAAATTAAAATATCGTGTGATCATAATCTGTATTATATGAAATATCTTTGTCTGAGTGCCAACACCCTTTTTAGTCCCTGAACAATACTTCGTTATGGAAACGTTTACGTCAACATGGGATTTATTAATAAACTGTTATAATTGTAAAGAACAAGTTCATCACTACTCCTTGCTTGATATATCATATCGCCATTTTTTTTAGTCCCTACTCATACTTATATTTGCTTGACGAAATATTTCGGTGATCTGTTTTTTTACGAAACAAGACAACAACTAAAAACATAAAAATAAAATTAGAACGCGTATTCAATATAACAAAATATGATAAGTGCAAATGTTCGGCCAACTGGCCTTTGTAAATCGTATTCAAAAGACAACAAAGAATAAATTGCGCAACACAACACAAAACAAATGGAAAAAAAAAAGAAACGAAAAAAAAAAGAGGTAGACAATTTCTTTAACGTAGCGTGTGGCAGGAAAAAATATCCTGCAGTGAAGTATCATTGTTCGAAATAAAACTGTTTATAACCTCTATATTAATTACTATTTTGTAACAATTCTGTGCTTTATAGTTAAGGTGATCCTCGTTAATGATATTTAATGCCGCTAACTTATTTTTAGAGGAAAAGTTTTTCTTTCTGTTTGTGTGCTCAGCTTGTAAAAAAACACAACAACAAACAAACATTGTATTATAGTAGGCTGAAGGGAAAAAAGTTAAACTGCATGTCAGGTCTTGGTGATACGTTTGAAGGATCTATCTTGATGACCTGCTGGTTTCCACCAGGACAATTCAACAACCATTTATCGTCTAGTTAACACTGTATTATCAGTCACTATGGTGGAGTACCTATTGCAATGGACTTACAACTGGAAGATCATGGTTTTTGAATGTCGATCTCCTGTCAAGATGATGATATCAGTCACATGCCATCTCCTGACATGATAATGATATCAGTCAGCATGGTGTGGAGTGCTTAGGATAATGGACTAACAAATGGAAGATCATGGTTTCGAATACCATCTCCTGTCACAATGATGATATCAGTCTTTGTGGTGGAATGCTTAGTGCGACAGACTTACAACTGGAAGATCATGGTTTCGAATGCCGATCTCCTGACATGATGATGATATCAGTCACATGCCATCTCCTGACATGATAGTGATATCAGTCCACATGCCATCTCCTGACATGATATGATATCAGTCACATGCCATCTCCTGACATGATAGTGATATCAGTCACATGCCATCTCCTGACATGATATGATATCAGTCAATGCCATCTCCTGACATGATAATGATATCAGTCACATGCCATCTCCTGACATGATATGATATCAGTCACATGCCATCTCCTGACATGATATGATATCAGTCACATGCCATCTCCTGACATGATAGTGATATCAGTCACATGCCATCTCCTGACATGATAATGATATCAGTCACATGCCATCTCCTGACATTGAGATAATGATATCAGTCACATGCCATCTCCTGACATGATAATGATATCAGTCACATGCCATCTCCTGACATGATGATGATATCAGTCACATGCCATCTCCTGACATGATAGTGATATCAGTCACATGCCATCTCCTGACATGATATGATATCAGTCACACCATGGTGCGAGTATTAGAAACAGTGGACTATAACTGGAAGATCATGGTTTCAATGCCGATCTTCTGACATGATGATGATATCAGTCACCATGGTGGAGCAGTACATTAGAACAGTTTGGGCTAATAACGTCAAGATTCTGACATGATATGATATCGCAATGCCATCTTCTGACATGATAATGATATCAGTCACCATGGTGCGGAGTACTTAGAACAGTGGACTAATAACTGGAAGATCATTGTTTCCAATGCCGATCTTCTGACATGATGATGATATCAGTCACCATGTGTGGAGTGCTTAATGCAATGAATTTACAACTGGAAGATCATGGTTTCCAATGCCGATCTCCTGTTAAGGCCCTTGTTAGATTGTTTTCCCTCCTACTGGCTCCTACTCACAGATGAACGTGCTATGGGCTCCTTTGGAAGACTGGGATAGCATATCATCATCATCATCATCATCATCATCTCATCATCATCATCATCACCATCATCATCATCATCATCATCATTGTCGTCGTCGTCGACGACGTCGTCGTCGTCGTCGCCGCCGTCGTCTTCGTCGTCATCATCGTTGTTGTCGTTGTTGTCGTCGACATTATCATTATAGTCATCGTCGTTATCATCATCATTGTCGTCGTCATTATCATCATCATCGTCCTCCTCCTCCTCCTCGTCATCATCATCATCATCATGATCGTCCTCGTCATTATCTTTATCGTCATCATCGTCGTCATCATCGTCGTCGTCGTCGTCGTCGTCATCATCATCATCATCATCATCATCATCATCATCATCATCATCATCATCATCATCATCATCATCATCTTATCTTCGTTATTATCATTCACCATCTATTATTTGTAGTAGCAGCAGCGGCAGTAGTAGTAGTAGTAGTGGTGATGGTACTAGTAGCAATAGTAGTAGTAGTAGCAATCGTAGCAGTAGTCGTAGTAGTAGTAGTACTGTTATTACTATGATTATCAGCAACAGCAGCAGCAGTAGTAGTAGTAGCATTATCATTAGTAGTAGTATTATCACTGTTATTATTGTGATTATCATTATATGATTATGAGCAGCAGCAGCAGAAGCAGTAATAGTAGTAGTAGTAATCGTACTACTACTACTATTAATAGAAGTAGTAGTAGTAGTAGTAGTAGACTAAGTTGTAGCATCATCATCATTATTTTTTCCATCATTATCACCATTGTTGTTATTTATTTTATTATCATCATCATCATTTTTTCCATCATTATCACCATTGCTGTTGTTATTATTATTATTATCATTATCATTAATACTGTAATTATTACTATTAATGCTGTTATTATCATTTTCAGCATCATCATTACAATGATCATTATAATACACAAATTACATAAGATGACCAAGAAAACTTTTGAGTGTCTTTGAAACTTTGTCTCTGCATCTCTCTCTCTCTTTCTCTCTCTCTCTCTCTCTTTGTCTCTCTCTCTCTCTCTTTCTCTCTCTTTCTCTCTCTCTCTCTCTCGCTCTGTCTGTCTATCTGACTGTCTCTTTCTCTCTCTCTAGTTTTCTCTCATACCCTCTCTCGCTATTCTTGTTCTCTAAAGCTTAGTCTCTCTCTCTCTCTCAGTCTCTCTCCCTCTCTGTTACAGTTTGTCTCTTGCTGTCAATGTTTGTGGCTACGATCTTATTGACCACTGACCACTGACCTGTAGGCCCCAGCGGTCAACTGGCCGCCACTTGAAGGCCCCTGACCTGTTCACCCGGTCATTCCGCCGTCACTCTGTCTGTATGCGTTGGCACTGGTCACTTGCCAAAGTGTATGTACACATACATACACATACATACCTGTGGCTCTGTCTGTTGGTGTCTCACAGTCACAATGCTCTCATCTTTTTTTGCCGCAAAGGGTAGACATAGGGGGTAAAGGTCAAACTTCCAGTCGGTCTGTCTTGGGTTCCATCCGCCGAGACACATCTCCGCCTGGTGGGTAAGTTTCAGTTCAATTTCACTTTCAGTTTCAGTTTCTCAAGATGACGTTTCCGCGCTCGGAACGAATTCCATATGCACTAACGTCATACGTGCAATGTGTATGGTGATCATAGCACAAGTCTTAAGCCTGCGCATAAACCCATGAGATGGCCAGGTCCTGAGATCCTATCCAGGCTATGTTTTATCTAACCTACAGTTTTTAGACTAGTATTGTATCAGTCATTTTTCAAGGGAAAATAATTTTTTTTTAATTTTTAAAAAAAAAAAAAAAGGAAAAGATAAAGAAAGGCAGACCTCCTATTGCACACATCGAGAACATAACCAACATCAGTAGCCTAAATATTTAAGAAAATGTCCACAAAAGTCATAACAGAGCGGGCTGGAGGGAGATGGTGGTGTCCGGGTATGCACCGGCCAACACAGAACCCGGTGACACCGACAGGTGAGACAAGTGAAATTGTATCAGTCTGTCACAGGAACATCAACTAAGTGACATAACTCTTGAGAATCACGGAGTTATCTCCCATGTAGAATTTCTCAAATCGAACACAGTTTGCGCTACCCATTCAGCTAGCATAGACGCAGCCACAAAGCATAAAGTTGTAAGCTCAGAAACTGTGTTGGATTTGAGAAATTCTACATGGGAGATAACTCCGTGACTCTCAAGAGTCATGTTATTTCGTTGATATTTAAAATTCTCCCTGCTTCCCTCTAATTTCCTTTGGTATGTCATAGAACAGTTTTGATGACATGGACATGACACGGGTATCTGTGTACTTTATCTTCAGAGAAATTAACAGACAGACGAAATAGATAAATATTTCTTTTAATCAAAGGTCTGAATCACAACACAACTAGCCACTCAGTAATAACTGGCGGGTAAGCTTGCTTACACTCTAAAACAAGTGCGACTGCCCGCGTTCAAGCAAACAGGAACCAGAAGAACACGAAAATAGAATTAGAACGCGTATTTGATACAACAAGACAAGACAGGAGCAAATTTTCGGCCAACTGGCCTTTATCAAGCGTGAATGTAAGATCATTACATTCACACTTGATCAAGGCCAGTTGGCCGAAAATTTGCGCCTGACTTGCTCACACTTACTTGCTCCGGCGTCTCGTGACACGTGACGCGGTCAAGATGCTCCACCATGCATGTTTCCTAGCCACAGATGGTGTCGTTCCATCTTCTGTTGAGGTACACATATTAATGCACGCGCGATGATGAGATGAGAATGGGGATGACAGTGATGATGACATGGGGTTCCACTTCGAATTGAGTCTGCGTGATGAAGCTGTACTCTACTGCACCTACTATCATAATCCGAGCAGGTCATGGTGTTGGCCAGGCTGGAGAGATACAGACACCTGTGGTACTTGTCATGAAAAACACCCTCATTGGTGTGAATGAGACTCGATTGTGTCTGATGGTATGTTGTGTGTCTAGAGTGTTGCTTTTCAAGTCTATATAATCGTGTTCATCACCGGCTTACATCGGATGATGCAGATTGAAAATATGTCTCTGGAGAATTGTTCCATCGTCATCATTTTGCTCCAAACGTAAGCTTGGTTTGTGTCACTCTTTGGACGATACACGTCTGTACTTTTTGAGTACATATTTACATTTTCAGGATGTGTGTGAGAACTCGGGTTTCCTGAAAATATTTTTCTTATTGTTGTTGTTGTTTTTGTTTTTGTTACTATTGTTCTTGTTCATCATTTGTTTTTGTTTTTGTTACTATTGTTCTTGTTCATCATTTATTTATTTAATTTATATATATGTTCCTTTTAATTTTTGAAGATCAGCTACACAGATACACATGTCATTTACATGTTACCAAAATCATTCCAATGATAGGCTGATACAATACCAGTATAAAATATAGACTAAGTAATACATAGGCCAGGTAGAGCCATAGGACTGACCAGGTCCTATGAGCAGGCTTAAGGCTTGAGCCATGATCATACACATGGCACCTATGACGTTAGTGCAAATGGAATTCATTCCGACAGCGGAGACGTCATCGTGAGAAACTGAAACTGAAACGGACAACTACATGTATCGTGTGCCCAACTGTGCCAGCAACTGTCTGGCAGACTCCTTTAACTTGCGCAAAATGTATGCTCTGGCAAGGTCTTGCAAAACGGGGAAACGAATGGGACCCATGAAACATTGTTAACCACTAGAATGATTGGAACATCAAGACAGGCATCAAATTAGTTAGTTTCAAATTCAGTTTCTCAAGATGACGTCTCTGTGCTCGGAACGAATTCTATATGCACTAACGTCACAAGGTGCCATGGGTATGGTGATCATGGCACAAGCCTTAAGCTTGCACATAAACCAATGAGCTGGCCAGATCCTGAGGCCCTACCTATACTGTTTTACCCAATCTACATTTTATACTGGTATTCCACCATCCCACCACCGGAACAGTCTTGGCCACATGTAAATGACATGCGTATCTGTGTGTCGTACAATCAACAAAGGAACACACATATAATGTAAATAAATTAATGATTAAAGGTCTGAATCACAACACAAGTAGCTATCCACGAAACACTAAAAAAAGAATCAGAACGCGAATACAATACAACCAGACAAGACAGTCGCAAAATTTCGGCCAACTGGTCTTTGTCTAGCGTAAGATCACAAACAAACAAACAAACAACAAACAAACAAACAAACAAACAAACAAACAAACAAACAAACAAACAAACACTTTGTCCAGTGTGACACTGGACGAAGCAGCAGGGAGGTCTCGGTCTTTTTCTCCTGATTTTTACATTTGTTGTTTGTTTGTGATCTTGCGCTTGACAAAGGCCAGTTGGCCGAACATTTGCGCCTGTCTTGTCTGGTTGTATTAAATACGCGTTCTGATTCTTTCTTTGTTTTGTTTTTGTTCTTGTCCACATACTGGCAAGTGTGTGGAGATATTCGATGGGTATGGCCAGATAGCACTGAGAGGATCCTATGCCTGGGTGTAGCACTGAGAGGATCCTATGACTGGGTAGCACTGAGACGATCCTATGTCTGGGTAGCACTGAGAGGATCCTATGACTGGGTAGCACTGAGACGATCCTATGTCTGGGTAGCACTGAGAGGATCCTATGTCTGGATAGCACTGAGAGGATCCTATGTCTGGGTAGCACTGAGAGGATCCTATGTCTGGGTAGCACTGAGAGGATCCTATGCAGGGTAGGACTGAGAGGATCCTATGTCTGGGTAGCACTGAGAGGATCCTATGTCTGGGTAGCACTGAGAGGATCCTATGGCAGGGTAGACTGAGAGGATCCTATGTCTGGGTAACACTCAGAGGATCCTATGTCTGGGTAACACTCAGAGGATCCTATAGCTGGGTAACCCCTGAGAGGATCCTATGTCTGGGTAGCACTGAAAGGATCCTATTTGGTGCCTTTGGTAGCACTAAGAGGATCCAATGGCTGGGTAGCACTCAGAGGATCCATCCGGCGAGGTAAAGATGGAGGTCATGGAAGTTGCCCCTGTGCTAAACGATAAGTATTTCTTCAAGTGGCTGAAATCTATTTACACCGCGCGTTCGTTTCACGGGACACTTTTTTTTCTCTCCCTCGCATCTCGCTTTCTCGCCACTTCAACGGGAGTGTACTAATCATCATCATCATCATCATCATCATCATCATCATCATCATCATCATCATCATCATCATCATCATCACCATCACCATCATCATCATCATCACCATCACCATCAGCAGCAGCATCACCATCATCATTATCACCTTCTTCTTCTTCTTCTTCTTCTTCTTCTTCTTTCTTCTTCTTCTTCTTCTTCTTCTTCTTCTTCTTCTTCTTTCTTCTTCTTCTTCTTCTTCTTCTTCTTCTTCATCTTCTTCTTCATCTTCTTCTTCTTCTGCATCATCATCATCATCATGAGCACTGCCGCATGGCGTTGGCGATCATGGCCCTTCATACGAATCGGTCCCTTGTCGCTGCAAGTACATCTTCCACCCTCTCTGTCCTCAGCCATTCTGCAAGTCTGTCCAGTATATTCTCCCTGAGTCTACCTGGTGTTCTCTTTCCCTCCAGCTTTCCTGTTGTGACCAGGTGTTTTTTTTTCTCCAATCTTCTTTATTTATGATCTTCTTGTGTCTGCCTGCTTCAAGACTGTCTCGTTTTTTTTTCTTTGCTGTCCATGGAACTCGTTCCGTTTCATAGGACACTTTTTTTTCTCGCCCTCGCCACTCGCTTTCTCACGTCACAACTTGCTTTCTCGCCACTTCAACGTCACCATTCGCTTTCTCGCCATTTCAACGTCAGAACTTGCTTTCTCGCCACTTCAACGTCAGAACTTGCTTTCTCGTCACTTCAACGTCACCACTTGCTTTCTAGACATTTCAACGTCACCACTCGCTTTCTCGTCACTTCTGCGTCATCATTTGCTTTCTCGTCACTTCAACGTCATCACTCGCTTTCTCGCCATTTCAATTTCATCACTTATTTTCTCAGCACTTCAATGTCACCACCTGCTTTCTCGCCATTTCAACATCACGCCACCCGCTGTCTCGCCAGTTCAATGCAAGGCGAGAGTGCTATAGTGTAAGAAACGAGCTTTAGATCAGCACAGAATTATTTGACCTGGGAGATAAAAAAAAAAAAAAAAATCTCCGCCCTTTACCCACCAACGGTAACTCAAGCAGGTTCGAACCCCATACCTTCCTGTTTTAAGACCAATGTCTTAACCACTCGTCTATATCACCCCCGTCACGTGCTGGACGAGTTCAGACAAATTGACCGTCCACCGCTCGCTCCTTGATATCAGTTTGCTCTTGTCTTGTTGAGGGTCTTTTAAACAAGACACTGACAAGGCCTTGACCTCTTTCGCTAGAAGACGGGTGCCGTGTGTGTCCAAGGTTGAGTGCAGCTTTCGTGGACAAAACGGTCACTCCGCGAACACAGAACCTTTTTTAATTTAACCCTTTGACTCCCGCAACCCTATCCACCAACTGCAGAAATCTACCCCTTTGACTCCCGCACCCTATCCACCAACTGCAAAAACTTATCCCTTTGACTCTTCTCACCCTATCCACCAGCTTCCTGCAGGAAGCTGGTGGATAGGGTGAGGGAGTCAAAGGGGTAAGTTTTTGCCTTGCAAGCCATGGCTGACAATTGCAGGATGCTGGTTGGATAGGGTGCGGGAGTCAAAGGGTTAACATGTGGGGTAAGCGTTTTACCATGGGGCTGGTTGGTTCTGTTTACAGAAAGAACCATGGACTCACGATTTGATATCTTGAGTTCATTCTCATCTTGCCTGGAACATTATAAACTGTCCTGTTTGCTGTCCATCTGAATGTTTCCATCATTCTGGTAATGTCAGCTTAGTGTCTCAAAGATCTTCTCTTTCCCCCCTCCCCCTCCCCTTTCCGATCATCAGTTCAAGACCTTGCCAGGGCATAGGGTTTTACGCAGGTTTAGGAAGTCTGCCGAGCAACTGCTGGCAGATTTGGGCGGAGCGCATATGGAATATTGTCCGAGTACGATGAATCCGTCTCGAACAAACTCCAAATTCCATACTCACCATGGAATTCTATGTCCACATAGTGTAAGAAAAATATCAACTCTTTCCCAAAGTAAATATTTGTGTGTACCGAAATTTCTACAATGTATTTCCACATAGTATAGTCGCTGTAGCCACTCTCCTTCCCAAAATAAATGCCACTCTCCTTCCCAAAATAAATGCCACTCTCCTTCCCAAAATAAATGCCACACTCCTTCCCAAAATAAATGCCACTCTCCTTCCCAAAATAAATGCCACTCTCCTTCCCAAAATAAATGCCACTCTCCTTCCCAAAATAAATGCCACTCTCCTTCCCAAAATAAATGCCACTCTCCTTCCCAAAATAAATGCCACTCTCCTTCCCAAAATAAATGCCACTCTCCTTCCCAAAATAAATGCCACTCTCCTTCCCAAAATAAATGCCACTCTCCTTCCCAAAATAAATGCCACTCTCCTTCCCAAAATAAATGCCACTCTCCTTCCCAAAATAAATGCGTGTACCAAAATTTTATTTTATAGAACAGTTTGGCGTAGCATAACAATAGTAATGATTCTCTTTCCCAAAATAAATACGCTTGCCAAAACTGTCATATGTACATCTATCTATATATATATATTACATATATATATATATATATATATATATATATATATATATATATATATATATATATATGGTCGACTATCGTGGTCGATAAAGTCCAACGTAGCACTTTATTTGTGTACCCTCATGTGGGATCTCAGGCCAAAGCATGATGCACACAAGCGGCCGCACACCGGACACTCATGGAAGCTCTGCAGAGTTGGTTCCGTCCTTTATTGCAGCACGCTTTTCCACTTGGCTGCTTTGTCTTTCATTTTCATAAGCTTCTGTTCCCTTGCGAATAGCTTGCCTCCATTCAGACCTGTTTGTGGCCATGATTTCCGATTGTTCTTCATGATTGTCACGTTTCTGGAGGAATTTTTTTTCAGGGTGTCTCTGTAGCGAAGCTTTGGCCGTCCTCTTGGTCGATGGCCCTTTGTCAGTTCACCGTAGAAGAGCTGCTTTGGAAGCCTGTTATCCTGCATGCGCACGAGATGTCCAGATCCTCTTAGCTGAAAAAGAAACATCGTACAACAATAACAACCACTCTCTTTCCTAGAGAAAATGTGTGTGCCAGATATTAATTCTATGTCTCCATTTTTGACAAGACATTTCCTCGTGATCTAACAACAGTAATCACCAAAGTAAACGTGTGTGCTAAACCTATGATTCTGTACTTTGATATATCACGAAAATACTGATTGTTTTCTTTCCCAAAATACGCATATGAGCCAAAACATTTGATTTGGCCAGTTATTTCCACATAATATAGCAATAAAAAATACTCTCTTGTGTTCGCATGTGGAACAGCTTTTGCTCGGATACACATTAAAAAGAAAATCACGGTAGAAAAGACAGAAAATATCACGGTAACAACGACATAAATGGACTAAACCAGTCAACGTGGATAAGTGGTTACCACAACACATCATAAACTGGGAAATCGTGGGTTCGAACCCTCCTCCTCCTCCTCCTCCTCCTCATCATCATCATCATCATCATGCGCCCTGCCGCATGATACTGGCGATCATGGCCTTCCATACGAATCTATCCTTTGTCGCTGCAAGTATATCTCCCACCATCTCTGTCTTCATACACTCCGCAAGTCCGTTCAATATTTTCTCCATGGGTTTACCTGGTGCTCTTTTCCCATCTAGCTTTCCTGTTGTGACTGCGTGCTCTAATTTCTCTTGCCTCATAAAATGTCCTATAAATGTTGCTTGTCTTTTCCTAATCATCTTCATTAATGTTCTTTTTGTGTCTACCTCCTTCAAGACTGTCTCGTTTGTTTTCTTTGCTGTCCATGGAACTCTTCACACTCATCTTACAAACCACATTTCAACTGCCTCAATCTTGTTCTGACTTTGCGTGTTGACTGTCCACGCTTCACATCCGTACAACAGTATCGGTTCTACATAATACTGAAGAACTCTCTTCCTGATGTTACTTGATAGGCATTTGTTGGTAAGAATGCTATTCATTTTCTTGAATGCTGTTTTAGCTTGCTCCTAGGTCTTCCCAATAAATCAGCTCTGGGTAGGAAACCGTCGGGATAAAAATGGGAGAAAAATTCCCACAGTTATTTTAACGGAATTCCAACTTACAACCATAGACCATTAGTGTTTTCGACGAAATTTGGAAATGTGTATTTTCAACCCTAAAATTGTTGTAAAAGTTTGGATTGCAGTCTTGTGCAGCGCAGTGATCAAGACAAAAAAATTATTTCAAGGTTGTATCATTATGGGGGTGCAACAACTTTGACAAGTGTGACTTGATGATTATGATAATGAATAATAATGATGATCTTCTGCTTCTTCCTTCTCCCCTTTCTCCTTCGTTTTCTTCTTCATCTTCTATTTCTTCGCCTTTGTCTTCTTCCTCGTTTAATCCTTTCACTTCAGGGATGTTCTCCACCCTCCCTACCCCTAACACTACCACTCTAAAACCTTGAGTGATGATCTGATTGCCAGTCTTCCAGATGACACAATAAAACGAGATCTTGTCTGCAGCATGTACTTTGGGCATTAAAAACAAACAATCGATAATAAGATTTTAAGAGTTGTCCTGGGCAAAATTGTGTTGAAAAAAATCCATTCTCTCACTGGCTGTACAAAAAAACAACCCCGCAACAACAACAAAGTTTTTTAAAAAGTCTCAAATGATCAATTTATAGCTGTTTTCAGCTTTGTGCTCGTGTGGTGTGACGTCTGCATTCTCACATCATTTTTAGCTTGTCCTTACCTTGACCTGCTATATCACCTTGTGTAAGTTCTGACTTGTTCTCAGAAGGACATAACTCTTGAGAATTGTCTCCCATGTTGTATAGAACTCAAATCTAACACAGTTTGCGCTACCCATTCAGCTAGCAGTGGAGTGTTCTGAGCTTACTGTTTTTGTACTTTGTATCTGCTTCTATGCTAGCTGAATGGGTAGCGCAAACTGTGTTAGATTTGAGAAGTTCTATACAACATGGGAGATAATTCTCAAAAGTTATGTCCTTTGATTAATATTATAAAAAAAGTCTCCCTGCTTCCCTCTTATTTCTTTGTTCTCAGAAGGCTTCTGGAACCATAAGAGGACATTCCTTTCTACACCAAAACAACAAACAAACGAACAAAACACACTCCATTCTAGATAAAAAAAAAAAACAAACAAACAATTGCTGATGAACCCTATCGTTCAGGAAGCCATTGCAGGTCATCTAAAACGGCCACATAAACATAAACACCAGACCGCACAGAAGGTTTCGTGACACTGTCATTAACAATATGATGCTGATTTCTTCAGCTGTATTGCTTCAAGGACAGATTGTACACAACAAAGCTGTGTGTGGATCGAGGCGCCAATCGGGAAAGAGTGGCAGAACGATTCAGACGTTCGCCTGCCAATACGTCAACTTGTGTGTGTGTGTGTGTGTGTGTGTGTGTGTGTGTGTGTGTGTGTGTGTGTGTGTGTGTGTTTTGTGTGTGTGTGTGTGTGTGGCGTGTGCGCGCGTTTGTGTGTATGCGTGTGTGTGTGTGTGTATGTATGTGTTTGTGTGTGAATGTGTGTGTGTGTGTTTGTGTGTGTGCGTGTGTGTGTTGTATGTATGTGTTTGTGTGTGAGTGTGTGTGTGTGTGTATGTGTGTTGTGTGTGAGCGTGTGTGCGTTTGCGTGCGTGTGTGTGTGTGTATGTGTGTGTGTGTGTGTGTGTGTGTGTGTGTATGTGTGTGTATGAGTGTGTGAGTGTGTGTGCGTGTAGCACGCACGTGTGTGTAAGAAACTGTGTGTGTGTGTGTGTGTGTGTGTGTGTGTGTGTGTGTGTGTGTGTGTGTGTGTGTGTGTGTGTGTGTGTGTTGTGTGTGTGTGTGTTCTTTCTTTCAAAAAGTCAACTCGAGGTTTCAGAGTTCGTTTCGCGTAAAGGCCTCGACTTATTTTTCCCAAAAGTTTAAACCGAAAATCGAACTCAAGGGCTATTCCTTCGGAAGGGAACGAAAAACGAGCCGGACCCGTGTGCCTTCTGGCCCGCACACGCTAAAGACCCAACGGCAGTTGAAAATCGTGAACATCAGAGCTTTCGCCTGACTGCCCTGGTATAAAACGTTGGAGAGGTAGGTTTATTTCCCAGATCCCTCCCCCTGAAGGCCAATTAGCCTTCCTGCCTTTCTAAAAGTCTTCGTCCGAAAAACAAAGCTGGGTGGCACTGCACTACGGCGACGCCCTCTCGAAGGGAGGAGCAGCCCGAGTTTTATATGGTAAATCCACTGTGACATTAATGTATATGAAATATGAAATATGAATACATCTCAGAGTCGGTTGAAGCCTGTAACGTAAAACCTGAAGTGTTTGTTGTTTCAAGGATTTTTGGCGGTGTCAGCTCAGGGTTTGACAGGTCCTGTCCTCCCTTTCTCATTTCAAGACCATTTCTTTTTTAGTCTATTCTCCATGTCAGCTTAATGGCCACAGAAGCTAAGACATTTTTTTCAACAATTCTATGACGACGATACCGATGAGAATGATAATCATGGAGCTATGGAGTTCCATGTAGGATTGAGACTACGTGACAGGAATGTACTCTACACTTACTGTCAAAACATATCTTGGCTTCAACACGCCGAAGATATACTGACACCTGCGGTGTTGGTCAGCTGATTTCAACAGTGGCCTCAAGTGATACATCTGTAAAGTTGATGAGACTCGACTATGTGGTCCCAGTCTTTCCGACCAGCTCATAGCACGCTCAACTCTGGGTAGGGGTTAGTTGGGGCCGAAACATCTCACAGTGGTTTTGAAAGGACTGATAGGGATTTGAATTTTCAACCTTGCAGTCGATGTTCCATTGCACTAATCACTACTTTTGCCCTTTGACTCCCGTGTCCTGTCCATCAGCATCCTGCATTGCCAACCATGCTAGCAAAGCAAAAACTTAACTCTTTTGATTCCCTCACCCTTTCCACCAGCTTCCTTAAGTTTTGCGGTTGGTAGATAGGATGTGGGAGTCAAAGGGTTAAGACAACTGGTTCCATTTCAAAACCTTGCCAGCGTATAGGGTTTTGCTTTGGCTCAAGGAATCTCATCTCATCTCTCATCCCTCTCCCATGCCGGGATCGGCGGTAGGAGCCACGCTCGACGTCACAAGTTTTCTCCAGGTAACACGATTAAGCCATCTGTGGGCGACCTCCTGGATCTCCAGACCACAGACTTCAGCAGTGTTTTTGAAATAAGAGATATGG
Source organism: Monoplex corrugatus (assembly GCA_030674185.1). NCBI lineage: Eukaryota > Metazoa > Mollusca > Gastropoda > Littorinimorpha > Ranellidae > Monoplex > Monoplex corrugatus. The sequence continues at coordinate 35,134,824 of CM060307.1, read as the reverse complement.
TGGTCGTCCCTTTCTTTTCCTCGCCTCAACTTTCCCATGAAGGACCATTGACATCAGATCTGTTCTGGTGTTTCTGATAGCATGACTTACGTATTTGGGCTTTCTTTTGCTGATCTCTGTCACCAGATCCAAAACAAGTGCGATTGCCAGCGTCCAAGCAAACAGGAACCAGAAGAACAAGCAAACCAAAAAGGACGCGTATTCAATACAACAAGACAAGACAAGCGCAAATTTTCGGCCAACCGGCCTTTGTCAAGCGCGAAAGCACGATCACGAACAGACACCAACCAACGGATAATAAGAAAAGGACTAAAAACTTCCCGGCAACCTCGTCCAGTGGATAAAAAGGTCACCAGCTGGCGCCTGACATTGTTTCTTTAACGCACTATCGTTTGTTCTTCTGTCTGTCCATTTGATTTTGAGAAGTCGTCTATATAGAGCCACACTTCTGCTCACTGATTTTTTTCTTCGTCTTTTCTTCGTGTCCAGACTTCACAACCAAACATTAAAACAGGTCAAATCAAAGTTTTCAGGATTCTTAGTTTTAAATCTTTGAGAAGCCTCTGTCTTTCTATACGTTGCTGAACTAGACCATTTTTGTTTTGTATGCCGATTCTTGTTTTCATATCTTAGGTGAAGGAGCCGTCATTTGCTTTTACAGATCCTAGATGCTTGAAATATTGGACATTTTCTAAGTCTGTTTTTCTTATTTGAATGTTTGGATGTTCCTGGCCTTTTCTCGCTACGTGCATGACTTTGGGTGTTTTTTTTTTTCTTTCTTTCTTTTTTTTTTTTTATTAGCGTTCAGTTTCAATCCTGCCCTGCAACCTGTTGCATCAATCGGTAGATAATTCTCTTGTGATGTTATCTGCCATTAATGCAGTGTCATCGGCAGATCTCAGGCTGGTGATGTTTCTTCTTCCAATCTTTATTCCCATCTCTTCTAAATCTGCCTCTCTAATGACCTGCTCTGTGTACAAGTTAAAATGACGAGGCGAAAGGATGCAGCCCTGCCTGACTTCCCTTTTTAATGCCAAAATATTTGCAGTGTGCAGCATTCCATCTGATGGTCGCTTTTTGGTATTGGTATAATGCTACTATAAGTGACACCAAGTGTTTGGGGAAGCCCATCTTTGCCATTGAGTTAAACAGTTGATGGTGTATGACACTTTCAAAGGCCTTACTGTAGTCGATAATGGTAATGAAAGCTTCTTGTTCGCTGTTCCTTACTTTTTCTATCAAAATCTGTGAGACAAATAACATATCTGTTTGCCCCTGCTGGATCTGTTACCAGCCTGACAGAGAGTTCTTCTTCTACTTTTTGTTTCTTTCTCGTCAGTATGATGATTAGCAGTACTTTACTGGTGTGGCTGATTAGGGCGATGGTTCTACAGTTACTGCAGTCCTTGGTTTTCCCATTTTCATATAGCATGACAAATTCTCGTAACTTCCAGTCATCAGGCCATTGACATGATTCCCGTCATGCTCGTAGATGACGTAAGCAGTTACACCTGCTACTCCAGTGTTCGCCTTGCTCGTGGTCCAATTCAGGTGATTTTCCTATCTTCAGTTGAAGTTGATCTATTGCTGCTCTACCTTCGCTGACAAGAAATTTTGCAAAGCGATAAACAGATTTATGACGATGACAGTAAAAATAATTTCATTTATATAGCGAAAGCAGTCCACGTCAAAAACATGCTTGTTGCACGCTCACACACACACAACACACACACACACACACACACACACACACACACACACACACGCACGCACACACACACAACAAACACACACACCACACGCACACGCACGCACACGCACACACACACACACCACACACCCCACACACACAGAGAGAGGATGCTGAGCTAGAGTAACACACACACACAGACGATTTTGAGATAGGGAACATTCAGCTTGCTGGGAATGTGATTCTGGACCCAAGTTGTCATCCAGTATCTCTCTCTCTCTCTTTCCCTCTCTCTCTTTCTCTCTCTCTCTCTCTCTCTCTCTCACATACACACATACACACACACACACACACAGAGGATGTTGAATCACGATACTCTCAGCCAGTTAAGTGTATGATCCTCGACCCAACTTGTCATCCTCTCTGTATCCCACCTACACAACACAACACACACAACACACACACATACACACACACACACACACACACACACACACACACACACAACCACACACACAACCACACACACAACACACACACACACACACACACTCACACACACACACCAACACTGGATGTTGAGCTAGGGTACACTCAGCCTGTTTAAGCGTGTTGATCTCTCTGACGCAAACTATCATCCTCTCTCTAACCAGGAAGCTCGTCCTGGTTCTGAACACAAAGCGTATGAACTATTTGGATCCCCTCCACCCTGGGCGTTGACTTCTATGAGGAAGATTTTTCCCTCCCTGTGATGTCGTGTTAAAAATCACCCCCTCACTTCATTTAGCCCGCCAGTTGAGACGGAGTTCCGGGATTGGCACTAGGAGCCAGATGTGAGAGATTTAGAAGATAGTGTTTCCGTCCATTTTACAAGTAGGATGCAGCTACCATAAAAACAAACGAGCTTACGTCTGTCTGTTCAGATCCCCCTTCACCCCTTTGCTGCATGAGAGAACAAATCAACTCTTAGACTCCCTCACCTTATCCGCCAGCATCTTGCATTGTCAGCCATGACAGCTATGTGGAAACTTAACTCTTTCACTCCCTCACCCTGTCTACCAACTTCCTGCAGGAAGCTGGTGGATAGGGCGAAGGAAGTGAAAGAGTTAAGTATTTTTGCAGCTGGTGGATTGAGTGTGGGAGTGAAAGGGTTAATACAGCAAATCATGATAGATCTTATTAACATTTTTGCCAACGATAACAACAAAGACTTGATGCAAATGAGAACAACTTTATACAGCAAATCATTACAGACCTTATTAACATTTATGCAAATGATAACAATAAAGACTTGATGCAAATGAGAACAACTTTATACAGCAAAAAATGATAGAGCTTGTTAACATATATTCGCAAATGATAACGACAAAGACTTGATGCAGACGAGAAAAAAAGTTATACAGCAAATCATGGCAAACTTGTAAACATTTTTTTGCAAACATCAGAGACTTTATGCAACTGATGACAACTGTATACAGCAAATCCTGACAGAGCTTGTTAACAATTTTTGCAATGATAACAACAAAGACTTGATGCAGATTTGAACAATTTAATGCAGCAAATCATAAGAGATCTTATTAAATTCTTTTTGCCAACGATAACAACAAAGACTCGATGTAAATGACAACAACTTTATACAGCAAATAATTACAGACCTTATTAACATTTATGCAAATGATAACAACAAAGACTTGGTGCAGATGAGAACAATTTGATACTGCAAATCATAACAGATCTTATCAACATGTTTGCTAACGGTAACAACAAAGACTTGATGTAAATGATAACAACTTTATACAGCCAATCATAATAGATTTGTTAACATTTTTTTGCAAACAATAACAACAAGACTTGATGCAAATGAGAACAACTTATACAACAAATCAAATAGATTTTATTAACAATTTTTACAAACGATGACATCAAAAAATTTGATGCAAATGAGAACAACTTAATACAACAGCAAGCCATAATAGATCTTATTAACATTTATGCAAACGATAACAACAAAGATTTGATGCCTATGAAAACAACTTAATACAGCAAATCATGATAGGTCTTATAAACATTTTTTTTTGCAAACGATAACAGAGACTTTACGCAAATGATAACAACTTTATACATCAAATCATGATAGATCTTATTAACATGTTTGCAAACGATAACAACAAAGACTTGATGTAAATGAGAACAACTTTATACAGCAAATCATGGTAGATCTTGTTAACATTTTATGCAAACGATAACAATAAAGTCTTGATGCAACTGATAACAACTTTATAAGCAAATCATAATAGATCTTATTAACATTTTTTGCAAAGGATAACATCAAAGACATGATGCAAATGAGGACAACTTTATTCAGCAAATCACAATATATCTTATAAACATTTATGCACATCATAACAACAAGAGTATATGTAAATGACAACAGTTTTATGCAGCAAATCATCACAGACCGTATTAACATTTATGCAAACGGTAACAACAAAGACTTGATGCAAACGAGAACAGTTTGATACAGCAAATCATGATAGATCCTATTAGCATTTATGCCTATGATAACAAGAAAGACCTGATGCAAATGAGAACAGTTTTATACAGCAATTTTCATGTGACAGACTTTGTCAACACAACCACATCCTCTCCAGGTGTATGGGCACAGTTCCTGAATATGACGTCAATTATCGTGAACATCACGAGAGCAGCAGGGTCGCACAATGTCGAGGGTTTATTGTGTTCTCTTATTCTTCTCTCACGTGGCTGGGTCAGTGATCTGTTTGTTTTGACCATCATATTGCTTGGAGTGGTCGTGTGATGGTTATCACGGGCATGATCATATATCGTGTTTTCTTATTTCCTGGTAAAGGAGAGCAGTTGTGTCTTAGGTTATGGAGAGGTCATCGTAGAAGATTGTGTATGTATATGTATGTGTATATGTGTGTGTATGTATATGTATGTGTGTATATATGTATTTGTATATATATGTATGTATAGATATATATATATATATAGAGAGAGAGAGAGTGACAGACAGACAGATAGATAGATAGATAGATAGAGAGATAAATAGATAGATGATAGATAGAAAGATAGAAGATAGATAGATAGATAGAGAGAGACAGAGAGACAGACAGACAGATAGACAGATAGATAGATAGGTAGATAGACAGACAGACAGACAGATAGATAGATTTAATCGAGGATAGATAGATTTGACCGACAGATAGATATACTATTCACCAATTGTTAAGGACATAAACTTTACACAAAGATCAAAATCAATTATTTGTTAGAAAATATCAGTTTACTGAAAACATCTTCATAATTTAAGATTTCATTTTTAGATACATGTGATTGCAAGAACCAAACTGGTTTTCTAGCGTGCAAGAAGAATATTGAGATTTTTTCCTTTTATCTTTTACCTTTTTTTTTCTTTTCAATGGGCATTTTTTCTAATGTATAAGAAATATCTGCCAAGAAGTGTCTTGGTGTTCAGAAAATGAACAGGCCTCGCCATCAACAAGTTTATGAAACCTATGACAGCTTCAGCATGGCATCGGCTCTTCATGCTATTAATGAGACTCTGGATGCTAGAACATTCCATTCCTTTATCAATACCATTTTCAGTTCTGGGGGCTTCTCTTATTCGGGCTTGTGGGGGCAATTCTTTGAACCAAGCTGTAGCATTCCACGCCAAACTCCTCACGACGCACTTTGGGATCAGACGATCAACCGATGACCCATGTGCAGCGTGTTTTTTTAGGCACGATAAGATCCCTTGACAACAACAGTTATTATCCCTGGCAAAGGTCTGAAGAACACACACACACACACACACACACACACACACACACACACATACACACGCACGCACGCACGCACGCACGCACACACACACAAACACACACACACATACACACACATAAATAAATAAACGATTAAAGCACAGGCAGGCAGAACACTCCGTCTGGACCTCCGCCATGCAGTAGTAAATAATACAGATATATTGAGGTTGTTTGTTCCAGATTAGTTTGTTTGTTTGTTTGTTTGTTTATTTGTTTGTTTGTTTGTTCGTTTGTTTGTTTGCTCTTTTAGCGTTCCGGTTTGCGTGGATGCGTGTATGCATGTTGTTTTTGCCCACACTGTACAAGCTGTATGTTGCTGCATAATTCTGCATGTTCCGTCTTTATGAGCTGCATACTGGGCGTTTTCACGTGCTCAATAACCATTCAACACTGACATGATTCATACGATCTTTAATAACGTGCGTATTTGATATTTCGCATGCACATACAAACAAAAGGACTTTAGACACTAATATGGCTACACGATCCATGTTTTGACATTTGCCACCCAGCGAATGATGGTATCCTCAGCAAAGTTTGAGCAGTGTATAAGAAGACGTTCCTTTTGTATGCCACCTCTGTCTATTAGATAATGTAACGTGAGTTTCTGGAAACATTACGCCTATTCTTCAGATGACCTCTTCTTTGTTCAACACAGACTTGACTGATTGTCCTTGTGGGATGACTGAATGTCTTTGTGAAATGTGCGTCCTTGATAGCCATTGACAAATGCCTGTTGTTTCCTGGCGTAAAAAGGAGAAGCGAAATGGAATTTATTAACCTTGTCATTCCCTCAGCCTAGGAAAGCTAATGGAAGGTGTTAGATAGGGTGAGAGAATAACAAAGTTAAAGGTTATAATTCTGATCTCGATGCTATTCTTCTAATACATTGGTGATATCAGAGTGTGCTTCAAGTCTTGTGCGGATATGGGTAAAAGCAATGTTAAAAAAAAATTGAACATGCAATGTTTACTTTTGAATCTGTATACGCTTTACGTTCATGGCTGTGTTTGCCAGTGCATCGTATAAGCGTATAACTGTCTATGTGCACATAATCACATGATCATCCATGTCCAGCTGTGTCGCGTTTGTGGTCGTACGTATAACCACACACATGCACAAAGACGGTCATTCGTCGTTGTTGTTGTTGCTGCTGCTGCTGCTGACGCTGATGATGAGGGTAAGAAAGATGAGAATAATAGTAATGGTCTGTAAACCTACGAGCCGTTCGGACCGAAACTTGGACAATCAACAAACAGAGTTGGAACAAGATTGAGGCAGCTGAAATGTGGTTTCTAGGAAGAATGTGAAAAGTTCCATGGACAGCAAAGAAAACAAACCAGACAGTCTTGAAAGAAGCAAACACAAGGAGAACATTAATGAGGAAGAGTAGGAAAACGCAAGCAACATTTATAGGACATTTTACGAGACAAGAGAAATGTGAGCACCTAGTGACAATAGGAAAGCCAGAAGGAAACAAAACACCAGGTGTCCACTAAGGAGAATACATTAGACGGTTTGGCAGAGTGTATGAAGACAAAAGGGTAGGAGAAATACCTGCAGCGACGAAAGATAGATTCGTATGGAGGGCCAGGATCGCCAACGCCATGCGGCAGGGCACATGATGATGATAATGATTCGTACGTGTCCTGAATAAGATCGAGAAAGAGAAGAATCTTAAACTGAGAGCCAAGAAAACCAAATGTTTACGCATTGGCCCGGGTCCAGCCAAATCCATCTAGATAGGTTAAGATAAAGTGGAAGAAGTCCGCCAGTTCAAAAGTTAAGGATCGATCAGATCCAACGATGCATATTGTTCCGCCGACATCAATGCCAAAACTGGTGTGGCTAAGAAACAGATGAAAAAAAAAGACAAGAAAAAAAAAAGACACGAAACTAAACTAAAAAAAAGAGAATAATGAGATGTCTGGTCTGGACCATCATGACATACAGAGCTGAAGGATGGACCCTCAAAAAGGAAAACAAAAAAAATAAATTCAACTGAAATGTGGTTCTATAGACATCTCTTGAAGGTGATCGGGAAAAACAACAGAAGTGGCAAGAGCATACTCGACGAGCTGAAAACCCGGAGAAAACGTGCACAAGTCATCCTTAAAAAGAAATTGACCTTTTTCAGAGATGCGTGCAAAAACAAAAACTGTACTCGCATGAAAGATGTCATTCAGGATAAAGCCGAAGGCACAAGAGGACAAGGGAAGACCACGAATAGATTACCTGGGAAAAACAAGTCGTAAAAGTCCAGAGACTTTCAGCTTGATTAAGGAAATAACAGTGTGGAGGATAGAGACCCAGAATGCAGTGGAAGTAGCCAACAAATAAAAGGAGTGATGCTATAGACTTGAGTTCAGTTGATAGGTGTGATATGTTAATGAGGACGGTTTCCTGGGTTCGACCGTAAGGGGCACCATATTCCATCTCATGGCTTCTGTGGAGACATACTATATGCATTTTACTCTTAGCTTGGAGACAGTATCTCGAAAATCTGAAACAGAAACTCTTCTTCTTCTTCTTCTTCTTCTTCTTCTTCTTCTTCTTCTTCTTCTTCTTCTTCTTCCTTCTTCTTCTTCTTCTTCTTCTTCTTCTTCTTCTTCTTCTTCTTCTTCTTCTTCTTCTCCTTCTTCTTCTTCTTCTCCTCCTCCTCCTCCTCCTTCTTCTTCTTCCTCTTTTTTTCTTCCTCTCCTCATTACTATTCTTCTCATCCTTATTCTTAGTCTTATTCCTATTCCTGTTGTTGTCGTTGTCGTCGTCGTTGTCATCATCATCATCTTCGTCATTATTATTATTGTTATTATTATTATCATCATCATTATTATCATTATTCTTGTGATTGCTGTTGTTGTTATTATTATTATTATTATCATAATTATTATTATCGTTGTTGCTATTAGTATATTATTGTTGTTGTTATCATTATTACTATTTTTTATAGCAAGTAGTAGTAGTAGCAGTAGCAGTAGCAGTAGTAGTAGTATTGTCATCCCCCATCATCGTTATCATTAAAATCCCACGTGGTAAAAAGTCCACTCTACAACAAAGGCATGCGGCGAGAGCCCATCCCTCCAATGTCCAAACGCGAGAAAACACTTCTCCACCCTTACTAACTAAAAAAAACCTCTTCACACTGCCATTCTTCCAGAAAGTGCTTCGCTTAGCTGACCGAAGGATTAAAAACCATACAGTGTAGAAAGAAGCTTCCTTCTAACACCCTATGATTACACTGTCTAGAAACCCGATCCCCAGGAGACCAAACGTGCCGATGGCCAAAGCTGAAGTCCCCAGGGATGGTCACCAAGCGGTGCCGGTCAAACAGAGACAGGATGGGCACTGGACACGGTATTGACTCAACAAATGAGCGGTCAAGAGTCTTGGTACCTGACTGTGTCCTCTCCTTTTTAATCACCCCAAAGAGCTAACACTGTTCGCTGAGAGATTATTATTTTTTTAGGATCATCGCACCCAGGGAGATTACCTTAGTGCTCACCGTTTTTGTGGTTTTTTTCTCGTTTTTTTTCCCTTTTTTTTTTTTTTTTGGTTCCATTTTCTACGCCGTCTTAATGGCCACAGAAGCTGGCACAGTTTTGACAATGCGATGATGATGATGACGATAAGGATGATAATTATGATGCTATGGAATGACAGGGCTGTACTCTACGCTTACTATCATAATATATCCTGGCGTCAACCAGGCCCGAGAGATACAGACACCTGCGGTGCTGATCAGAAGATTTGAGCAACACTCTCAATGACGCATCCGTGAAGTGGATGAGACTCGACTGTTTGATCCCAGTCTTCCCAATGAGCCCACAGCACGCCCAACTCTAGGTAGGAGCCGGTTAGAGCAAAAAAAATCCCACAACGATATATTTTTCAAGGGACAGACGGGGATTCGAACCCACAGCCTTCCAGTTGGTAGTCCGTTGCGTTAACCACTACACCACGGTTACTTGTTCGCTGAAAGATTACCAGTCGAGCTGATGGCCTATCCGTCCTGACCTCCACCTTTGGGTCGTCGACTTCTCTGGTCAATCTTTTATTGTTAATACTCGATGTAGGAGTCCTTGTTGGTAAAGGATGAATGGAATTACATCTGGTCGATTGTTACATGTCTTTGGTGGACATTAGATAAGTATTTTGACCGACATTTAAATTAAAGATCTGCCAAAGTGAGTGTTCCTTGCTTAATTAAGTACAGTAAAGGTTATAGATTTTTTTACTTCTTGTGTCTTGGAAACTTGTTAACAGATTATAGGGAACAAGCACCTCTTCTCAAAGCATCGCTGTGGATCTTCAGGGAGGTGAAACGACAGATAAAGGTTGTCTGATTATTCAGAATTCGTGAGTGAGGTGATCATCATCATCATGTAGCTTGCAGCATGGCGTTGGCGATCATGGCCCTCCATACAAATCTATCCCTTGTCGCTGCAAATACGTCTCTCACTCTCTCTGTTCTCAGCCACTCTGCAAGTCCGTCCAGTGTTTTTCTCCTTAGGTCTACCTGGTGTTGTTTTTCCCTGAAGCTTTCCTAGTGTGACCAGGTGCTCTAATTTCTCTTGTCTAATAAAAGGTCTTATAATTGTGGCTTGTATTGGCTTTAATTTCTTTTGCCTCATGAAATGTCCTATGAATGTTGTTAATCTTTTCCTAATCTTCTTCATTAGTATTCTTTTTGTGAGGTGATGCAGGCCTCAATTTCTCTAGGGGACCGACATGTTGAGGGTGGTGCCCATCCCCTCCCTCGTTTCTTTTCTTTCCTTAACTTTGAACAAGGCTAGGTGTTCATTCACAGCTGGAGGGGTGGGAGATCCTCCCTCTAACCCCCCCCCCCCGGAACACACACACACACACAAAGAACACTCACACACAAACACACACATTTACAAAAAAAAGTCAGAATAATAATAACAATGATAATGATGATAATATAATAATAGTGATGATAATAATGATGATGATGATGATGATGATGATGATGATGATGATGATGATGATGATGATGAGATAGATGATAATGATAGTAATAATAACAATAATAATAACAATAATGATAACATTTTCAGGGTGTGTAATTTTAACATCTGGGCATTTGTTTATATACCTTTATTGGGTTTTTTTCTCCAATGGATTTATCATGTCAATTTCCTGCTTCCTGTTTCTGCTTCTCTTCCTGGGAACAACACGTCACAGCAGAGCTTCTTCATTCGCTCTCCGTCTCCATGGTCAGACCACATCTGGCTATCCAAATGACAGACTGATGCTATACTAGTATAAGATAAAAAAAATTATAGGCTTGGTAGGACCCCAGAACCTGACCAACTCATGAGTTTCTACAGAGGCTTAAAGGCTTGTGCCACGATCATTCTGGTCTTATCCATCGCTGATTCATCGATTTGGTTCAGTTTTTACGTCGGCACCCATCTCAGGTGATATGGCCGACAGGGATAACCATCCCAGGGAAGAGGAGAGGAGGGGGAGGGGGCTTATCTAATCCTATACGGACACCACCAAAATAACAATGATGTTAAGAAGAAGACGTGGAAAGGCCAGTTTTATGTAGCACACCCCCGGGATTCGAACCCACAACCATTAGCATGTGAAACCGACGCTCCAGCTTCTCCATCGCATGACACCTGTGACGTTACATACATATACATATACATATCCATGGATATATATATACATATATACAGATAAGATAGATAGATACATACATACATACATACATAGACAAATAGATAGATAGACAGATAGATAGATACATACATACATACATACATACATACATACATAGATACATAGATACATACGTACATACATAGATACATACATACATATACATACATACATACATACATACATACATAGATATGTATGATTTTATATGTTCGACTATCGCGGTCGATAATAAGTACACTCATGTGGGATCTCAAGCCAAAGTCTGATGCACACAGGCGGTCGCATACTGGACTCAAAGGAACGCTCTGCATAGTTGGTTCTGGCCTTTATTGCTGCACACTTCTCCACTTGGCTGCTTCGTCTTTCATTTTCATAGTGCATATGGAATTCATTCAGAGCGCGGAAATGTCATCTTAAGAAACTGAAACTGAAACTGGCGATGAATGTGGCCGTTTTTACCCTTTCCTGTCGGCTGCAATGGCGCTCAGTGGTCAGAGGAGCCTAAGCTGGCCATGTCTCCTGAAGCTCCATTTGATAGAAATGACATCTCTGCAATACATTACGTTCAGCTGTCTGTCCATGTTTACAAGACTGAAAAGTATGTCAGTCTAGTCAGCAACTTGAGGACATTTGGCTTTCAAACCAAAGACCTCGCCATAGAGGTTGGTGTAAGGAGGTTGATAAGCGCATCAGCCTATGATCCCATGAAGCAGCTCTCGATTTCGGGGAGAGAGAAGACCAGAGTCCTAAAGACAATGGCAGAAGCAGATGAAAAGAGTTCCAGGTGGATCTGGACCAGGAGGAACAAAAGTGAACTTCACAAGGCTTAAAATTCCCATCTATGTCACTAGTGACTGATAGCTAAGTTGTCAAGGCATCAATCACACAGGTGAGACACCTGACCACCTTGGATGTGCAGGTTCCATTCCAGGAGAACAATTTTTATTTAAAAAATGACGACAGCAGAAGGGTATCCAGGAGTCATCAAAAGCTGGTGGATGGGGTAAGGTAGTCAAAGCGATAAGTTTTTGTAGTTGGTGGATAGGTTGCAGGAGTCAAAGGGTTAATCCTTTGACTCCAATAAGCTGAAAATGTTGACATGTGCTTTGCTTAGATCTTGATGTTCATTTTTAAACGCCAACTTTATAAAATATCATTATGTATATTGTGAGGCGTGGACAGTCAACATTCAAAACCAGAACAAGATTGAGGCAGCCGAGATGTGGTTTCTAAGAAGAATGTTGAAGTTCCATGGACTGCAAAGAAAACAAACGAGACAGTCTTGATGGAGACAGACATAAGAAAATCATTCATAAGGAAGATTAGGAAAAGACAGGCAACATCTAGAGGCCATTTTATGAGGAAAGGGGAATTGGAGCACCTGGTCATAACAGGAAAGCTGGAGGGAAAGAGAGCACCAGGTAGACCCAGGGAGAAAATATTGGACGGACTTGCAGAGTGGCTGAAGACAGAGAGGGTGGAAAATGTGCTTGCGGCAACAAGGGCTAGAAACATATGGAGGGCCAAGATCGCCAACGCCATGTGGGAACATGATAATGATGATATTATGTATGTTATATGGCATTCATGTGTCATTAATTTTTCTTCATATGTATATGATTTGGTATCATTTTTCGTTACCACTTTGTATGTTTGATGTCTGTAGTAATTTGTTTTTTCAAAGTACAGTATAAAAAAAAAAATTTTGAAGCTTGTGGATAGGGTGTCGGAGTCAAAAGGTAAACCTTTGATTCCCTCACCCTATCTGTCAGCATCCATGCTGGTAAAGCAAAAAGAACTTAACTCTATCACTGTCTGACCGATAGGGTGAGGGAGTGAAAGGGTTAAATTTTTTGCCGCTTATGGATAGGTTGCAGGAATGAAAGGGTTAAGCAGCTGATGCTGCCCACTTTCTCGTTGTAGCTGACGCTGTTGTCTTGCTGGTCTTCGTGAAAACCAGTCCACGTGTTGTTCGCTTCATGTGCTGGTCTAGTTTTCTGGTACCCCACAGTGAGCGTGGACCCACACTAGAAGACTATTTTTCTGGTTCTTCTAACTTGCTGGAATGCCTTGGTCATGTTGGAGGCAAGCTTCTTATTCTCCAAGCTTTGGTTTCAGTTTCAGTTTCTCAAGATGACGTCTCCGCGCTCAGAGCGAATTCCATACGCACTAACATCACAGGTGCCACGTGTATGGTAACTGTGGCACAAGCCTTAAGCCTGCACATAAACCCATGAGCTGGCCAGGTCTTGAGGCCCTACTTAGACTATGTTTTACCTTGTATATATTTTATACTTGTATTTTATTAGTCTACCAATGGAATAATCTTGGCTGCATGTAAATAACATGTGTATCTGTGTATCTTACTTTGAAAAAAAGGAACATATTTGTCAATTGAGGCGTGGACAGTCAGCAAGCAAAGCCAGAGCAAGATTGAGGCAGCCAAGATGTGGTTTCTAAGAAGAATGTTGAGAGTTCCATGGACAGCAAAGAAAACAAACGAGACAGTCAGTCTTGATGGAAGCAGACACAAGTAAATCACTCATAAGGAAGATTAGGAAAAGACAAGCAACATTTATAGGCCATTTTATGAGGAAGGGGGATTTGGAGCACCTGGTCACAATGGGAAAGCTGGAGGGAAAGAGAGCACCAGGTAGACTCAGGGAGAGAATGCTGGACGGACTTGCAGAGTGGCTGGGGATGAGGAGGGTGGGGGAGATGCTGGGGGCAACGAGAGATAGAGATGGTTGGAAATCCATGGTCGCCAGCGCCATGCGACGGGGCACCTGATGATGATGATTGTAAAGTAAATAAATAAATCATTAAAGGTCTGAATCACAACACAACTAGCTATTCAGTATAAACTCGTCTCACGTGCCAGACCCCCTCCCCTCCACCCCTAGTCAATGCCCAAATACTCAGCTATCTATTAACTAGATGAAGCCAATATTCTCTTAATCATAGATAGGTAAGTAAGTGACTAAGTAATGAGGTAAGCAAGCGAGTAAGTAAGAAGGCAAGTAAGCAAGCAAGTAAGTGAGTGAGTGAGTAGGTGAATAAGAAGTAAGCAAGTAGATAAATAAATGAATACAAAATAAAGGAGTATGTAGATAAATAAACATGCAAGAGATGAAAAGCTTTGGAAAAAATAACCACACACACACACACACACAACAAACAAACAAACAAACAAACAAACAAACAATACAAACAAACAGTGAGGGCACATGAAAGGAAGAACAACTACATTGTATATACATATATATATATATCATCTGTAAAATGGATCATCGAGGCTGCGGGTGTGAACAAAAAAATCAGTTCCTACGGACGTAGGTATCACTTTGTGTGTGTGTGTGTGTGTGTGTGTGTGTGTGTGTGTGTGTGTGTGTGTGTGTGTGTGTGTGTGTGTGTGTGTGTGTGTGTGTGTGTGTGTGTGTGTGTGTGTGTGTTTTGCCAGTTCGTGTGGTTCTTCCGGGAGGGTTGTCGTCAAACTGTTGTCGATTGTGTCAAGTGTTACAAGTCGTGTGCTTATCGTTTCCTCTGTCCACACTTCAATGTCCTCGTATCATTCTTCCTATAACCTACACTGAGTCTTTTTTTTATATTTTCTCTGAAATCTGCTTCCTTCTTGTGTGTGTGTGCGTGTGTGCGTGAGTGTGTGTGTGTGTGTGTGTGTGTGTGTGTGTGTGTGTGTTTGTGTGTGTGTGTATGTTTGTGTGTGTGTGTGTGTGTGTGTGTGTTTGTGTTCTGTGTGTGTGTTTGGTGTTATGTGTGTGTTTTGTTGTGTGTGTGTGCGTGGCGCGCGCGCGCGCGGTGTGTGTAGTGTGTGTGTGTGTGTAGTATGTATATGTTTATGTATGTGAGAGAGTGTGTTTTGTATACATGTTTGTATATGTTTTATAAATGTGTATATATATATGTACAATATATAGAGATAGAAGAGAGAAGAGAGAGAGAGAGAGAGAGAGATACTGTAGTGTGTGCACATGTGCGCACGTAAAACTTGTGCCTGTGTCTGTAGAGGGAGAGACAGAGACAGACAGAGAGGAGAGAGAGAGAGAGAGACATACTGAGTGTGTGCTCATGTGCGCATAGTGCATTGTTGATGAGCCCAGTGTCTGTGTGAACGCCTGCATGTGTGATTAGTACTCTACGTGTGTGTGTGTTGTGTGTGTGTGTGTGTGTGTGTGTGTGTGTGTGTGTGTGTGTGTGTGTGTGTGGGTGTGTGTGGTATGTGGTGTGTGTGTGTGTGTGTGTGTTTTGCATTGTGTGTGTTATGTGTTGTTTATACGTGACAAACAGCCTCACAGACAGACAGGAGAGACAGAGAATGGAACACAAAGTCCTTCATCAAAAGGTTCCAGATTAAAGGACAGGTAATCTGCCTGAAGTCTATAATGGCCCACAAGGAATGAAGGGAATGTTGCCGCCCTTGTTACTACACAACGTGAGGGAGGTGAACACTCGTCAGCTGTCAGACTATACATCAGTTGTTGAACACAGAGCCACTTGCAGGGGAGTGAGAGAATAAATCAATCAATAGTTCAGGGTGAACGTTGCCAAGTAAACGCTTAACTTAATCATCGAGGGAGGAGAAAAAGAATGGCGGATGCCAGGGGATTTTAATAGGAAGAACTGAAGAGGTGTCTTTTGCCAAGCTTAATTTCTTTTAGTAAAGGAAAAACAGGCGCAGAAAGTGATTAGGCTAGATGGCAAGGTGCTGAGGCTGAATCAGAGCGTGTATATGTTTGTCTGTCAGTCTGTCTTATTTCTCTCAACTTCTCTCTGTTGTTTCTATGCTTTCTCTCACTCTCTCTCTCTCTCTGTTTGTCTTGTCTGTCTGTCTGTCTTCTCAAACTCTCTCTCTCTATCAGTGTGTATGCAATCGCATTTCCCCACCCCCATCGCCATCCCCGCAAAATAAGTGTTATGGCCCAAGGCCGATATACATTAAATCATTCTGAAGTCTGAAGTCTGAAGTCTAAAAACTGAACTTTCTCTGTCTCTGTCTCTGTCTCGTCTCTGTCTCTGTCTCTCTCTCTCTCTCTCTCTCTCTCTCTCTCTCTCTCTCTCTCCTTGTTGTTTGAAAAGTGGGGCTAATTCACTTAAGAAGACTAAACAAACACAACAAACAAACAAAGAAACAAACAAAAAGTGTTCATAACCTTGTTTCCTCCAACAAAATTCAAAACCTATGTAGAAGACAATAAGATCAGCTAACGAGTAAAACATTCCAATCTAGGACCTTTCCCGAGACTAACATCTCAAATATGCCTGTGGGTCTTCGGGGAGGGTTGTTGTCAAACTGTTGTCGATTGTGTCGAGTGTTACAAGTCGTGTGCTTATCGTTTCCTCTGTCCACACTTCAATGTCCTCTTATCATTCTTCCTATAACCCACACTGAGTCTTTTTTTATATTTTCTGCGAAATCTGCTTCCTTCTTGTGTGTGTGTGTGTGTGGTATGTGTGTGTGATGAGTGCTCGTGCATGCGAAGGAGCGTGCGTGTTTGTGGGTGTGTGTACACGTGTATTTGATATGTTAAATCTTGTGATCAGCGCCTCGTGCGCGCACAAACACACGCACGCACACACACACACACACACACACACACACACACACACACACACACACACACACACACGCCCGTGTGCAGGACATGCACTAACACATACACACACTCACACACGTATACACACACACACACTCACTCACCACACACACACACACACACACACACACACACACACACACACAACACACACACTGTGTGCAGGACATGCACTAACACATACACACACTCACACACGTATACACACACACTCACACACCACACACACACACACACACACACGCGCGCACACACACACACACACACATACACACACACACACACACACACACACACACACACACCACACACACATTTATCTGCGAACCCATGATAGATTTATCTCCCCTCGTAAATCCCGCCCACACATTTTACCTCCCCTTCCGCCTTTTCCTCGCCTGTCCATAAGTCACCTGAACACTCTCATGAATAAGAGGATCTTTAACGTGCGTGCTTGGTGTCCTGCGTGCATATTCACACAAAAAAGTAGGGTGGGGGCTGGCATCCAGTAAAGGTTGCCCCATAGCTCTGACGTCGTAGGGAAGTGAGGTGGTTGAGACCTCAAATTTTCTCCGCTCCAGCATTATGAGGGCATTGCCATGCCTCTTCTTGTGCTTTACCTTCTCTGTCTCTAATTAGGTTCAGGTACCTGTATACAATTGGGTGGACTGTGATGAGATGTTTGAAATGAGGCACTAACCATCCGTATAGCGACTACGTTCGATTACGCTTTTTTTTTTTTAACAAAAATGTATATGTAGCCACTACTTTTATTATTCTTATGTAATCATTTTTGTTTATGTTATAACTGCTAAAGTTTGCTATATGTTTGCTTTACAATCGTCTGTCTTTGTCTGTCATGCGTTTACATGGCGTTTGACTGATTGACTTAAACAGTTCCGTATTTTATTGCAATTCATTGTATAATTCTTTGATGTTGTGTGTATTATTGTTTTTATGTTATCATTGCTATTTATGTTATTGTTGCTCGAGGCTGATATACATTTGCTTTACATTCGTCAACTTTCATCTCTCATGCGTTTGACCGAGTGACCATAAGGTCATCAATATTCTATTTATTGTCATTTGTATAACTTCTTTGATATTGTGCCTTATGACTCATTGTATTAATATGTTTATACTAAATATGTAGGTAGCAGAGACTTGCTGTAAAACAGGTCTTGCATTCTGCGCCGCACCTGAAAGAAATTCCCTGGGGTGTCTCACAGAGAAGGAAGGAAACGGTTCCACGATAATCATCACACAGATAGACAGATTTCGTGGGATGTGGGCAAGTTCAAGGTTGTATAACCCTGAGGCTGTGAGAGGAGTGAGATGGCAGAGACCTCCACTTTTTTTTTTCGGAATCAGCATTAAGACGGCAGGACTCAGCTTCTCTCTGTCTCTGTCTCTGTATCTGTCTCTCTCTGTCTTTGTCTCTGTCTCTGCCTCTGTCTCCCTCTTTTACTCTCCCTCTCTCTATCTGTCTCTCTCTCTCTCTCTCTTTCTCTTTTCTAGTCTGTGTCTCTGTGTCTGTCTCTGTGTCTGTCTCTTGTCTATCTTCTGCTCTTCTTCTTCTGTCTGTCTGTCTGTCTCTGTCTATCTGTCTGTCTCTCTCTCTCTCTCTTCTCTGTTTCCCTCTGTCTCTATGTCTCTGTGTCTGTGTCTGTCTCCCTCTCTTTCTCTCTCTCTCTCTCTCTCTCTCTTATTCTTTCACTCTCTCTCCCTCTCTCTCTGTTTCTCTGTCTCTGTCTCTCTGTCTCTCTGTCTGTTTGTCTGTCTGTCTCTGTCTGTCTGTCTCCTTCTCTCTCTGTGTCTCTCTCTCTGTCTCTCTCTCTCTCGGTCTCTCTCTCTGTCTCTCTGTCTCTCTGTCTCTCTGTCTCTCTGTCTCTCTGTCTCTGTCTCTTGTCTGTCTGTCTGTCTGTCTCTCTGTCTTCCTCTCTCTCTGTCTGTCTGTCTGTCTGTCTCTTTCTCAGCTGCCAAACACTGCAATGCGCACGACAATGCTCTTTTGTTTGTAAACCCATAAGCACTACAATACCACGTGATGATCATGGAAAGCCGCTTCTACTCACAACTGCCCTTTTGAATCGAATTTATGCAATCCAAATTCAGTTTTTATGCTTCAAATTTTTCATCGATATGCACAGGAAAGGCGTAGGACAAAAGCCACATGACAGCGTAAGAGTAAATAAATCAATTTATTCACGGCTTCAGGGAATGAGTGGTCTAAGCACCCTGTATGTCACGCTGTACCTGTAGTTCTGTTCCACACGCAAGGAAATTCCCAGATATCTGAACAGAGGGAAAGAAATACAGGTCCCCCGATGTTTATCTCACTGATGGCCAACAACTAACGTAGTATAAGGGCTTGAAGGCCATCTCAGCATGGGGCCTTCCTGAGACATGGGGTGACACTGGGAGAGAGACAGAGAGAGATAGACAGACAGACAGACAGATAGGCAGAGAGAGGGAGAGAGAGGGAGACAGACAGACAGACAGATAGACAGACAGAGGGAGAAAGAGAAAGAGAGAGAGACAGAGACATACAGACAGACAGACAGAGACAGAGAAGGAGACCAGACAGACAGAGGCCAGAGAGACAGAGGCCAGAGAGAAACAGAGGAGTGACAGAGGCACAGATACAGGGAAGAGAGACAGAAAGAGAGAGAGAGAAGAAAGAGAGAGAGAAAAAGAGAGAGACAGAGAGATGAGACAGACAGACAAACAGACAGACAGACAGACAGACAAAAAGACAGACAGAGAATATAAACAGGAATTTTAAGTCAAGACGAAGACGCAGTCGCTCGATTTGCAGGGGGCATAATCAATCATAGCGTACAGCTCAGTTTTGACACTTTTCAAGCAGATTAGAATATTTACATGACATTTGAAACGTCAAGTGACACATCAAAAAACAGTGTAAAATAATCGCACAGTTTATAGTCCCCCCTTGTTTGTTCATGAGTAAATCGTCACACTCGGACATTTCTATTTGAGATCCACTCAGATCTGTCAAAAACATTTATCTGCCAGACTCCAAAATACAATAATATAAACATAGCACACAGGTTAATCTGACAGTGGAGGTCAGAATTACCAATGTATGATATTTTCTTTGACATTCCAGCTCTACTTATTTTAAAAGTATTTACTATAAACACAATTATCTCAAAATATCTTCTATCTTTGATGATAAAAGCAAATCTTTACCAAACCAAATTTTGATTGCTTTTTGATATTTGTAGTAGTAGTAGTAGTTAGCAGTAGTAGTAGCAGTAATAGTAGTAGTAATAGTTGTTGTTGTAATAGTAGTATGAGTAGCAGCAGCATGATAATGATAATAGTGATAAGAACAAGAAGAAGAGACGAAGAACAATAATATTAATAGTAGTAGTAGTAGTAGCAGCAGCAGCAGTAGCAGCACCAGCACCAGCACCAGCAGCAGTAGTAATAGTAGTAGTAGCAGCAGCAGATGAAATTAAATAATACTAATTACTAATACTACTAATAAAAAGATAATGATAGTAATAGTAGCAGTTTGTAGTTGTATGTAGTAGTAGTAACTGCAGTAGTCAGTAGTAGTAGTAGCAGTAGTAGTAGCAGTACTAGTAGCAGTAGTAATAGCAGTAGCACTACTATCAGTAGTAGTAGTAGCAGCAGCGTCAGTAGCTGAGTAGTAGTAGTAGTAGTAGTAGTAGTGCACAGCAGACAGCAGCAGTTTTCGCAGCAACGTAATGGTAGTAGTAGTAGTAGTAATAGTAATGGTAGTAGTAATTGTATCATAATTCATTCTTGTTTAGTGTTATTATCGAAACTCATTTGGACACACCGCACGTCACACATAACCAGACCGTTCAGTGTAGCACAGAGAACACAACCTGTCACTGTACTGTTGCACGGTCGGCATTTTTTGGTGGTGGGCCTATAATTATGTTTTCTGTTTTACATGTTTCCATTAATCAGTCACTGGACATGACTCACCGACTCTTTGAAAACGTGCACATTTGATGTTGTATATGCTTATACATACAAAGCGGGGGTAGGTGGGTGTTAAGCCTTTGACTCCCGCACCCTGTCCACCAGCGTCCTTAATTGCCAACCATGCTAGCAAAGCAAAAACTGAACACTTTGACTTCCTCGCCCTATCCACCCCGCTTCCTGCAGGAATCTGGTGAATAAGGTGAGGGAGTCAAAAGGTTAAATTTTTGCAGTTGGTGGATAGGGTGCGAGAGTCAAAGGGTTAAATTTTTTTTGCAGTTGGTGGATAGGGTGAGGGAGTAGTCAAAGTGGTAAGTTTTTTTGCAGTTGGTGGATAGGGTATGAGAGTCAACGGGTTAAGTTTTTTTGTAGTTGATAGATAGGATGAGGGAGTCAAAGTGTTAAGTTTTTTTGTAGTTGGTATATAGGGTAAGGGAGTCAAAGGGTTGACTTTTTGCAGTTGGTGGATAGGGTGTGGAAGTCAACGGGTTAAGGCAATGACAGGTCCACACACATGTCAACCTGGCAGATCTGAAAAAGTATCCACACTTTGCCCACCACTTTGCTGTGTTGTGTGTGTGTGTGGTGTGTGTGTGTGTGTGTGTGTGTGTGTGTGTGTGTGTGTGTGGTGTGTGTTGTGTGTGTTGTGTGTGTGTGTGTTTGTGTGTGTGTGTGTGTGTTGTGTGTTTGTGTGTTTGAGTGTGTGTGTGTTGTGTGAGTGCATGTGTGTGTATGAGAGAAAGTGTGTTATGTGTGTGTGTGTGCGGTGTGTGTGTTTGTGTGTGCGTGCGCGCGTGCGTGTGTGTGTGTGTGTGTTTGTGTGTGTGTTTGTGTGTGTGTGTGTGTGTGTGTGTGTGTGTGTGTGTGTGTGTGTGTGTGTGTGTGTGTGTGTGTGTGTGTGTGTGTACGGCAGTTGTTTTTGTTTTTTTCTCTTTTCATCTGCTTTGTGATATTGCTACTGGGTTGTTAGTTTCTGTGTGTGATTGTAAAGGGTTGTCTTGGAGGATGTTGACACTGCAAACAGGAAATATTCCATCCTCTACCCACTAGGCAGAGGTATTCAGGCGGTTTGAACCCAGAACTTTCCAATACGAAGTCTGACATGTACTCAAGTTACCTGAAGTTACCAGTCGCCGTGGTGTAGTGGTTAGCGCATGGGACTACCGACTGGAAGGTTGTGTGGGTTCGAATCCTCATCAATG
>CM060307.1:35097797-35102797 GCA_030674185.1 Monoplex corrugatus | reverse complement strand
TATATATATATAAAATATATGTATATATATATAAAAATATATGTATATATATATATATGTACATACGAGTACATATATGTATGTGTATGTACATGTATGTATGTATGTATGTATGTTTGTATGTATGAGTGTACAAAAAGAGCGAGCGACAGACAGACAGATAGACAGACAAAGACAGAGGGCCAGAGACAGACTGAAAATAGACAGACAGATAGAGAGACAGAGGGAAAGAGACAGACATACGGAGACAGAGCGACAGAGACAACATACAGAGACAGACAGAGAGACAGACGGAGAGACAGAGGAGAGAGAGAGAGAGAGACAGAGACAGAGACAGAGAGAGAGACACAGAGAGAAGGTGGATTTAATCTTTAGTTGTTGTTTTTTTCCACAGGGGATAATATCTGTGTATAATGCGGGAGAGAACATTAAAACATTAGTATTTAATAGTTCCATTATCCCCAATTGGGGCATGGGGGATAACAACACATAATGAAAATCCATCAGAATTATCATACAACATGAAGCAGAAAGAATTTCATTCAACGGAAAAAAAACCCATTCATTTGAAATTGCCAGATAGCAGAATACTCAAGTGTTTAAAAGATAACCACACGATTTTAGAAGAAAAAAATTGATAATTGTTGTTAATTTCAGTGTATCCCCATAATCCTTCCAGAAATGAAGTTAGACAATCAGAACAAATTAAAATGGCAGATATTTTTGTCGAATAAACTTCTGACGGTCATCAAGGGATATACAATATTCAAAAATAGTGAGGAAGTGCGTAGCCATAGTATGGCAACACCTTTTGTTCTGTATGCATGTATTTCTTGTTTACCTAGAAAGTGTGTGGATCTTTTTACATTACATACCAGAAGCAATCTTTTTTGTTACCATGCTATCTTTAACAAATAATGAACATTCTTTTCACATAAATAGTTATGTTTTGATCGGCATTATTTACCTTTTAACGAGTATAGATTATCATTGCCTATAAGTATTAGGTGACAGCACCTCTTCTTGAACTTGAACTTGAACTTGAACTGTACGATGTTTGAGGTCTTGTATGAAGTCCTGTTCATCGATCCGTGTGGGTTATACGGTTAGTATACCCAAAACTTTGCATGCGCGGCTTATTGGCAAGACGGATTGTACTGATCGGGTTTCTTCTTCCAGCAAGCATCCAACCTACTCTTGAAGGCATTTACGGAAGGTGCCAGGACCACTTCATCTGGGAGGCTGTTCCACGTTTTGGTGATTCTTTCACCGAAGAAGTGTTTCCTGGTATCGCAGTGGGTGTTGTTTCAAAGTAAATCGTCAATGGACATTCTTTTCTTGGGTTGTAATTTTATTCATTTAAAAACCAACAAAGACACGCTTGGATTTATGCACAGGATTATGAAACCAGACTAAACAAAAAAACAAAACAAAAAAAAAACACTAAAATAGAATCAGAACGCGTATTTAATACAACCAGACAAGACAGGCGCAAATTTTCGCCCAACTGGCTTTTGTCTAGCGTAAACATAAGATCACAAACGAACAAACACCAAACACAAAAATTAGGAGAAAAAGACTTAAAACCTCCCTGCTGCTGCCGCGTCCAGTGGGAGAAAAGGACTCTCAGAGGATTATGACATGGTCCATTCCATTTTGTGGGTCAGAATGTTGGAAGATGACAGAAAACGATATTACCAAGCTATCAGTCATCCAGACAAAAGAACATTTGAAGAACCATACGAATCCTCGTATCCAAAATCATTTCCAGACAGCATCTACCTGCCCAATGCAATCAAGAGAGTATGGGCATCATCGTCATAGACAGAGGATGGAGATAATTTGAGGACATCATCCGAAGAGAGCAGGATACTATTACCTGGGCTGCCTGTCACTGGACACCAGCAGGAAGATGCAAGAGAAGAAGATCCAAGAACATCTGGTGACGAACAACAGAAAGAGACTTTAAGGCCCTAAAACACCCTAGGGCTGGCCTAGAACAGACACAAAATGGAGACTTGTCGTTTCTGTCCTACATGTTAATGGCTGAATGGGCAGTAAGTTATGACATATGTCATGATTCTATCATATTTCATAAATTATTAAATAACTATATACGTAATCTGTACACGCACACACACCCCACTCACACTCACACACCACACACACACACACCACACACACACACACACACACACACACACACACACACACACACTCACCATCTCTCCTCCACACATGTATACATATAATTATATCCATATTATATATATTATTACATATAACACATAACACACAATACTATATATATATATATATATATATAAAATATATAATATATAAAATGTTTTTGTGTGTGTACACATATATATATGTATTTATGCATACATATGCATATATATATATATATATATACATATATAAAATATAGATAATAATGATATATAGATATATATATAAAATGATGAATACATAGACAGAGAGAGAGAGAGAAAACCACACAGTCGAGACTCATCCACTTCACGGACGTGTCAATGAGGGTGTTGATCATATCTCTTGATCAACAACGCAGGCATCTGTATCTCTCGGGCCGGGTTGACGCCAGGGTATATAATGATGGTAAGTGTAGAGAGTACGGACGGTCCTGTCACGCAGTGTCTATCCTAGACAGAACTCCATAGCATCATGATTATCACTCTCCTCGTCATCATTATTATCATCGTCGCATCGTAAAAATGGTTCCAGCTTCTGTGGCTATTTGGTAGCCTCGGAAGTGGGACAAAAACCACAAACAAACAAAAAATATACAAACAAACAAATCAATAGTGCACACAAACAAAATCTTGCGAAGTGCAATGATCCTTTAAAAAAGTAGTTTGACTTCATGCACCACCAAACAAATACATCATCAACAAGAACAACAACAACAAACCACGATTATATGTAATGAGCAGTAAGTGCAACTGAATTTGGAAATGAGCGCTAGACAAGAACGATAAGAATTGTAACCGGAAGAAATGAAGTAGTAGTAGTACTAGTAGTAGTAGTAGTGGTGGTAGTAGTATATGTAGTGGTGTGTGGTGGTGGTGGTGGTGGTGGTGGTGTGGTGTGTGGTGTGGTGGTGGTGGTGGTAGCAGTAGTAGAGGAGGAGGAGGAAGAAGAAGAAGAGGAGGAAGAAGACGAAGAAGAAGAGGAGGTGGAGGAGAAGGACGAAGAAGAAGAGGAGTAGGAAGAAGTAGAGGAGGAGGAGGAAGAAGAAGAAGTGGAGGAAAAGGAAGAAGAAGAAGAGGAAGAAGAAGAAGAGGAGGAGGAGGAAGAAGACGAGGAGAACGAAGAAGAAGAGGAGGAGGAGGAAGAAGAAGAAGAGGAGGAGGGGGAAGAGGAAGAAGAGAAGGAGGAAGAAGAAGAAGAAGAGGAGAAGACGAAGAGGAGGAGGAAGAAGAAGAAGAGGAAGAAGAAGAGGAGAAGGAGGAGGAAGAAGAAGACGGAAAAGAAGAAGAACAGAAGAAGAAGAAAAGGAAGAAGAAAAAGAAAGAAAGAAAGAAAGAAGAAAAAGAAGAAAAAAGAAGAAAAAGAAAAAAGAAAAAGAACGATGACAACAACAATAATAATAACAACAATGATAATCATAATCTCGAGAAGACGCCAGACGGCGCGTACGTGAAAGACTTACTCTTCACATGCCCTGTGAACCGGAACTTATCAGGACTCGACTCTAGGTCTG
This sequence comes from Monoplex corrugatus, assembly GCA_030674185.1. Classification (NCBI taxonomy): domain Eukaryota; kingdom Metazoa; phylum Mollusca; class Gastropoda; order Littorinimorpha; family Ranellidae; genus Monoplex; species Monoplex corrugatus. The sequence goes on along the minus strand of CM060307.1, from coordinate 35,099,073 downwards.
CAGACAGCGAGCGATGGCATCCTCGCTCCAGTGAGTTTTGCTCTGCTACGGCTGACCTCTCTGCTCCACGGTCAAAACTCTCTGTACTGGCGCTTTTGACATCAAACGGGCCAGGGTTACACGTCATTTTCTCTTCACGATTAGGACGCGTCAGTGCTCCCTTCACTTCCCTGGCTGATAGGGATTAGTATTTATTGTGCACAAAGTTCTACTTAGTGTCGCTGTCGCAAGCTGGCTGCCCCCCACTCTGTCAAAAGTTGGCAGTGGTTTTAAGATGGTAGTCTCATTAATTTGAGGGTTGTAGGTGAGGGAGGTCGTAGAGGTATATGTTTGTAATGTATTGACATTGCACATACACACATTAAGATATGAATGTGTATATATATATATATATATTTGTAATTATATATATATATATGTATAGATATATATACATTTTATTATATATATATATATATATATATATATTTATATATTAATTGTATTATATATATGTGTATACATACATTGACATTGCACAAACATTAAATAATATGTATATATATATGTATATGTATATATACACATATACATATATATTTTAATGTATATATATATATATTATAAGTATATATACATACACACACACAACACACATGCACACACACACAACACACACACACCACCACACACATACACACACACACTCACACACACACACACCACACACACACACACACACACACCACACACACACACACACACACACACACACACACACACACACACACACACACAACACACACACACACACACACTCACTCTTTCGTATCACTTATTCTTTGACTGCTTAATCTACTCAAATGGAACTATGATGACGATGATGACGACGACGACGACAATGACGACGAACGACGACAACGACGACGACGACGACGATGACGACGATGATGATGATGATGATGATGATGAATGAGACGAGATGACGACGACGACGACGACGGACGGGTATGTCTGGACGACGATGACGAGATGATTTGGATGTGGGCTCTGCCATTCTGCATTGGCCGGTGGATGGGCTGGACCTTGGTGGTGGTGCACGTTGCATGGCTATGTCCCTGGTGTGTATCATCTCCCCCACCTTGCCATTCGGTCTGTATGTAAAAAGGTAACTGATGACTGGGTCCAAATGGGTCACGCAACGCATGGAAACAACCACCCCCCACCACCCCCACCCCCACCCCCTTTGCTTGAAGAAATGACCGTCGAGTGTCACCGGGAGCTTGGGAGGTGATTG
>CM060307.1:35055297-35092797 GCA_030674185.1 Monoplex corrugatus | reverse complement strand
TGACAACGGCACAAATGTAGCATGTTTCCTGTGTCTGTATCTCTACTGATGGAAACGGAAGTTTTATTTTTATTTTATTTATCGTTTTGGTTTCATTTCCCTTCTTTTCTCTCTCTCTCTCTCTTCTTTCTCTCTCTCTCTCTCTCTCTCCTCTTCTTTCTCTCTGTCTCTCTCTCACTCTCTCTTTCTCTCTCTTCTCTCTTTCTCTCTGTCTCTCTCTGTTCTCTCTCTCTTTCTCTCTGTTTCTCTTTCACTCTGTCTCTATCTCTCTCTCTCTCTCTCTCTGTCTCTGTGCGTCTCTATGCCTGTCTGCTGCCTGTCTGTCTTTCTGTGTCTGTCTCTCTCTCTCTGTGCCTCAGTCTCTCTCTGTCTGTCTTCTCTCTGTCTGTCTGTCTTCTGTCTGTCTCTCTCTCTCTCTTCTTTCTTTCATCCCCCACCCCTCAACCCCGATCTACGTGTGTCACAATTGTCTGGCTCAGGTAAAAAGTCAGTGAAATCCTTCCACCCCTATCTCACTCCGCTTCTCAACCTTATGCCCTCAATTTCTGTCTCAATCCAGGAAAAGAGAGGGGGGAAGGAAGGGAGATGGAAGGGGTGGAGAGGGGACATGAAGCTGGGGAGTGGGGGTGGGGAGGGCTGAGAGAGGGCGGGGGGAAAGGAATCACGTAGGCAGGAGCTAAATTAATGGAGCGGTGTTAAGTCTTCTAGTGTTACCCACCCGTAGTTTTTGATCCTAATCCATGTAATTGGTGGCGCGGGTGAGTTAGTAGAGCAAGAGTGGGGGTCTCTGATCTGACCAGTCACACAAAACAGGTACGCCGGCTGTGTCTCTGAGGGACCGGAATGATTCTCCGTTCTTTTTTTTTCTTTTTTTTTCTCCCCGTCTTTTTCTCAAGGGTGTCCTGTTTTGGAAAACACTCCTCGTTTTTCTTCTTCTTCTGCTTCTTCTTCTTCGTTTCTTCTTCTCCATCCACCTTCCTCCTCGTCTCTTCTTCTTCTTCCTCCTCCTCCTCTAATCCTTTCCTCTTGCCTCTCCTCTGTATCGTCTTTTTTTTCTTTCTTTCTTTCTTCTTTTTCGCTCCTGAGCTTTTTCTCTTGATCTTTTAAAATCCCGCGTTTCTTCTGGATTGAGAGATTTCTTGGCGGGTGCCGGGGAAGAAGATTACAGAGGTCAAATTTAGACCGGATCTCGTGCCATGCTCGTGAAGCCCCAAAGTCAAAGGTCGGCTGACTTCGTCAATTCATCCTTATCCCTGCAACCATAATCACTATCTTCTCCTTCCGTCCCGTCCCGTCCCATAACTCCATCATGGACTGGGTGTAAGAGGGACGAGTGAGTGAGGGTGATTTTAAATGAAGCTTGTAGCCTACGACGGGGGCTGTTTTCTTTTCCATTTCATGTTCAGTTTGGAGTTTGTTTAGTTAACCCTTTGACTCCCGCACCCTGTTCACCAACTGCAAAAACTTAACCCTTTGACTCCTTCCTGTAGGAAGCTGGCAGATAGGGTGAAGAAGTCAAAGAGTTAAGGGGATTTTTTGTTGTTTGTTTGTTTGTTTGTTTGTTTGTTGTTTTTTTTTTTACTTTCCTGGCGTGAATGACAATGCAGAATGCCGGTGGACATGATGCGGGAGTCAAAGGGTTAAGAAAGATTTGTCGCATTCGGACAATTTCATATGCGCTCCTCACCGATCTGACAGCGATTATTTGACACATTCTGTGAGCCTGTGCAAAACGCTGTGGTCTACATTCACAAGAAGAAATCCAAGAAATTTGGATTTTATTTTTTGGAGAGGGATTCATACGTGGCATTCGGACAATTTCATATGCGCTTCACCCAGATCTGCCTGCGATTATCTGACACACTCCCTGAGCCTCTGCGCAAAGCCCTACTCGCAGGCAAAGTCATGAAATAAGGATCCGAGTGTGAAGGGAACCGATGAAACAGTTAGCTGAAACCAGCAGAGTGATGGAAATATATGGGCAGTGTTTTTGTGTTGCAGGCTGGGGCTGAACTCAAAATGTCGCAATTCGAGTCCACGGCTGTATTAAAAAAAAAAAAGAAAAAAGAATAAACCAACCTGCGTTATAACAAAACATGTGGCCCACCCCAGGGTTCATTCACAACCCGTCCGTTCTGAGCGTAATGCTCTACCATCATCATCATCATCATCATCGTCATCGTCATCATCACCGTTATCATGATCATCGTCATCATCGTCGTCGTCGTCGTCGTCATCATCATCACCATCATCACCATCATCATCACTACCATCATCATCATCATCATCATCATCATCATCACCACCACCACACCATCATCATCATCTCGTCGACGTCATCACGGCGTCGTCGTCGTCGTTCATCATCATCATCATCATCACCATCACTCCCACCACCACACCACCATCATCATCATCCATCATCATCATCATCATCACCACCACCATCATCATCATCAATCATCGTGTGCCTTGCCGCTTGGCGTTGGTGATCATGGCCCTCCATGCGAATGTGTCTCCTACACTTTCTGTCTCATCATCTCTGCAGAACTGTGTAACGTTTTCTCCCTGGGACTACCTGGTGCTCTTTTTCCCTCCAGCTTTCATGTTCTGACAAGGTGATCTAATTTCTCTTGCCTCATAAGATGTCCTATAAATGTTGCTTGTCTTTTCGTAATCTTTTTCATCAATATTCTTTTTGTGTGTTTTTGCTTCTTTCAAGATTGTCTCGTTTGTTTTCTTTGCTGTCCATGAGAATTCTTCACATTTTAGAAACCACATTTTAGCTGTCTCAATCTTGTTTTGACTTTAATGTTTATCGTCCAGGCCTCGCATTCGTACAAAAGAATGATGGTGGGTACTTGTTGGTAAGAACGCTTGTCATTTTCTTGAATGCTGTTTTAGTTTGGCCAGTTCTTCTGGATATTTTTAATGTGCATCTACCATCCGGTGAGATAACTGTTCCCAGATATTCAAATTTGTCAACTTGTGTCAATGTTGTCCTATTTGCTGCTATTTTACATGTGGGGTTTTCTTGTTTTTTACTGATTACCATGACGTCAGTCTTCCAAATGTTTAGCTGCAGTCTTTTATCTCCGCTTTCTATTCATATTATATTCACAGGACCTTGTAGGTCCTTTTCTTTTTCTGAAATTAGAAAGGTGTCATCTGCGTAACGAAGATTGGTTTTTAGTTTTCCTCCAACCTCCATCCCAGGGCATTCTTCTAGGTTTCTCATAATGGATTTGCTAGATAACAAAAATAGATCTGCTGACAGAACACATACCTGCCCAGCCCCTCTTTCGATATTTTGGAAAGAGCTTACATCATTTTCTGCTCTCATTGCTGTTCTTTGCTTCCAATACACGTTGCTTATTATTTTCAGACCTTTTCCATCAATATTGAGCTTTTCTAGTTGCTGGATCAATTCTTCGTGTCTTGCCCGATTAATAGCCTTGGTATTATCAACAAAACTTAAATGTAGATCCTTAATCAACTCGATTAACCTTTCCATAAAAGTTCTTAGAATGTATATGACATTAATAGTTCCTTTCCTTTGAACAAATCCACATTGTTCTTCTGCTATTTCTGTTTTGATTCTGTTCCTTGTCGTCATGTTGATTATTCTTAACAGAATCCTTGTAAAATGACTCATTAAGCTGACTGTAGATGGATTTGGTATTCTATAGCCCCTGCTTTCTTAGGAAGTGAAATGAAAATTGATTTTGACATATCTTTAGGGATTTTTCCGGTGTCACAAATTTCATTTAGGACGACTGTTACTTTTTCAATTCCAAATTCATCTAGCGCCTCGATCATTTCTATTAGTAACAATTATTGTCTGGTCCTGGGGCTTTTCCCGATTTCATCTTCTTCAATGCTGCTCTCACTTCATCTTTAACTATGGGTGATCCTTCAACGTTCATTTTTATGATGTGTTTTTCCTTTATATCATCGTCTAAAAGGTCTTTAATGTACTCTTCCGTCTATCTAATATATTATCCTTTTCTATAAATATCATACTATCTTTACATTTCAAGCAACCAGTGGATGTGCATGTCTTTTTCCCGTGGTCAATATCTCTAATGTTTCTGTACATAAACCTAGGATCTGTTTTGTTTCGGTATTGTATTTTGTGTCACTTTGTTTCATCTTCATTGCTCTTTTTCTGATTTCCTTATCTATCTTTTGCTTCACCTTCTTCCGTTAATCCACCAAACCTAAAATTTCTTTCTTTTGTCATCCAGTTTTTCTTTGCTTTTCTTTCAACTCCAGAGATTTCTTCACAAGCCTCACTTATCGAGTTTGTTTTTTTTCAAATTTATCCATTTTTCCTCGCTGTCCTCAACGTCCTCCAGAGTACTGAATTTATTTTAAACATATACACTAAATTTTCACGACTTGATTCATCTGTCTTTAAAGTAGAAGGTTTAATTTGATGTGGATTTTTTCTTGTCTTTAGATTTAGCATAAATTTTCCCATTAAAGGATTATGGTCACTGTTGCAGTCTGCGCCTGGCAATGTTTCTGCCATCAGTAAAGAGTTTCTAATCTCATATTTATCAGAATGTAATAATTTATTTTTTTGTGCTATATCTTCTGGATTCATCCATGTTTATTTTCTTCTGACAGGTTGCTCAAGCCAAGTGTTTCCTATTATGAGTTCATTTGCTTGTGTCTTCTCAACAAGTTTCTCTCCCCTCCCATTTCGATTGTTAAGGTCATAAGGTCCAGCTATGTGATCTACTTTTTCCTGTCCCACCTTAGCATTAAAATCCCCATTATTATCGTAATTTCCTGTGATTTACACTGTGCCTTGGCTGTCTCTAATTCTCCACATGAAAGTTGTCAATTTCTTCCTCAGCATTCTACATTGAAGTTGTCAATTTCTTTCCCAGTAGTTTCAAGATGCTGGTGCGTATACTTGGACGATGTTGATATCAAATGACTTGCCCTTCAGTCTAACTAGTAAAACGCGGTCTGAAAGCCAGTATCCTTTGACAGACTTTGACTTGTCATTATCCATCATGATACCTACCCCTCTTTCATACGTATTTTCACCAGAATACATAATTTTACGCTTGTCCGATGTTATCACGCCTGCTCCTTTCCATCTCACCTGTCAAAGTCCTAAAATACTGATATTATAACGGAATTTAATGGTCTGTACATTTCTTGTCGATACAAGAGTGCACTCTCTGTCTCTCTTATCATAAAGTTAAATTCTTGTGATGAATGTCTGTCAAACCTAGTTATATGTTATTGTATTATGAAGTTTGGCTGCGGGTCATATATTTTAATTATTCCGAAATGTTTGAAGTATGCATTGTCCAAGAAGGACTACATATTACATTATGTGTTTGTGTAATGTTTATAATGTATTCACACCCTTCAAATGGGGTTTTGGCCTTACTCTGATTTCTGATTCTGATTCTCTCTCTCTCTTCTCTCTCTCTCTCTCTCTTCACCAAGACACTACATCTGTTACCAAGACACACTACAGACCTACCAGACACAGACATACCACACACCACACACACACACACACTACCCCACCACACACACCCACACACACACACACACACACACACACAACACACACACACTGACACACATTCACACAACCTGACTCGTCCACACACACCCTTATGTCGTGAGAATTGCCACCAACTACTGAAAGTGAATCCAACACCGATCCACCACCGACACCTTCACCACCTCTCCCACCCCTATATCCTCATGCACACCTCCCAGCCCCCCTTACCACCCCACCCCACCCACCCACACCTTAAGGCGGTCTCTGACCCTCCTAACTCCAACTCCTCCCTCGTCTCCTACTTCCCCCCCCCCCCCCCCCAAAGTGTTTCACTTGAAACGAGAGGGACAATCCTTTCAGATCAAGGCAGATATTGAAAACATTGTAATGTCAGTTCTGCTTCACACGACTTTCTAACTGTCCCCGCCAAGTTCTTTGTCACACCTCCCCCTCCACCACCTCCCCTCCACCACCTCCCTCCACCTCCATTCCCATCCACCTCCACCTCCATCCACCTTCACCACCTTCACCACCTCCACCTTCATCCCCACCTCCTCCCCAAACTTCTATATTGTGCTCACCCTGTACTTCTCAATGCTTTCATTCGTTGGACCTCCTCCTTCTTCTTTTTAAAACAATCCGTTTTTGTTTGTTTGTTTATTTGTTTGTTTGTTTGTTTTTGTTTGTTTGGTTGTTTGTTCTTGTGTTTGGGGATTTCAAAAACATACCTGAATACAAATTTAAACATAACTAAGGACATTAAAACATGCATAAAATATGGCCTAAATTACCTAAAATTGCTTCCGCATATCTCATTTCCCTAGAGCCAAAAATACACTTAATACATGTACCCAATTATCAGTCCCAAGAAAAAGTCCTACGTAAGACTTTATCGAACATATACAGGTGAATGGACCAGAAAGGCAGAAAATGATAGGAAGAAATGACAGAAAGGAAAAAAGGAAGAAAGAAACAAAGAGAGTGAGAGAAAAAAAGAAATTCCTAGCACATAATTTCCAGACGGTAGAGATACTATTTACAATGAAAGACCTCCCGGCCTCCCCACAGGAGGTATAGTACACGACAAGTTAATTCAATGTTTGAAATGTAACATTCAGTCGATGTACATAAGACTGTTTCATAATCTGGATGTGAGGGGCAAGATATTAAAAGGCGATGTACATAAGACTGTTTCACAATCTGGATGTGAGGGGCAAGATATTAAAAGGCGATGCACATAAGACTGTTTCATAATCTGGATGTGAGAGGTAAGATATTAAAAGGCGATGCACATAAGACTGTTTCATAATCTGGATGTGAGGGGCAAGATATTAAAAGGCGATGCACATAAGACTGTTTCATAATCTGGATGTGAGAGGTAAGATATTAAAAGGCGATGCACATAAGACTGTTTCATAATCTGGATGTGAGGGGTAGGATATTAAAAAGGCGATGCACATAAGGACTGTTTCATAATCTGGATGTGAGGGGCAAATATTAAAATGCGATGCACATAAGACTGTTTCATAATCTGGATGTAAGGGGTAGGATATTAAAAGGCGATGCACAATAAACTGTTTCACAATCTGGATGTGAGAGGTAAGATATTAAAATGCGATGCACATAAGACTGTTTCATAATCTGGATGTGGAGGGGTAGGATATTAAAAGGCGATGCACATAAGACTGTTTCACAATCTGGATGTGAGAGGTAAGATATTAAAATGCGATGCACATAAGACTGTTTCATAATCTGGATGTGAGGGGTAGGATATTAAAAGGCGATGCACATAAGACTGTTTCATAATCTGGATGTAAGGGGCAAGATATTAAAATGCGATGCACATAAGACTGTTTCATAATCTGGATGTGAGGGGTAGGATATTAAAAGGCGATGCACATAAGACTGTTTCATAATCTGGATGTAAGGGGCAAGATATTAAAAGGCGATGCACATAAGACTGTTTCATAATCTGGATGTGAGGGGTAAGATATTAAAATGCGATGCACATAAGACTGTTTCATAATCTGGATGTAAGGGGTAGGATATTAAAAAAAAGTAATGCATGCATGTAGTGGCTACGTCGGCGTACATGTAGTGTGTCTGTGCATGAGAATTGTTGATTGTGTGGATAATATAGCCAGGAACAACTGTCAGATAACTGACAGAGGAACAGGCAGTGACACCAAGAGACATTTCAACAGAATACAGGGAGAAGAGTGGCAGAATGGTTAAGACGTTCGCTTGCCAATAACCAAATTCGAGGTTCCAGGGTTCGCTCCCTGTAGAAGCCTCGACTTTTCTCCTCAGTTTGACCGGAAAATCGAACTGAATTTCTCGTCCTTCGGAAGGGGACGAAAAATGAGTCGGACCCGTGTGCCTTCTGGCTACGCATGCTAAAGATCCCACGGCAGTTGAAAAGATCCCACGGCAGTTGAAAATCGTGAAGAGAAGGGCATTGCCCGGCTGCCTTGGTTAAGAAAAACATTGGAGAGATAGGATATATCCCAGGTCCCACCCTTGAAGACCAAATAGCCTTTTAGCCTTTCTGAAGTCTTCGTAAAAAAAAGTGAACATGAATGGGAATTTAAATTAAAGCGAGGCAGAGGGGAGGGCACCACCCTCGCTGTGCTGGCTCCGGGGAAAAATTGAGGTCTCTACCACTTCACTGCCGTATGACCCTAGAGTTATGGAACTATCTAGTAGGATCTCAGGACCTTGCCAGCTTGTGGGTTTATGCGCAGATTTAAGGCATGTGCCTTGATCATTCTGGATTAACTCCATCACATGGCATCTGGACGTTTGTGTATATGGAATTCATTCCGAGCACGGAGACTTCATCTTCAGAAACTGAAACTGAAACTGAAACTGAAACTTCAACAAAGTCAGAAACACCTTCAGGATGCTGAACAACGTGTGCAGGTCCCCAAAGCACAGCTTTTCAGTTTCAGTTTCTCAGACGACGTCTCCGCGCTCGGAATGAATTCCATATGCATAAACGTCACAGATGCCATGTGTACGGCGATCATGGCACAAGCCTTAAGCCTGCACGTAAACTCACGAGCTGGCCAGATCCTGAGTTCAGCACTAACACCAAGCTGAGACTGTAGCAGAGCTGTGACTTCTCCACACTACTTTATGGCTCAGAATGGTGAGGATAACAGAAAGTGACCTGACCAAGCTACCAACCCTCCACACAAAGAACCTTTGAAGAATCATGAAAATCATCTGGCACATCACTCTCTCCAACTAACAGCCACATATCCCCTGCATGCAAGAGAGTATGAGGATGAAAGACGATGAAGATGGATTGAGCTTATCAATCGAAGAGAGCAGGATAATATCACCCTCACCGCCCTTCACTTCGCACCAGGAGGAAAACTCAAGAGAGGCAGACCCAAAAGCACCCGACGACGAACCATAGAAAAAGATCATCATCATCATCATCATCATCATCATCATCATCATCATCATCATCACCATCATCATCGTCGTCGTCATCATCGTCGTCGTCATCATCATCTTCATCATCACATCATCATCATCATCATCATCATGTGCCTTGCTGCGATCATGGCCCTCCATATGAATTTATCTTCTGTCGCTGCAGGTATATCCCTCACCCTTTCTGTCCTCATCCACTCTGCAAGTCCGTCGAATATTTTCTCTCTGGGTCTACCTGGTGCTCTTTTCCCCTTCAGCTTTCCTGTTGTGATTAGGTGCTCAAATTTCTCTTGCCTCATAAAATGTCCTATAAATGCTGCTTGTCTTTTCCTAGTCTTCTTCATTAATGTTCTTTTTGTGTTTGCCTCTTTCAAGATTGTCTAGTTTGTTTTCTTTGCTGTCCATGCAAATCTTAACATTCTTCATTGAAACCACATTTCAGCTGCCTCAGTCTTGTTCTGACTTTTGCGTGTTGACTGTTCACGTTTTGCATCCGTACAACAGGCACACAAAAGACATCTGAAGGCCTTGAAACGCACAGAGGCTTGCCTATGACAGACACAAGTAGATAATTTTCGTTACTGCCTTACTTAACAATGACAAAACGGACAGTAAATAAATAAATACTGAAGGAACAAAGGCTAAGTACCTTAACACTTCGAACTACACTGTATTTAGTGTTTTGTTCACGAGCCGCTAACACAGCCTACCCAACATAATCACAGGCATTCCAACACCTTGGGCACCTCATCCCTTTCACTTCTTCACCTTATCCCCCCCCCCCCTCCCGTGGGGATACCGGGGACTCTTTCAGTATAAATAGTGTCCCCGCCTTCTGTCATTTCTTCCTGTTGTTTTCTGCCTTGCTGGTCCATTCAACTGTATGTGTTCGATAAAGTCTTAATACTCTCTCTTAGGATTGATAATTGGGTACATGTACTAGGTGCATTTTTGGCTTTAGGGAAATCAGATATGCGGAGGCAATTTTAGGTAATTTAGCCCCGTTTTCAAAAAGTTTTAGTGTCCTTTGTTATGTTTCAATTTGTATTCAGGTTTGCTTTTTAAATTTCCTGTGTGATGAATTGGACGGAGCGGTCAACGCCAGAGACATCTCCTGAAATTATGTGCGCGAATGCATTGATATGTGTACTTAATTTTCTGCTGGTTTCTATTCCTTATGAAGCACTGCATGTGTATTAAAATGCCTGATATGGCTCTACGCAGTCAGCTGGGCTTTAAGCAACAATAACAATAAGAATCCTCGCCTTATCCACCTACAGTTACAATTTAAACCTTTCAGTCCTTCACCTGACTCGCCAGGTTAAATGAGGGCGAAGGTTTGGTGGATAAGATAAAGGAGTAAAATAACTAAACGAAATTGAACGTTGTGGATAGAATTACGGAATAAAATGGTTAAACAGAGGCGAAAGTTAGTAGGTAGAAAAAGAGAGTAGAACTGGGTGAATGGAGGTGAACGTTATGGATAGAATTACGGAGTAAAATGATTAAAATGGAGGTGAACGTTGTGGATAGATTACGGATTAAATGGTTAAATGGAGGTGACCGTTGTAGATAGGTTACGGAGTAAAATGGTTAAAAGGAGGTGAACGTTGTAGATAGATTAAGGAGTAAAAGGGTTAAATGGAGGCAAAAGTTAGTAGGTATAATAAGAGAATGGATGAATAGAAGTGAACGTCGTGGATAGAAGTACGAAGTAAAATGGTTAAAAGGAGGTGAACGTTGTGGATAGAATTACGGAGTAAAATGGTTAAATGGAGGTGAACGTTGTGAATAAAATTAGGGAGAAAATGGTTAAATGGAGGTGAACGTTGTGAATAGAATTACGGAGTAAAATGGCTGAATGGAGGCGAACGTTGTGGATAGAATTACGGAGTAAAATGGCTGGAGGCGAACGTTGTGGATAGAATTACGGAGTAAAATGGCTGAATGGAGGCGAACGTTGTGGATAGAATTACGGGTAAAATGCTGAATGGAGGCGAACGTTGTGGATAGAATTACGGAGTAAAATGGCTGAATGGAGGCGAACGTTGTGGATAGAATTACGGAGTAAAATGGCTGAATGGAGGCGAACGTTGTGGATAGAATTACGGAGTAAAATGGCTGAATGGAGGCGAACGTTGTGGATAGAATTACGGAGTAAAACGGCTGAATGGAGGCGAACGTTGTGGATAGAATTACGGAGTAAAATGGCTGAATGGAGGCGAACGTTGTGGATAGAATTACGGAGTAAAATGGCTGAATGGAGGCGAACGTTGTGGATAGAATTACGGAGTAAAATGGCTGAATGGAGGCGAATGTTGTGGATAGAATTACGGAGTAAAATGGCTGAATGGAGGCGAACGTTGTGGATAGAATTACGGAGTAAAGTGGCTGAATGGAGGCGAACGTTGTGGATAGAATTACGGAGTAAAACGGCTGAATGGAGGCGAACGTTGTGGATAGAATTACGGAGTAAAACGGCTGAATGGAGGCGAATGTTGTGGATAGAATTACGGAGTAAAATGGCTGAATGGAGGCGAACGTTGTGAATAGAATTACGGAGTAAAATGGCTGAATGGAGGCGAACGTTGTGGATAGAATTACGGAGTAAAATGGCTGAATGGAGGCGAACGTTGTGGATAGAATTACGGAGTAAAACGGCTGAATGGAGGCGAACGTTGTGGATAGAATTACGGAGTAAAATGGCTGGAGGCGAATGTTGTGGTAGCATTACGGAGTAAAATGGCTGAATGGAGGCGAACGTTGTGGATAAAATTACGGAGTAAAATGGCTGGAGGCGAACGTTGTGGATAGAATTACGGAGTAAAATGGCTGAATGGAGGCGAACGTTGTGGATAGAATTACAGAGTAAAAAGGTTAAAAGGAGGTGAATGTTGTGGATAGAATTACGGAGCAAAATAGTTAAATGGAGGTGAACGTTGTGGATAAAAATTAGGGAGAAAATGGTTAAATGGAGGTGAACGTTGTGGATAGAATTTCGGAGGAAAATGGCTAAATGGAGGCAAAACTTAGTAGGTAGAATAAGAGAATAAAACGGCTAAATTGAGGTGAACGTTGTGGATAGAATTACGGAGTACTCGAGTAAAATGGTTAAATGGAGGCAAACGTTAGTAGGTAGAATAAGAGAATAAAATGGGTAAATGGAGGGGAACGTTGTAGTTTAGATTACGGAGTAAAATGGAGGCAAAAGTTATTAGGTAAAATAAGAGAGTAGAATGGCTAAATGGAGGTGAACATTATGGATAAAATTAAGGAGTAAAATGATTCAATGGAGGCACCCTATCCACCAGCTTCAAAAACTTAACCATTTGGCTCCTTACAGCTTCATGCAACTTTTTGCGTTGCTAGCATGGTTGATAATGCAGGATGCTGGTGGACAGAGTGCCGGAGTCAAAGGGTTAAACGGGTTAGCAGATAGCTTGAGGGAGTAAAATGGTTGAATGGGAACAAAGATTGATTGATTGGATGAGAGAGTGAAAGAGTTGAGTGGAGACGAATCTTGAGGAATAGAATGAAGAAATAAAATGGTTAAATGGGGGTATAGGATGAGGGAGTGAAAAGGTTAAATTGTGGGGCGAAGGTTAAAAATAGGGCCATGGAGTAAAGTTGAATGAGGCCAAAGGTTGGTGGATGGGATGAGAGAGAGAAAGGGTTAAAATGAAGGCGAAGGTTAAAAGATAGGATGACGAAGAAAAATGGTTATGTGGAGGCAAAGGTTGGTGGATAGCGTGCAATGAGAGAGTAAAAAAAAGAGTACATGGGGCCGAAAGATTGATAGAGAGGATGAGAGGGTGTTAAGTTCAATGGGGGAAGAAGATACGTGAAAACGAATTAAACGGGGTTTAAGACTGGTGTAGAGGATATGTGTGTGTGTGTGTGTGTGTGTGTGTGTGTGTGTGTGTGTGTGTGTGTGTGTGTGTGTGTGATGTGTGTGTGTGAGTGAGTGTGTGTGTGTGAGTGTGAGTGTATGTGTGTGTGTGTGAGTGTGTTTGTGTGTGTGTTGTGTGTGTGTGTTGGTGTGTGTGTGTGTATGACTGTGCGTGTGTGTAAGTGTGATGTGTGTGTGTATGTGTGTGTGTGTGTGTGTGTGTGTGTGTGTGAGGAGTGAGAGAGAGATTGAAAGAAACAGAGAGTGCGTGTGTATGTGTGTGTGGGAGGGAGAGAGAGAGAGAGAGAGAGAGAGAGAGAGAGAGAGAGAGACAGAGACAGACAGATAGACAGACAGAGAGAGAGTGTATGTGTGTTTGTGTGTTTGTTTTGTGAGTGTGTGTGTGTGAATGTGTGTGTGTGTCAGCGCGTGTGCGCGCGTGTGTGTGTGTTTGTGTGTGAGTGTGTGAACGTGTGTGTGTATGTGTATGAGTGTTTTGTGAATTGTGTGTGTGTTTTTTTGTGAGTGTGTGTGAGTGCGTGTGCGTGCGCGCGCGCGTGTGTGTGTTTGTGTGTGTGAGTGAGTGAGTGTGTGTGTGTGTGTGTGTGTGTGTGTGTGTGTGTGTGTGTGTGTGTGTGTGTGTGTGTGTGTGTGCGAGAGAGAGAGAGAGAAATTGAAAGAGAGAGAGTGTGTGTGTGTATGTGTGTGAGAAAGAGAGAAAGAGAGAGAGACACACACACACAGAGACAGAGAGACAGAGTGTGTGCGTGTGTGTGTGTGTGTGTGTGTGTGTGTGTGTGTGTGTGTGTGTGTGTGTGTTTTGTGAGTGTGTGTGTGTGTGTGTTTTGTGAGTGTTTGTGTGTTTGTGTGTGAGTTTGCGTGTGTGCGTGCGTGTGTGTGTGTGTGTTTGTGTGTGTGTATGTGTGTTTGAGTGTGTGTGTGTGTTTGTGTGTGTGTGTGAGTGTGCGTGCGTGTGTGTTTGTGTGCGTGCGTGTGTGTGTGTGTGTGTATGTGTGTTTGAGTGTGTGTGTGTGTGTGTGTGTGTGAGCGCGCTTCCTGCAGCAGGAAGCTAGTGGGTAGACTGAGGGAATCAAAGGATTAAGTTTTTGCTGTTGGTGGATAGGGTGCTGGAAGTCAAAGAGTTAAAGGGATGGAGGAAGGTGGGAGGGGAGCTACGTTTGCTGGATTAAGTGAGGGAGTTAAAGGGATAAGAAAACAACCTCTTACAGCTGAAACAAGTGGATGCATGACACGGGGTGGCTGTTAAACCTGTGACCTGTATCTGTCGCTTGCAACAAGCGACTCCATACACTGCTTGGTGTCTGAACTCGGAAGCCTAACCTGTCTCTGCCTGGCACACAAAGAGGCCAGGCCAACGAAACACTTCCTCTTTGTTCGCTTATCAGAAAAGAGGGGGGGGGAGAGAAAGAGAGACAGACAGACAGACAGACAGGGAGAGTGACAGAAAGACAGAAGAGAGAGAGAAAGAAGAGGACAGGAGAGAAGAAGAGAAAGAGACAGACAGAAGAGAAGAGAGACAGAGAGATAGAAAGACAGAAGGATAGAGAAAGAGAGACAGAGAGATAGAGAGACAGAGGAAAAAGAGAGACAGAGATAGAGACGGACAGCAGAAAGACAAAAAGACAGAGAGTGAGAAAGAGAGATAGAGAGAAAGACAGAGGGACAGAGAGACAGAGAGAGAGACAGAAAGAGAGAGAGAGAGACAAACACAGACAGAGACAAAAAGATGGTAAGACATCGGAACAGACAGAGAGATAGACAGAGATAGAGACAGAGAGACAGACAGACAGAGAGTGAGAAAGAGACAGACGGACGGACGGGCAGACAGACACATAGAGATGCAGAGAGAGACGTAGAGAGATAGAGGAGAGCCCAAGAAAGAGGGGGGAAGAGAGGAAAAGCGAGAGACACAGACAGACGGAGACACAGAGAGACAAGGAGAGAGAAAGAGAGGAGAGACAGAGACAAAGAGAGAGAGGGGAGAGACGGAGACAATAAGAGACACAGAGAGAGCGAGAGAAAGAGAAAGAAGAGGATGAAGAAGCAATCTCTTTCACTTCTTCCCTATCCTTGCCCCTGCTCAAGGGGATGGGATGGGGAGGGGGGGAGGTAGAGGGGAAATAAAAACCCTGACTTCATTTTCTTCCTTTAAAAAAGATTGTCTAATTCCTTTAAAAAAGTTGTCTAACACAGAGAAAGAGAGAGAGGGGGGGAGAGAGAGAAAGAGAGAGAGAGAGAGAAAGAGAGAGAGAGAGAAAGAGAGAGATAAAACACAGACACTCTTCTCTCGAGCTTCTTAGTGTTCTCTCTCTCTCTGTCTCTCTCTGTCTTTCTGTCTCTCTGTCTCTCTGTCTCTGTCTGTCTGTCTGTCTCTCTCTCTCTTAATGAAACTAATTAAGTATAAGACATTGGATATCAGCAAAGGTATACATAGATTTCAGTTGGATTACATTGTACATATTTGTTTACTTTGCGCTGAGTTGACCTCCCCCTGCCCCCTGCCCCTCCCCTCTCCCCCCTCCCAATATTATTGTTTTGAAATATGTTGTACCACTGATGTCAAGGTCGTCATAGGCTGTTGTCTCTCTCTCTCTCTTTCTCCCTCTCTCTCTCTCTCTCTCTTTCTCTGTCTGTCTGTCTCCCTCTCTCTTTCTTCCCCTCTCTCTCTCTCTTTCTTTCTTAACACTCTTCTCTTGAATGTCTTGGTGCTCTCTCTCTCTCTCACTCTCTCTTGCTCTCTCTCCGCCCCTCTCTCTCTCTCTTTCTTTCTTTCTTTCTCTCCCCCCTCTCTCTGTAACTCTCTCTTTCTCTCTCTCTTTCTTTCTCTCTCTCTCCCTCTCTCTGTCTCTCTCTCTCCCTCTCTCTTTCTTCCCTCTCTCTCTCTCTCTTACTTTCTTAACTCTCTTCTCTCGAATCTTAGTGCTCTTTCTCTCTCTGTCTCTCTCTCTCTTTCTTTCTCTCCCCTCTCTCTCTTTCTCTCTCTCTTTCTTTCTCTCTCTCTCCCTCTCTGTCTCTCTCTTTCTTAAAACTCTTCTCTCGAGTGTCTTAGTACTCTCTCTCTCTTTCTCTCTCTCTCTCTCTCTCCCTCTCTTTCTCTTTCTTTCTTTCTTTCTGTCTGTCTCTGTCTCTGTCTGTCACTCTTCTCTCTCTCTCTTCTCTCTCTCTCTCTCTCTCTCTCTCCTGCATTTGTTCATTCCTTCATTTAACGTCTTTTAGAGGGCCTGTCTGTCTGCCCGTGGAAGCGTGTGTGTGTGTGTGCGCGCGAGCGCGCGTGCGTGTTTTTGCGCACGCTCGCACACACGTGTTTCCGCATATGCGTGGAAATCGTGACAGTGCTGCCCATACTCACACATTTAACCCGAGAAATCCAGAAACCATGAACCGAAGATTGCAAAGTTAAAAAAAAAAAACGAAGAAAGAAAAAGAAGAACAAAAAAAAAAAAAGAAAAATCACACAGGGTCAGAACATATGCAAATGAAATGCAAATGAGCACGAAACCCGCACGACCTCTCAAACAAGTTGTTCGCACCTTGGTCGCCTCACAAGTCCTAAAGGGCCGAGAGGTTCCTGAGCTCTCTATGCTGGCTGACCACTTGACCATAAAGTGGTCATCAAGGACACGGGGCAAGCCAGAGTATGTGAGAAAAGAGTTTTTATGTATACACAAATGACAGATCACCCCCCATTTGTCGATCGACACTGGTTCGGGATTCCAGTGTGGAAGATTTGTCTTACATTTTTAATGTATAGAGTTTTGTAACAAGATGGCAAAAAACGGAGTACAATCCAGAGAATCCGACAATAGCATAGCGGTATCTCACAGTGCAACCAAAATGTTTTTTTAAGGTTTCTTTGAGCAACATTCTTATAGCTAGTGCTCATATAATCTGAAAGAGTAGTAGGACTTTTACACTCGACAAAACAGAACAGATGGTAAACAGTAAAAACGTTGGATCCGTTTGAGGGCATGTTAGACTCCAGCTGAAACGATAAACAGGTAGTGTCTGGATCATCATCATGTCTGGCTGTTTATTTCGCAATCGTATGAACACTCGTACTTTCTCTCTCCGTCCAGTAGCTGGGCTGGACCTGGTTGGTGCGCGTTGTGTGGCTGTGTCTCGGGGTTTGTCATCTCGCCTCCTTGCATTCGGTTTGCAAACAAGATGATTGATGACCAAGTCTGAACATGTCATGCAGCGCATGAACAGACTCCTTAGCTTAGCAAAATGGCTACCATATAGCGTCGGGAGAGGGGGCTGATTGTCTGGTGAGTGGTGGGGCATTGTTGCTCTGGGTTCCATCCAGCATCCTCGTTAACTTGATTCATTTTCCGTAGTACTGAATTACAGTTTTGAATGAGCATTTTAACCTTTTGATTCCCACACCTTGTCCATCAGTGTCCTGCATTGTCAACCATGCTAGCACAGGAAAAAACAACTTTTTGACTCCCTCACCCTGCAGGAAGCTGGTGGATAGGGTGATGGAGTCAAAGGGTTAAGTTTTTGAGTGGGTGAATAGGGCGCGGGAGTTAAAAGGTTAATTATCGTACCTGGGCCGTCACATAGAAGGTGTGTCCAAAGGCACGCTGTCTTATTTTCATTTCTAATGCCACTGTTATCAAAGTTCACATTGAAAAGTGAGCATTCAGATATCATTTTCATTTTCGTATATACTGTTGACTTAACAGTTTCAGAAACCGAATACTATTAAAGCTCTTGTTTCTTCACACACACACACACACACACACACACACACACACACACACACACACACACACACACACACACACACACACACACACAAACACACACACACACTTACACACACACACACAAATAAATAAACAAACAAAATCTAGGCGTAAATCAAGTAGGATGGAGAAGAACAAGATCAAATTTTATTTATTAAGGTGTGAAATAAGCAATGTGTGTGCTTTTTTGTTTACAGCCAGCCCTGGCAATAATTGGTCTACACTACACACAAATTGTATATACATGAATCAACCAATGTATCAACAATGCAAATATGAAATATCAATTCAAAGAAATAAATTTCAAGTTTTTACACGAAGTAGTTAAATCACTATAAAGAGAAAACAGTGGCTTGGGATAACGTTTGCACCCTCTGAATAAATTCCACGTGCACGGATGTCACCGATGCCAAGGGAATGAGAAGATTTGAAGTGATTATGACACATAATAAGCCCTAAGTTTTAACAAGATTTTCAGAAAGATATTTAAAGACAGAAGGATATGAGCGCGTCCAGTGACAACAATGATTACAATAACATCAACAATAAGAACAGTAATGACGTGAATCGCTCCTTATAGTGAAGAAGATTACGAAAAGACAAGCAACATTTATAGGACATTTTACGAGGCCAGAGAAAATTAGAGCACGTGGTCACAACAGGAAAACTGGAGGGGGAAAAGAGCACCAAGTAGATCCAAGGAGAAAATATTGGATGGACTTGCAGGGTGCCCGAGGACAGAGAGGGTCGGAGACGTACTTGCAGCGACGAGGGGTAGATTCGATTGGAGGGCCATGATCGCCAACGCCATGCGGCAGGGCACATGATGATGATGCTATTCTCCAGACTTAGTGGGACTCGTTGCGCAATACAATCAGTCTTTTTGGTAGAACATGGAGAACTCAAGCCATTAGGAGAGCCGACCATTCTCCACTAAGCTGTTGGAAACCCTGCATCTCTGGTGGGCGTGCATGCCGGGCGTTTTCATGTTTCCATCAACCAGCCACTGACATGACTAACAGGATCATAAACGTGCATACTTGATATTTTATAAGCGTGTACACACGAAAGGGGTTTAGTTCCTTGCAGGTCTGCACATTATGTTGACTTGGAAAATCGGAAAAAAATATCTACCCTTTACTTACAAGGTTGAGATGTGGTGCTGGCCCCGGGAAAAGTTGAGGTCTCTGCCACCTCACTCCCATACGACCCTAGGGTTATGGAACTATCTAGGACCTGGCCAGCTCATGGGTTTATGTGCAGGCTTAATAAGGCTTGTACCGTGATCATTCTGGATCTTCTCCGTTACATGGCACCTGTGACGTTAGTGCATGTGGAATTTATTCCGAGCGCGGAGACGTCATCTGGAGAAATTGAAACTGAAACTGAAGTGGAGATGTCTTGGCGGATCGAACCCAGGACCTTTAGACTCGAAGTCCGATGCTTACTCACTTGACTGTTACGCCAGTCATGCAATAACGTCGCAGTTGTCTGTATCTCTCGGGGCTTGTTGACACCAGGATATATGATTACGACCCCTGCTGTGCCGGCTTAACACAAATGGAACTCCTCATCCTGGTTTTTATCATGTAAAATAGAAACGTTCTTGTCTCATATCCTGTTGCTCTTTTAGCCGTGGTCCTGTTTCACCTCAAATTTAGTGGTTTGTGTGGGAGGTACGTACACACATACAATAACACTTACACTTACACATATACTTACACACACACACACACACACACACACACACACACACACACACACACACACACACACACACACACACACACACACACACATTCAAACACGCAGTACGCCCACAGACATACATACACACATTCACACACACACAAAACACACACACACAACACACACACACACACACACACACACACACACTAACATGGCAATGCAATCACGGACATACATAAACATCACATGCACTCACGCACACACACCACACACACACACACACACACACACACACACACACACACACACACACACACACACGCATTCTCTTAATCAGACACACACACAAACCAGACACCGACCCAAAAGAATTCAAAAGTTTACAATTTGTCCAAGAGGGATCAATGAAGCTTGGACGTGTCCATATGCGCTCCACCTCATCTGTCAGTAATTCTCTGGCGGACTCATCGCACGTCTTGAAATGAAGAGGGAGAGAAGGCTGTGGGAGAACGTGACACTAAGGAACACAAAGCTGGCCCCACCAGAACGATTGGAGCTGTTAAGATGAGCGACGAAGTTTTTATGTTGTGGCCTGGGATTGAACTCGAGAGACATATAAACAGTCAGAAAAGAAGAACGGGGATATATCATCATGAAGAGAATAGAAAGAAGTTTCGGTTTCAAACAGCATAGTAAAATAAACACAGAAAAAAGGAGTAATACGAACAGAAACACTGAGAGACGAACAGCGACTGAAACACAACGAAGTAAAAAAAAAGAAAAGAAAAGAAGAAATAACAAAGACTTCTTCTTCTTCTTTTTCTTCTTCTCTTTCTCCTTCTTCTTCTTAATAAATACAGAAAAAATGAGTAATACGAACACAGAGAGACGAACAATAACTGAAATACACACACACATATACATACACAACAAAAAAAACAAAGAAAAGAAGACAAAGTAACAAACAAAGACTTCTTCTTCTTCTTCCACTTCTTCTTCTTCTTCTTCTTATGCGTGGCGTTCCCAATTCATGCGCTGCCATTCACTTGTGTCCTCCATTCTTCTGACAAAGGTGTTATTGGTGGAATCGCTGCTTGTTGCTGCACGTAGACTCGAGACATGGAGTTCTTTGTCTTCCTCGGTCTCGGGGGGCCTCCATTATTCCGCTGACTGCAAGATTTTTAAGCTGTTATTGTCAATTTTGTTTAAAGCCCAGCCGACTGCGTAGAGCCATATCAGGGCTATAACCGTTTCAAAACGTACAACACTTCAACAGGTAAAAAAGGAAAAGAAAAGTAAGTACATCTATCAATGCATTCCCGCACGTAATCTGAGGAGATGCCCCTGGCGTCGACCACTACGTCCAATTTATCACATAGGGGATTTAAAAAATGAATACAAAATATAACGTAACAGCGTCGATCACTACGTCCAATTTATCACATAGGGGATTAAAAAAATGAATACAAACTATAACGTAACTAAGGACACTAAAACATACAAAAACAGCCCTAAGTTAACTAAAATTGCTTCAGCATATCATTTCCCTAGAGCCAAAAATGCACTTAATACATGTAACCCATTTGTCAGTCCTAAGAGAAAGTATGTAAGACTTTATCGAGCACATCCAGGTGAGTGGACCAGCAAAGCAGAAAATGGTGGGAAGAAATGACAGAATGCCTTTGAACAAGGCAGAAACAAAGAGAGTTACAATAAAGAGGAAATTTCTAGCACAGAATTTCCAGAAGGTGGAGATACTGTTTATGCTGAAAGAGTCCCTGGCATCCCCACGGGGGAAGTTTTCTTCGCCAACACTACGCGGCAGGGCACATGATGATCATAATGACCCAAGAACACTGTCGACGAACAATAGAAGACCTCAAGGTCCTCAAACACACCTGCTGGGTGTTCCACACAGAGACTGACCTAGAGCAGACAAGAGTGGAGAATTTTCGTTGCTGCCTTACAAGCCTCAGCGCATACTGGGCAGTAAGTAAAGTAAATATGACCTGGTTAGTGGAAGTGGGGAGGGGAGGGGAAGGGAGGAAAGTGGTGGTAGATGGCCAGGGGGGACGGGGGAGGGAGGGGGAGAGAAGTCAGTGCATGACATGCAAAGAGGCGTGAACAAACAATGGCGATGTTGACTCTACCTCCTGGAGTCTTCTCCCCTATCCTGGCTCTTCTCTGCCCGGTATAGGTATATAAATATATAACATATATATAGAGGTAGATAGATATATAGATTGGCCATCTGCTTGCTTACTGGCGTGCTAGCTCAGTCACCCCCACGCTCTCATGCTGTGTTTGTGTTGGTATATAGATTTTTTTCTTTTTCATATACAGATTTACGACAAATTGTACTTGGGTCTAAATGATATACATTATAAGCTTGGTGGGTTTTTTTTATGTCCTCTGCCTTTAGATTCTCTACAGTACAGAGATCGGCAATGAAAAAGACGTGTTTGAAATAAGCAAAGAGATAATACTGCATAGCTTGACGATCTTGTCTGTGTGTATGTGTTGTGTGTGTGTGTGTGTGTGTGTGTTCGTGCGTGCGTGCGTGCGTGTGTGTGTGTGTGTGTGTGTAATTAAAGACATTCTCCCGCTTGTAAGGTAAGGGATTTCGGGTGTTTTGCTTATTTTGTGTGTATTGTTTTTTGTCGTTGTTGATATGGTTGTGGTGGTTGTTGTTGTTTTGGGGGGAGGTTGTTGTTATTAACACTGTTGTTTGTTGATGGTATTTTTTCAAATATCACATGATACGTACATAATATGTATGCATATTAGATCATTCATATACGGTATGCGTAGGACAACGAGACGCTTTTGTTTTTTCACGATGACTTCACAATTGAAGCTTGTTTACGATTCGGTTGGCAAACCACATCCGTGGGAACTATAGCTGAAATCTTATTTAATGACTCATTTGACCCAGTTTTATTTATTGATTTTTTGTTTGTTTATTTATCAGTTTGTTTTTGTTCTTGTTCTTGTTCTTGCCGTCTACATGATCAAGCCACATCTCTCTCTCTCTCTCCCTCTCTTTCTCTCTCTTTCTTTCTATCTGTACCTCCCTCTCTCACTCTCTCTCCTTCCCTCTCTCCCTCCTCTTTCTCTCTCTTTCTCTTTCTATCTGTACCTCCCTCTCTCACTCTCTCTCCTTCCCTCTCCCTCTCTGTCTTTCTTTCTTCCTCCCTCTCTCTCTTCCCTCCCTCCCTCTTTCTCTTTCTCTCTCTCTTCCTCCTGTTTCCCTCCATCTCTCTCTCACTCCATCTCTCACTCTCTCTTTCACTCTCTCTCTGTCTCTCTCCTCTCTCTAAATATATCTAGCTATCTCCTCTCTGTCTCTCTCTCTCTTTCTCTCTCTCTCTCTCTCTATCTATCTATCTATCTCTCTCTCCCAATGACAGCCGCTTGCCATGGAGCTTGGCGGTGAACCAAAAGCCTTCTTCCAGCAGGGGATGGGAGGGAAAGACCCCAGTCAGTGGAGGTGGATCATGTGGAACCTCAGGATCAGGCACTGCTCCACTCTGGAGGAACCTCAAAGACCGGCGCCATTCTCGTCTGATATCATTTGAATTCGTTCAGAGAGGATTCATCATGCTCGGATAGTTTCATATGCATTCCAGCCAAATCTAGCAGTAACAATCTGGCAGACTCCTTGAGCCTTTGCATAAACCCTAAGCGTTGGCAAGGTCTTCAAAACTAGAACAATCAAGTCGGAGAGGCGGACCTTCGAAGCGTTAAGATAGCACCTCGAGAATGATGGAAACATTAGAGATTGGCAGCAAATCGGCCAGTTTTTATTTCATTTTCTTTTATTTTGTTTATATTTTATTTTATCTTAATTGATTTCACTTTATTTTATTTTACTTTATTTTATTTCATTTTGCTTTATTATTTTTTTTTTCTTGGTGCAGGCTGAGATTAGATACTTGAGTCATCACACTTCACATCTACTGATGTATATCAACCTCATCAGATGTTTGAGTGTGTAAACAGTCATATGTATATAACATATTCTAGAAAATTTATGCAGAATATTTATTCATCTGTTTTATTTGTTTCTTGTTCTGTATCTGTGTATCTATTTTAATCATCTTTTTATTCACACTCATGTTAAATAAACAATACACGATTATATGTCATAATAATCTCGAGATATAATCTATCTTTTGTTGGTCTGTCGTAAAAGTCTTTTGAGATATTCTCTTGTTTGTTTGTTTGTTCATCTGTCTGTTTGTTTGTCTGTCTGTGCGTTCGTCTGTTTGTCTGTCTGTCTGTTTGGTTTTGTGTATTTGTTTGCGTATTTGTTTGTTTGTGTGTTTGTTTGTTTGTTTTCTATGTTTCTTTCACGTCTCCTCGCCCGCCTCCGGGTCGATGAAAAAAGATCAAAAGATCCCATGAGTAGTATATTTGACATGGAGACCTTTTTCATGTGCTACACCGGTCAGTGCTATAAAACATATTAGCGTGAAAACAATGTATGGTGACGTCAGGTCCAAGTTTGATTGCCGTATGACGAGAGCGAAAGTGTGTGTGGAGGGGAGAGAGAGATCATACCTGCACGGGAGAGAAACGGGATATGACTGAGAGAGAGAGAGAGAGCAGACAGAGAGAGGGGCAGACAGAGAGAGAGAGAGGCAGACAGAGAGAGAAAGAGGCAGACAGACAGAGAGAGGGGCAGACAGAGAGAGAGAGAGGCAGACAGAGAGAGAAAGAGCAGACAGACAGAGAGAGGGCAGACAGACACAGAGGAGCAGAGACAGACAGACAGCAGAGAGAAACAGAGACAGACGAGAGAGAGATAAAGACAGAGTGGGAGACAAAGAGAGAGAGATGAAAAATGACTTTATTCAATTATTCAAAGAGGGATTTATCATACTCGGGCAGTTCAATGTGCACCACTTCACCCAATCTACCATCTGTTAATGTGGCAGACGCCTTGAGCCTGACCCCAACCCTGTGCGCTGGTGGCAAGGTCTGGACATGTGAGAGGCAAAGGTGACGGGACCTATGAAACGATAAGCTAACAACACCAGCATGACTGAAGCATAAAGACAGTAATTGATGATAATAATAATGATGATGATGATGATGACGAGGCCGATGATGATGATGATATGATACATGTAAGAATATAATGATGATGATGCTGATATTAACAACAACGATAGTAATGATGATGATGATATTAATGATAATAGTAATAATAATGATAATAACAAGTACAACAATAACAGTATTCATTAGCGCCAAATATTGACAATTCAAATCAAAACGCACCTACACACTAGTCCATACGCATGCGATCAACGCAGACCACTTAACAACACGGAAGAATAAAAAAAATTAAAAAAACAGATGGAAAGAGGCAGTTGCAGAATCCACTGTCGAGAAAAGAGGTCTTCCTTCCATCCACGGCTCTATTACAGAGCCAAATGACCGGCTAAAGAGAGATGCTCACTAAGAGGGACAGGGAAGTGCCAGGAACCTCTGGGAAAACTGGACAGCAGAAGGCCTTCGCAGGAGAAACCCCTGTCAAGCAAGTGTTTCAGCCCTGAACTCCTGACACTCTAAGTGGTCCAAAACAAGTGCGACCGACCGCCCGCGTTCAAGCAAGCAGGACCCAGAAAAAAAACCACGAAAAAAACCCCCACGAAAATAGAATCAGAACGCGTATTTAATACAACCAGACAAGACAGGCGCAAATGTTCGGCCAACTGGCTTTTTGTCAAACGTAAACGTAAGAAACGTAAGAACGAAGAAAATATTGGACGGACTTACACTCAGGGAGGTTATCTTTGTGCTCACCTTTTGTTGTTGTTGTTGTTGTTGTTTTTCGTCCCATTTTCTACGCCACCTTAATGGCCACAGAAGCGGGAACAGTTTTTACAATGTTATGATGATGTTGATGAGGATGAGACTGCATGACAGGGTTGTACTCTACGCTTAATATCATAATAATTATATCCTGGCGTCAACCAGGCCCGAGAGATACAGACACCTGCGGTGCTGGTCAGATGATTTGAGCAACACCCTTAATGACGCATCCGTGAAGTGGATGAGACTCGACTTTGTAGCCCATAGCACGGCCAATACTGGGTAGGAGCCGGTTAGAGCTGAAAAATCCCACAATGATTTTTTGAAGGGACTGGTGGAAATCTGAACCCACAACCTTCCAGTCGGCAGTCTATTGCGCTAACCATTACACCACGGCGACTGATGGAGCGTTGAACTTAAGATCTCTTTGGTCTCAAGTTCGATTGCAGCCTGCCACATAAAACCTGGGTTATTCGGAACCTATCTTATCATCGTCATCATCATCATCATCATCATCACCATCATCATCATCATCATGTCCCCTGCCACATGTCAGCAATCGTGGCCCTCCATATGAATCAGTCCCTTGTCGCTGCAAGTACTTTTCCCACCCTCTCTGTCTTCAGCCACTCCGCAAGTCCGTCCAAAACTTTCTCCGTAGGTCTACCTGGTACTCTATTTCCCTCCAGCTTTCCTGATGTGACTAGTTGCTCCAGTTTCTCTTGCCTCATAAAATGTCCCATGAATGTTGCTTGTCTTTTCTTAATCTTCTTCATTAATGTTATTTTTGTGTCTGCCTCCTTCAAGACTGTCTCGTTTGTTTTCTTTGCTGTGCATGGAACTCTTAAAATTCTTCTTGGAAACCACATTTTATCTGCCTCAATCTTGTTCTGACTGTGCGTGTTGACTGTCCAGGCTTCACATCCGTACAACACTATCAGTTCTATATAACATAGAAAAGCTCCCTTCCTGGTGTTAACTGATAGGCATTTGTTGGTAAAAGCGCTTTTTTCATTGTCTTGAACGCTGTTTTAGTTTGACAGATATTGTTGGCTATTTCTAAACTTAACATTCCAATAATTCTGATGGTGTCAGCGAAGCGTTTAATACGTCCTGTTTCATCAAACACCATCCCCCTTTCTCATTGCTGGAGCGGAGAGTTTTGCACAGGCTCGAAGAATCTGCCCAGATAAGCACTAGCTGACTTGGATGGAGTACATGTAGGGTTTGCTTAATCAAGCTCAAAAAAGAATCTGCCATTTAAACAAATTGGGAGGGGGCATATGGAAATCTGCCATTTAGACAGATTGGGAGGGGGACATATGGAAATCTGCCATTGAGGCAGATTTGGGAGGGGGGGGGGGGGGCATATGGAAATCTGCCATTGAGGCAGATTTGGAATGGGGGGGGGGGGGCATATGGAAATCTGCCATTGAGGCAGATTTGAGATGGGGGGAGGCATATGGGGGGGGGGGGGGAATGGAAATTAGGCAGATTTTGGAATGGAGAGGGGGGAGGGGGCAAATGGAATTGTCCAAGTGCGTCGCTTCCTGTTGAACGCTGTAATCGGCAGGTTTAGGGACCACAGAGTGTTTCCCCTTGTGACGCCCAGCTTGACTCATTGGTGTCAACACCTGTGATAATGTCAGCCTACCTGACCTTTTGTATGCCGTTATCATTACACGATCCTGCAGTCAGGACGGGACCCCCAGCAAAGAGCCTTTGTCTATAACGTCTTCAGCAGAGAATAAAAATAAAATTTAAATAAAAATAAAAATCCAGCTGTTCGTTGTAAGGTGCCGCGTTCGTTAAGGCACTATATGAACACGTTTGCTTTGTGTGGCAAACCTGTCCAAATACGGGTGCGCTCTCTTTGTATCGCTGTCTGTCTCTGTTTGTTTGTCTGTCTGTGTGTCTGTATGTATGTCTGTCTCTGTCCGTCTTTCGCTTTGTGTCTCTGTCATTCTGTCTCTGTCTCTGGCTCTCTCTCTTTCTTCTGTCTGTCTGTCTGTCTGTCTGTCTCTCTCTCTCTCCTTTTTTCTTTCTTTTCTTTCTTTTCTATCTATCTGTCTGTCTGTCTATCTATCTGTCTGTCTGTCTGTCTCTCTCTCTCTTCTCTCTCTCTCTCCTGTGTCTCTCTCTCTCTCTCTCCTGTGTCTCTCTGTTTCTCTGTTCTGTGTGTGTGTGTGTGTGTGTGTGTGTGTGTGTGTGTGTGTGTGTGTGTATGTGTGTGAGTGAGTGTGTGTGTGTGTGTATGTGTGTGTGTGTGTCTGTCTGTCTGTCTCTACCTTTTCTTCATCTCTCTCTCTCCCTCTCTCTCTCTCTCTCTCTCTCTCTCTCTCTCTGTGCGTGTGTGTATCTGTGTGTCTGTGTATGTGTGTGTGAGTATGTGAATGTGTGTGTGTGTGTGTTGTAAACAACGATATTAGAGCTGCTTTAAACAGATAGATGAGGCCAGAATATATATGCTGGTAGAAATCACAGATGAAAGGATCTTCCTTTCTAATTTTAGCTCACCTCATTCTTCCAAGAATTTCAGACACGCGGTCCTGGAGTACAGTTTCTCAGTTTACAAAAACTACGGATCTTGCTGGAAGAATGATCTGTTGACTTTTCTTTGTCTTCTTCTTCTGCTCGCTATCTACATCGTCAGGTTACATCTAGCGAGGAATTGGACCGTGTTTTGTTTATTTGTTTGTTTCTTTCTTTGTTGTTGTTATTGTTGTTGTTGTTGTTGTGCTGCTGCTGCTGCTGTTGTGGTGGTGGTGGTGGTGATATTGGTGGTGGGTGTGTCTGCTGTTGTTTTGTAGTTATTGTTGTTGTTGTTGCTGCAGTGTGTTGTTGTTGCTGCTGTTGTTGTTGTTGTTGTTACTGTTACTCTTGTTGTTGTTGTTGATGCTGCTCTGAGAGAGAGAGAGAGAAAGAAGAAGACAGACAGAAGACAGACAGACAGAGATAGAGACACAGAGAGAGTCGCTGAATAGGCAAAATGGAAATGGTTTGGGTACGCAAAGAAAGGGACATAGGTCACGCTTTAGGAGGCCACTGAGGGTGGCCCCGCCGTCAAAGAGTAGGCTAAGTGGGGATCGGACTTGTTCCCTGTATTAGTATTAGTAGGTGCCTTATACTGTACTTAGCAGTAATTTTACGTAGATTAGCACAGTAAGCATATCAGAACCGCCAGCAGACCAGGTAAAGAACGGGGACTCGGGAGAGGGGTGGGGGGTGAGGGTGGGGATTCTGTTGCATCATTAAACTGATAGTCATTAAGTCAATTCTCTGTTTCAGTTTCACTTTTAACCTTTTTACTCCCGCACCCTATCCACCAATTACAACAACAAAAAAACCCACTTTGATTCCCTCTCTTCTTGCAGGAAACTGGTAGACAAGGTGAGGGAATCACTTTGATTCCCTCTCTTCTTGCAGGAAACTGGTAGACAGGGTGAGGGAATCAAAAGGGTTAAGCTTTTTGCTTTCTCTAGCAGGGTTGGCAATGCAGGATGCTGGAAGACATGATGCACGGAGTTAAAGGGTTAATTTCTGTTCCTCAAAATAACGTCTGTGAGTCGGAATGAATTCTGTATGCACTGACGTCCTTGATGCCATGTGATTTAAAAAAAAAAAAAAAGACAAAAGATTCAAAGCGATCGTGGCGCAAGCCTTACTTAAGCCTTCGCATAAGCCCTGTATGTTGGCAAGACCTAACGTACTACCTAATAAATTCTAATAAAGTTATATCTGGGTATTTCACTTGTAATTAGCTTTTTCCAGGAGATTGAGTTCACAATACGCCATTGATTGCCTCACATACGGAACCACGCCCCATTGGTAATCTGGTATATATATATATATATATATATATATATATATTATATATATATATATATAATATATATATATAACAATTATTGCTTTGAACACACAGAGTCTCCGACTGAGAGAGAAAGAAGGAAAGACATAGATAGGGAAATAGTAATTGATCTGTAGTGTGTGCTGTGTGTAGGTGTGTGTTGTGGTGTGTGTGTGTGTTGTGTGTGTGTGTGTGTGTGTGTGTGTGTGTGAGTAAATTACCTGTCTCTCTATCCACACCTACCATCATATCACATAATGCGAAAAAGTCAATTGTCTGTCTCCCTATCCATGTCTATCATCATATCACCTAGCGCGACAAAGCTTAATCAAAACTCAAAACTCAAGTCTAGATGTGATTCAGACCACGTGCTGCTGACCACAGAACTAAGATTAAAAGGCACCCAAACAAAACAGGGCAAAGCAACAAACCAACTCTGACATACATGTAGACAGAGTCAAAATTCAAGAAACCACCCTGCTTTAAAAATTGACAATCGTTTTCCGGCTCCGTAGGAAGAACGATCAGTTGACAAAAAATATCTAAAGAAACTGTGGGAAAACGTCAAACAAATTTAGACAGAAACTCATCATCACTATCAGGTGCCTTGCCGCATGGCGTTGGCGATCATGGACTTCCATTTGTCTCTATCTCTTGTTGCCCCAAGCAACTCCTCCACCCTCCTCGTCTTCAGCCACTCCACAAGTCCGTCTAGCATTTTCTCCCTGGGTCTACCTGGTGCTCTCTTTCCCTCCAGCTTTCCCGTTGTGACCAGGTGCTCCAAATCCCCCTTCCTCATAAAATGGCCTCTAAATGTTGCCTGTCTTTTCCTAATCTTCCTTATGAGTGATCTACTTGTGTCTGCCTCCATCAAGACTGTCTCGTTTGTTTTCTTTGCTGTCAATGGAACTCTCAGAAACTGTTGATGCAAAGCTAGGCAGAAAAACAAGAAAGGCATTAGAATCGTATATAAGTGACGAAATAAGAACTGGCTCAAAAGAAGAGCCAAGGACATAAGACTTACAGGATCTCTGACAAAATTTTGTGACAACAGCCATCATTTAATTCAAAACTGGAAAATTACTTAGGCTAGACAACATTCCTGGAGAACTGACGAATCAGGAATGAAAACATTGCACCACTTTGTAGAATATAAAAAAAACACTGAATGACCAACAGACTGGAAGCTACAAGAGTCTGTCATGTTGCACAAGAGTAAAGACATCAAGAACTTTAACAACTATAGAACCATTGCTCTCATCATTCACGCCAGCAAAATTCTGTTCATCATAGTAATAAACAAAATGATATCAAAAGTGGAAGAGGAGCCGTCAGACAGTCAAGTAGGTTACGGGCCAACACAGGAACCACTGACATGTTATTCATTTCACAAATCATGATGGGGAAAAAAAACAGCGAGAAAGGGGCCCTCATTATTTTCATCGACAACAGCGAAGCGTTTGACAGTATCATACATCATTATCTTTTTACACCATGAAGATGGGGTTCTCTGAATATCTATATATCGTTATTGCGGCCCTATATAACGACTAAAAAGCAACAAGTAGATGGAGCAACCAAACCTGTGAATATTTTAGTACAAGAAAGGAGTCCCTCAGGGCTGCGTCCTTTCAACACATCTCTTTAACATCTACACAGAGCAGGTTATGAGAGAGACAGATACTGAAGACATGGGAATAAAAATTGGCGGTCGAAACATCACAAATCTACGAAGTCCTGATGATACTGCACTGATGACAAACAATATTATCATCACTAGCATGAAAAGAAATCTGTACGGAATAGATGCACTGGGCAAGAAGACAAAACTAATGCACCTAGAAGAAGAAGAAAATCAAGCATACCGAGATATTCAAATCAACAAGACTGCATTAGAAAACGTGAGTGGTTTTAAACATTTAAGCTCAATTAAAGCTCATGTGGATACCTGTACTTAAGACATCAACATAAGACTAGGGATGGCAAAACAGAAACTGATCCAACTCAACAACATATTGAAAGACAGAAGCATAATGACTAATTATGTCGGGTGGTCAACTGTTTCTTCAACTTATTGTTCAACTTTTTGTTCAACTTTTTTCCTTCAATTTTTTCTTTATCATCAGAAAAAAAATTTAAATGGATGTAATGTCAGCCATGACTATATTTATAAATCCTTATTTCACGAAAACGTCGCCGTAAAATTTAATGACTTTGTTTTATGCTCCTTGCCACAAGGACAAAAATGGCAATAAACTATTTTCAGCTTCAGTTTCAGTTCTCCTTGTCTCTCTCTTTGTCTCTCTCTCTTTGTCTCTATCTCTCTCTCTCTCTCTCTCTCTCTTTCTCTCTCTCTCTCTCTCGCTCTCTCTCTGAGTCCTGCGCTCTCCATTTCTTTTTCAGTTACTCTTTGGTTTTATTTCAAGTTTTACGAAGGAGATTTTCGCAATGCCAGACACGAAAATGTGACTTAATCCGTTATATCGTTGTCTTTACTATTCAAAGAGAACGATCAATACCTCTCTCTCTCTCTCTCTCTCTCTCTCTCTCTCTCTCTCTCTCTCTCTCTCTCTCTCTCTCTCTTTCTCTCTCTCTCACTCTCTCTCTCTCTCTCTCTCTCTCTCTCTCTCTCTCTCTCTCTTTCCTGCCTTCTGCATTTCTGTTTCAGTTAATCTCTGGTTTTATTTTAAGATTTATGCAGGAGATTTTGGCAATGATAGACACGAGAACTTGACTAAATCTATTCTGTCTTTTTTTTTTTTTTTTTTTTTTTTTGCCATTAAGAGAATAATCAATCTCTCTCTCTCTCTCTCTTACTCTCTCTCTCTCTCTATCTTTCTGTCTCTCTCCTCTCTCTCTCTTTTTCTCTTTTTTTCTTTCTCTCTGTGTGTGTGTCTCTCTCTCTCTGTCTCTCTTTCTCTCATTCTCTCTCTCTCTCTCTCTGTCTGTCTGTCTGTCTGTCTGTCTGTTTCTCTCTCTGTCTCTCTCTTTCTCTGTCTGTCTGTCTGTCTCTCTCTCTCTCTCTGTCTGTCTCTCTCTCTCATTTTTTTCAGTGTAACTGTCGCATTAACCCCTGAAGTTGAGGTCAGGTACGGTACACCCTAGATAATAGTGCGCGGTGTTGTGTGCCCATGATCGACAGCCCATGATACTTGGGGGCTTCAAAAGATC
The DNA here is from genome assembly GCA_030674185.1 of Monoplex corrugatus. NCBI lineage: Eukaryota > Metazoa > Mollusca > Gastropoda > Littorinimorpha > Ranellidae > Monoplex > Monoplex corrugatus. The sequence goes on along the minus strand of CM060307.1, from coordinate 35,060,620 downwards.
CCGTGCCTAATTCCTTTATGACACGCATTCTATCCCCCATACTCTCTCCTCCTCCCCCCACCCCCAGCCACAACCACCCACCCACACACACACACACACACACACACACACACACACACACACACACACACACACACACACACACAATTTGCAAGACGTCAATGTGTTTTAGCTACATTTTTTGATATAACGAAAGCATACGATCAAGTGTGGCACTCCCGATTGTTATTCAAATTTAAAAGTATTGGGCTGACAGGTCACATTTTTGGCTATGTTAAGTGTTTCTTAGAAAACAGAGTATTTCAAACGAGGATTGAAAATGTATATTCCACGAAACGAATTCTTCAAATGGGTATCCCTCAGGGATCCGTTATAGCTCCCCTTCTTTTCATGATATTAATGCATGACTTACCCAGTAAAGTATCTAAGCATGTAGTTTTAGCTCAATATGCTGACGATTTATGCATGTGGATGCAGGTAAATATGAAAAAGAAAACTCCTTTGCGCTGTATCAATTATACACGCAAATGCTACCAATTAGAACTTGATAAAATAGCGCGATACATGGTAGAAAATGGGTTACATCTATCCCTGGAAAAAACAAAAATAGTTTTATTTAATAATGGAGCTAACCCAGTAAATATTCCCACTTTCAAACTGGGAGATACTCTTCTTCAGTTTAACGAGTCGATTAAATTCTTAGGAGTTTTCCTTACAGCAAAATTATCTTGGAATCAGCATATTGAATACTTATTAACCAAAGCTCAAAAAAGTTTAAATTTCATAAAAATAGTTCGCAAACAGACATGGGGTCAAGATTCATCAACACTTGTTCATCTTTGTAAATCGCTTGTTAGATCTAAATTAACCTATGCTCAAGAAATCTTCTTCAGTGCACCGAAACACTTACTAAAAAAACTGCAGAGCATAGATTGTAAAGGTTTCAAACTTGCACTGGGTCTTCCAATGCATGCTTCCTGTCTTCGGACATATAATGAAATCAAATTGTTGCCACTTGATGAGCAAAGGAAAGTCGCTTCTACTAAATTTTTGTTAAGAAACACTACCGTAGAAAACATCTCAGAAACAGAAATTAAACTGAGATCAGATACCGACTTTCCAAAACGAGCTAAATCAATATCTTCACAGGTCACACTTGCAACATACACATCTGACGTCATGAAAGGCTCAGGAATTGATCTAGACGTAGATCCTGTATCTATACGACCTTCCTTTTCGCCAGTACCCAGTTGGGAACTCCAAAGAGCACGATTTGACGTACACCACACTAATTTAAAAAAAGGAGACAATATAAACTTACTGGCTAGTCAGGTTAAATGTCATATAAACGACGTATATTCTGATCATTTGAAAATTTACACTGATGGGTCAGTAATTGAAAGAAAAGCAGGCTCAGCGTTTTTAATACCTGCTCTCAAAATTGAAAAATCTTTCTACATAGGACTTGATAAATCTATCTTTACAGCTGAACTCTTTGCAATATTAATGGCTTTAAACTTTCTGATAAGTCTTCCTAGGACAATTTTTCAGATACTTCTTTGCGTTGATTCAAAATCAGTACTTCAGGCTCTTGAATTATCAAAATTACAAACAAGATCAGAAATGATTCTGGAAATAAGTCACTTGATTCATAATTTATCTTTAAAAGGCACTGATATTACTTTCTGCTGGATACCTTCTCATAGTTCTTTTAGTTATAATAATAAAGTTGACAGGGCTGCCAAACGGGGAGCTAATAACTCACCAGATTCAAACAATATCCAGCTTTCTCTCTCGTTGCACGAGAATTACACTTTAGTGGACAACTACGTCTGGAAGCAGTTCCAATTAAAACAGAAAAAGTATGATAAATGTCACATGAACTTTGAAGTTAGCAAAATACTTAAGCAGCTTCATGCCAGCAGAACTATACAGTCCCTTATGTACAGATGGAAACTTGATGCATTCAAAACAAAATATACCAATAACATAGTGTGTCTGTGTGGAAAGAAGATAACACATAGTCATATTCTTTCTTGCGTTAGGGTAAAACGACATATTCCAACACTATCTGTGAGTACAGTTTCTGACATATTTGCCTCATCATCATTACTGTATGAATTTTTTGTTAGCCTGTCAAAAAGTCCTATAGCGAATTACCTTTAAAATGTTATTTGACTTGTTCATTGTTGTGGTTAGTCAATTATTAGTTTTACTTTTTATTCATTTCTTCCGGATATTTACTAATTTTGTTTGTCAGTTTGTTTGTTTAAATCGATAATTATGGTAACATTATTTGTTAGTTTTACCTTCCCCTCTTCAAAACAGTTGTTTTCTGGATCATCTTTTCTCAAATTCAAAATTGACAATTTTCAAATATCTTCTTCACTCCACCTCTATCACTCCCCCCCCCCCTCCCCCTTTTTTTGTTTTTTTGTTTGTTTGTTTTTTTTTGTCTAAAATCACTTTAGTGAATAGACATTAAATCAAAGACCACCACACACACACACACACACACACACACACACACACACACACACACACACATACATACATACATACACAAACGCACATCGTCTAATATCACTCATAGTGAAAAGACGTTAAACCAAACAACGAACACACACACACACACACACACACACACACACACACACACACACACACACACACACACACACACTATACACACACATGTATATATATATATATATATATACACACACACTTCACACTCACACTACACACACACACACACACACACACACACACACACACATATATATATATACACACACAAGCACACACACACACACACACACACACACACACACACACACACACACATACATACACACACACACACACACACACACACACACACACACACACACACACACACACACACACACACACATGTATACATTCCAATCCCTTACCCTCTGTCAAACTTCCCCCATTGTAGTTGCGAGCCGCTCCTCGCTCGTGGTATGATTACGCCGCGGTTATTTGGATAGTTTCGTGTGCCAAGACGATCGAGAGTCTTAATACCAGGAGGCTCAAGGAACGAGGGGTGTCGTACGTATCTTTTCCTTTTGACACTGTGTGGACACAACTTGGCTTGGCTGGCGTGGCTAACATTCCTGTGGCCATTTTTTGTTTTGTTTTGTTTTGTTTTGTTTGCCATCTTCCTTGCTACTACTACTACTACTACTACTACAACTACTACTACTACTACTACTACTACTACTACTACTACTACTACTATCAGTGTTGCAACTTCCGAGAAGAGTTTTTTTTTCCCCATTACACTCCCTTTTTTTTCAAATCCTAAAAACAAATCTGTAGAGACTTTTTACATACCGATCTGTGTGAGGAAGTGGATGGAAAGGGGAAAGGTGTGTGTGTGGGGGGGGGGGAGCAGGGTGTGTGTATGTGTGTGTTCATGGGAGTGTGTGTGTGTGTTTATGGGAGAGAGAGAGAGTGTGTGTGTGTGTGTGTGTGTGTGTGTTTATGGGAGTGTGTGTGTGTGTTTATGGGAGTGTGTGTGTGTGTGTATGTGTGTGTGTGTGTGTGTATGTGTCTGTGTATGTGTATGTGTATGTGTGTGTGGGTTTGTGTGTATGTGTGTGTGGGTTTGTGTGTGTGTGTGTGTGTGTGTGTGTGTGTGTGTGTGTGTGTGTGTGTGTGTGTGTGTGTGTGAGTGTGTTTTATGTCTTTTCCATAAAAGATATGTCAGTAATGACTGTTCAACTGCTTGTGGGTGAAACTGTGTGCATTCCGATTACTCAAAACCAGATATTGGGATGTCACGAAAGCATAAAAGTTCAATGGGAATTTTCAACTGTACCCCAATACGAAAATGAAAAGAAGTGTATGGATTATCCGGTTATTTATCAACAGATGTTAACCCAATATCATGTAATCACATATTCAACATATGAAGGACTTTTAACTTTGAGGTGATTAACCTTTTGACTTCAGCACCCTATCCGCCAACTGCAAAAACCTAACCCTTTGACTCCCCTACCCTTTCCACCCGCACACTTTCTCCTTCTCAGTGGAGGGCGGATGGGGGGGGGGGGCTGTCCTCCCAGGTCAACGTATATGCAGTCTTACGGTGCCAAAACCCTCTTGATATGTATCACCATCATCATCGTCGTCGTCGTCGTCGTCATCATCATCATTGTCGTCGTCGTCACACCGTCATCATCATCGTCGTCGTCATCGTCATCGTCGTTGTCCATCATCGTCGTCGTCGTCGTCGTCGTCGTCATCCATCATCGTCGTCTTCATCCGTCGTCGTCGTCATCATCATCATCGTTGTTGTCGTCGTCGTCCATCATCATCATCATCATCGTCATCTTCATCATCATCATGTGCCCTGCCGCTTAGCGATCATGGCCCTCCATACGAATCTGTCTTTTGTCACTACAAACACATCTCCCACTCTCTCTGTCTTCATCCGTTCTGCAAGTCCGTCCAATATTTTCCCCCTGGGTCTACCTGGTGCTGTTTTTCCCCTCCAGCTTTCTTGTTTTTATTTCTAATCTTCTTCGTTACTGTGTGTGTGTGTGTGTGTGTGTGTGTGTGTGTGTGTGTGTGTGTGTGTGTGTGTGTGTGTGTGTGAGTGTGTGAGTGTGTGTGTGTGTCTCTGTGTGTCCTCTGTGTGTGTGTGTGTTATGTGTGTGTGTGTAGTGTGTGTGTGTGTGTGTGTGTATGTGTGTGTGTGTGTGTGTGTGTATGTGTGTGTATGTGTATGTGTGTGTTTGTGTTTTCCTCTTTCAAGAGTGTCTGAGTTGTTGTTGTTGTTGTTGTTTACTTTTTTTTTAATTTTTTTTTTTTTTTTTTTTCTGTCCATGGAACTCTTAACATTCTTCATAGAAACCGCTTTTCAGCTGCCTCAATCTAGTTCTAACTTTGTGTGGTGACTTTATGTGTATACGCATACAAAATATCAACAACAAAAAGCACGCTAAAGACCCATATAAATCATGTTAACGGCTGGCTTATGGCAACATGAAGACACCCAGCATGCTCACCCACCAAAGATGCAGACTGTTTCAACATAGTGGAGTGTGGTCAGCTTTCCTAACAGCTTGAGGTGTCTGTGCTGCACTAAAATGTCTGATTAAATGTGAGAAACTCGCAGGGAGTCATAATGAGTTTGGACAATAGAGCTGTCCAGGGACGAGATATGACGCAGCCTATATTCGTAGGCAGGTTAGCTCTGTTGGTTAGGTCATAGAATCAAACTCAGACGTCCTGATACCCCCCCGTGGGGATGCCGGGGGCTCTTTCAGTATAAATAGTATCCCCACCT
>CM060307.1:35045297-35050297 GCA_030674185.1 Monoplex corrugatus | reverse complement strand
TCATCAGTCATCATGTCAGTATGTGAATACAACCTTGTCAAGTATAAAATACTCTTCCTCTGCACAACAATGCCTTGTATCTTGGCTTTTGGCAGAATATGGTTGTCAATAGTCCTACAATAGCCACATGAAAATAGGGGCTAAATCTATAGTGGTTATTACATTTAAATCTCAGTTCCATCTTCACGATGGTGGCCGCCACGCTAACTGCTACAGATCTTGTGAGATAGCACATCGTTTAGATCAAAACATACTTTCTCGCTGTGCGAATTCTGCAAATCTAGCGCGGTACTCAATAGACTCGAGCTAGAATCTAAAGAAATAAGAGACACTAAAGTCTAAGCTTAGTGCAAATGACAAATTATAATAAAGTGATAAAAATCCAGAACTTACTACAGTAATGCCGTGAAGATGATCACCTGCTGTGAGATCAAGAGTGGTGGCAGGAAAGGGCACCTCTGGTAATACTGAGAGTGGCGGTGGAAAAGCACACGCTATGATGCGCCTTGTTAATTTGTACTCTGGGAACAGAGCATGATGGTCATATTTTCAAATCTCAAACCTTTCAGATGGCAAGGTCTGATTGGTTGTTCTCACCAAATTAATCAATCAACCAGATGCCAAGGTCTGGTTGGTTGTTCTCACCTAATTAATAAGTCAACACTTAGTGTGTAGTTTTAACGCAGCGCGTCGGTACACACAAGTGAGACGCTGGTCATTGTCCGAGTGTTCCCGCCGGCAATTACACGGCGATTGTTCTACAATGCTGAAGGCAGCATGCATACATTAGTGACGGCCCCCCCTCTACGTTCTGTAAACTTACCACGTAATACTGACTGGAGATGACGACAAAATCTTGTCGTAGGCCCGCTTTAGAGTACATGTACACATTGTAGGTCTGCTAATTGTTTAGCAGTGTGTTATCTACAATCGTCATGTACTGGCTAGATCCTTGGAATGTTCAATGCATAGCTATGGGTAGGCAGAGGCTGTGAGATAATAGTACAATTTGACCAAGAGAACGCAAGGCGTTTTTGATCTAGGCAAGCAAGCTACACGGTGTTGCCTTTGAGCGTTGTAGGTAAATGGGGAAAGATCGTAACAGAGCAAGGCACTCTGTTACACCTCCCCCCACCAATTTGAAAACCATCGTCCGCGATGGTGCGCGAACATTGGGTAAATTCTTGAAGGCTGAAATTTGAGGGCCACCTCAAGAAATCATGAAATTGTAAAATGCTATGAATATGGTGGAGTATGGAATCCACTTGTATATTAACTAGGGTATTCATGGGCACACTGGAAGAGTTGCAATTTCAGTTCCGAAAGGACAGTTACACTGCTTGGTCAAGTTAGGACTCTGAATTGGTCAACATAACTGGCAGTACGAAAGTATGAAACACTGAAATGGCAAATGCCTTAACATAATAAGCTAGAGAAAGTAGCATTAAAGAAAGTAGCATTTAATAAATTCACTAAAGCCTCTTTGCCATACCTATGCATCAAAACATTCATTACGGGAAACAAAATGACAAATGTATAAAACTACATGTAATATGTAAAGAGCATCACATCAATGTCAATCAAAATTCCGAAGGTATGCTTCAGTGAAAATGAAGAAAAATTTGAAAAGAGAATGTGCAAATAATCATACATGGGCATATACATGGTACAATAGTACACCTAGGTCAGTCTCTCAAATGCAATTATGAAGCATACAATGTAAAATGTCTTACTAAAATTATTCATAATATCTGTAGGTAGGCAAGCTATGAAAAGTTCTTTCATGCGACCTCAGAAAGGATCGGATGAGACTCTACATCTTATTTCAAAGTCCTCACTGCGTCTTGTTCAGGAGACGTTGGGAGCGCCGTGGAGGGACTGGTGTTGTAGGCTGCTCAGGTACAGCGGGCTCAGGTGCTGTTGTCACCGGGGACTGTGTTGTTCTTGGCTGTGGCTGTGGGCAGACTAGCCACTGCTCATCTTCGGAGTCAGATGACTCCGGGTCTGGTGGTGGCTTCATGTCTGGCATGGACCCAGGTGCTGGCAGGAGGTGGATTCTGGAGACAGCCTGGTGAGGGCCACCTGCCAGCGACTGGACTGTATAGATGTGACGGTGCTGGGGGTGGCGTGCCGTCACACAGTACAGGTCCGGCGACCAGGTGTTGGTCCATGCTGTGCTGGAACCAGGAATCATGTCCCGCAGGTAAACATACATGCCTACCTGCAGGTCGTCGTCAGCTGCTGGTGTAGACGTCACCTGCTCCGGTGCTGCTGGGTCCTGTTGTTGACCATCATGGCTCGGGTGGCCTCTGGATCGACGGTGTCTGCGGGGCACTGGAACAGGACGTGCACCGGCAGCTCTAGAGGTGCTGGCCGCACTCAGGTTCTGGCTGGCACAGGGTGTTTTGGGGACAGCAGGTTTGGAGGGCTGGGGAGGAAAAGAAGGAGAATGGGGCCCAGGAGAAGGAGTTGTGGCAGATTTGGATCTGCTTGGGCGTCCCTTCTTCTTGTGCCCTGCAGCTTGTCCGTGGGTGACAGGACGGTCTGCACTTTGCTTTACAGCTCTCTGTGGTGCAGGCTGCCGTCGCCGCTTGCCTCTCTTCTTGTACCGGCGCCGGTTCCAACATTTGTCTTCAGTGTGGCTGGCCCGGTCACACCAAAGACAGTGTTCTGGTGGCTGCTGTTGCCGTGGTAATGGTCGATGTTCGCCGCTGTGGAGAGGTGGTTGCCATGGTGGTTTCTTCGCAGCCACAGTGTTGCGCCGCTGGAGACTTTGGTCTATGCTGGCATCGAGTTCTGCCAGCTGTGCCTCCATACGGGCGATGACTGGGCTGGAGTTGGCCACTATCAGCTGTGCCAGGTGGTGTTCTGCACAGCTGTCCTCTCTCATCCACCGCAGGGCCTCCATCTTGGCTCCCTCGAAGGTGGTGTCTGGATGATCTCTTATGTATCGCCGGACATCCCTCCTGAGAGCGCCTGGGGAGAGACCACAGACGAAGGCGTCCCGAAGCTGCGTTGGTGACAATGTCCCCTCTTCAGCTTGGTTGGCCTTCATCCAGAGTACGCGTAGGTGGGTCGCGTACTCAATGACAGTCTCCCCCTTTCTCTGCTGCCTGATGTAGAATGTGGCAGCAAGGGTTGTGGAGTCCCTCTGGTCACCCCAGTTGTCCTGGATGATCTTCAGGATCTTGTCTGGAGTGTCCACTCTTGTCGTTGGTTGCCATAGCACCTCTCGACGAGCTGGGCCCTCTAACGATGATATCAGCCAGAGGGCAGCTGCTTTGTCATCCAGGGGCTGGAGCTGTAGGATCAGTCTGGCCTCCTGGATGAAGTCGTCGATTTCTGCACTGCTTTCATCTCCGGACAGTTTTGGAAGTCGGTACAGTTGTGCTGTCGACATGGTTTGGCAACTTGATGAATCTGTAGCACTGTCTTCTTGTTTTGTTGTTCCCTTTCCGAATCTGGATCCTGCTCGCAGCGCCAGGTGTGATAGGTCGTGTGGTTAAGGGGGGGGTATATGGTGGGTGATGATGATATTGATGTGGTCGCAGCGCCAGGTGAGATGGATGAGTGGGTTAAGGGGTTTGGTGATGATTGCTGTGGTGGTCCTATAATCCAGAGCAGAAAGGGAAGTCTCTCAATCAAAACACAAGTCCTCGTTGTGTTACTTGACTCTTTATTATCTCTTGATGAGGATAGGTAGGGAAGGAAAACAGGGAAAATGGGAAAATGACAATAAGGGAAAAGGACCGTACTGGGATATGGAAGGAGACAAAAGAATACGAAGAAGAAGACAGGAAGGAAGATGCCAAAGAAGACAGTGCCTGTAAGACACAAAATAGGTTTCATAAATACAATGACAAAGTACACATTTTGTGAAATAACAATGTCAATGTACAAGAGTGAACTACTACATTCTAACAGAAGATGTCTACATTTACAAACAAAAGCACTAGCATTTGTAAACATGCAACAAATAATTGATAACAAAATGTTGTGTAAAGAACTGCTACATTATACCGAAATATGTGGTGTCGATAGGTCGCGTGGTTAAGGGGGGGGGAAGGTGATTATGATATTGATGGGTCGCAGCGCCAGGTGAGATGGATGAGTGGGTTAAGGGGTTTGGTGATGATTGCTGTGGTGGTCCTTTAATCCAGAGCAGAAAGGGAAGTCTCTCAATCAAAACACAAGTCCTCGTTGTGTTACTTGACTCTTTATTATCTCTTGATGAGGATAGGTAGGGAAGGAAAACAGGGAAAATGACAATAAGGGAAAAGGACCGTACTGGGATATGGAAGGAGACAAAAGAATACGAAGAAGAAGACAGGAAGGAAGATGCCAAAGAAGACAGTGCTACAGTAATGCCGTGAAGATGATCACCTGCTGTGAGATCAAGAGTGGTGGCAGGAAAGGGCACCTCTGGTAATACTGAGAGTGGCGGTGGAAAAGCACACGCTATGATGCGCCTTGTTAATTTGTACTCTGGGAACAGAGCATGATGGTCATATTTTCAAATCTCAAACCTTTCAGATGGCAAGGTCTGATTGGTTGTTCTCACCAAATTAATCAATCAACCAGATGCCAAGGTCTGGTTGGTTGTTCTCACCTAATTAATAAGTCAACACTTAGTGTGTAGTTTAATGCAGCGCGTCGGTACACACAAGTGAGACGCTGGTCATTGTCCGAGTGTTCCCGCCGGCAATTACACGGCGATTGTTCTACAATGCTGAAGGCAGCATGCATACATTAGTGACGGCCCCCCCTCTACGTTCTGTAAAACTACCACGTAATACTGACTGGAGATGACGACAAAATCTTGTCATAGGCCTGCTTTAGAGTACATGTACACATTGTAGATCTGCTAATTGTTTAGCAGTGTGTTATCTACAATCGTCATGTACTGGCTAGATCCTTGGAATGTTCAATGCATAGCTATGGGTAGGCAGAGGCTGTGAGATAATAGTACAATTTGACCAAGAGAACGCAAGGCGTTTTTG
>CM060307.1:35015297-35037797 GCA_030674185.1 Monoplex corrugatus | reverse complement strand
CATAGGGTCAATGCCAGGGGCATAGACTTAGATCGTGTGCACGAATGCATTGATACATGTACTTAATTGTGACCCACTCTGACTAAAGGTACAATAGGTCGGGTGAGGCCATCTGCTGCTGTGGGCTGAAAACTCTGAACAGGGACAATAAGTCGATTTTGAGTTTTCTGCATTTTCATGCTTTATAACCACTTTTACACCATGTCCTAACACAATAAAGTCAAATTCAATCGATAAGTATCATTGTGTGTGTGTTTTGATTTTTCTTCTCCTTTCAAAATATTCACAAGTTCCGTAACATTTTGGTGATTAAAGTACGCTTTTCTTACATTTATTTTTCTTTTTGTTGTTTTGGATGGCTGGACAATTAAGTAAACAGGGGAAGTATGGAATTTCAGCTGATTTGGTTGATATTTAATGCTTGTTGCTAAGGAGTTTTTGACAATACCTTTTCAATTCAGGCCTATTCTCTTCAACAGTTTTTCTCAAAATGGCTGACTTGACCCCTCTCATCTTTGAAAGCCCATAACTTTTTTGTTTTTGTAGCCTGAAACTCAACTTTAGTACCATTTGAAAGCTGAGATTCTAAACTTTTAGTGATATCAACCTAAATATGCCCAAAATGAGACTTATTGTGCCTTTTGTAAGAATGGGTCACAATTTTCCTTTCCAGGTGGGTTTTTTCCTTTTCAGTGAGATGTTGTGTGCGTTTTGAACTGGTAATAACCGTGATATAGCTCTGGGCAGTCGGCTAGGCTTTAAATAATAAGAATGAGAAACTAGGAAAAAAAACACGAAAAAAGAAAAAGAATACGTATTTAATAAAACAAGACAAGACATGCGCAAAGTTTCGGCCAACTGGCCTTTGTCAAGCGTAAGATCACAAACAAACAAACGAACACCAGATACAAAAATTAGGAGACAAAGACTGAAACTTCCCTGCTGCTCCCAAATTTTTGTATCTTGTGTTTGTTTGTTTGTTTGTGATCTTACGCTTGACAAGCAGTTGCGAATTGCGCCTTCTGTCTTGTATTAAATACGCGTTCGTATTCTTTTTTCGTGTTTTTTTTCCCCTGGTTCCTGTTTGCTTGAACTTGCTTTGGATAAGAATGAGAATAAGAATCCAGAGCAATGGGCTGACAATCCGAGGTGTAACTATATTCGAATGAACGAAGAAACAACAGCTATAGTCGCCAATCTCTGTCTCGCTTCACACATCTCTGGTCAAGCAATTCCCAGCAGCAGACGTGGAGTAGTAACTGGTGTAACTTCAGCGCCAGCTTGCAGATGGAGAGGCGAATCAACAGCCCCCTGCCGAGCTAACACACTTGCCTCCCTTGAGCTGCTACTCTCTAGGCAAATAAGGCTGAAGAGGAGAAAAGCGTTTTCCAGGTGGAGGTGACCGTGGTTATGGCCCTTGTGAGTGAGTTTCCCGGTAACGTTATGAGGAGCTGTGATTCATAGATATTTGTAGTGTCGTGGATTTGCAGTACTCTGATACGACTGATCTATTTAAAAGTAGACCATTTGATCATATTATTTATAGTAAAGTAGATTTGCAGTACTCTGACATATACTGATCATATTATAAGTAAAGTAAAGTAGATTTGCAGTACTCATGATACCGTACACATGATCATATCATAGTAAAGTAAATTTGCAGTCTCTGATACACTGATTCATATCACGACGAACAAACCATCAAGCGCGCATATGGAACCATACCAAGATTTGCTGTAGTTGAATTAAAAAACACACACACAACACACACACACACACACAACAACACACACACAGAGAGAAGAGAGAGAGAAGAGACACACACACACACACACACACACACACACACACACACACACACACACACACACACACACACACACACACAACCATGTTGGTATGGCTATGTAAAAACGATCCATTAGACTTGTTTAAGCAGTCCTCCAGAAAACTGTGGAGGGAAGGAGACGGAGGGGAAGATAGAAAAAGAAAAACGATGGTCTGACAATATTGCAGAATGGACAGAGAAACCATCTACAGAGTCCAGGCTTTGGCATACAACCCACAGAGCTAGAAGAATCTGGTGCACAGTTCTTTAGTGTGGCACTTCAATACCCTTCACGGAGTTGAGGGGAAAGAAGGAGAGAAAAACAAGAAGGAGGAGGAGAAGAAGAAGAGGAAAAAGAAGAAGAAGACGAAGAAAAAGAAGAAGAAAAAGGAAGAAGAAGAAGTAGAAGACGAAAAAGGAAAAAGAAGAAGAAGGAGGAGGAGAAGAAGAACAACAACAACAAAACAAGAAGACGATGATTCTAGTGATGATGCTGATGCTAATGCTGGTGCTGATGCTGACGACGACGACGATGATGATGATGATGGATCATGATGATGATGGTGGTGGTGGTGGATATGGTGAGGGAACCAAGGGGTTAAGTTTTGCATTTGGTGGATAGAGTTAGGGATCCAAGGTAAATAGGCAGTAAGTAAATAAGTTCTGGAGCCCACTAGCATAACGAGGCGATCATATCACAGATGGTAATAAGTGAACATTTATTTTATGGCGCCTTTATCAAGTTGCAAAGCGCTTTACAATTTACAAGTGATCATGATTATATGGCTGCATACACAACAACACCACACACACACAACACACACACAAAAAACATACACAGATATATATATATATATATATATATACATATACACAGGCACAGGCACGCACACAAACATACATACAAAAACACACACACACAAACACACACGCGCACAAACACACACACACACATACACACGCACACACACGGCTGCTCGCAACCCGCACGCATGGACGGATGCACAGGCATGCACACACACGACCACGAACGCATGCACAAGCGCACACACACACACACACACACACAACAGCAAACCACACTACACAACAAACACAACAAACAAACACACACACATTTAAAAAAAAGAAATAGGTCAGCAGAATGGGAAGATTAATTAAGATGTGAGCACTAATACAAGAACCGCTGGAATGGAAAAGTATCGTTTCGAGTTTGAATTTGAGTTGAGGAAAGGATGGACTTGTGTCCAGGTTTTAACAACAGAGGAAGTGAAAGCTCTTCCGCCATGTTTTGCTCTTTTCAGTTACTTGTTTTTATCCTTCCAGAAATGAAGTTGATACTCACACACACACACACACAAACACACGCACGAACACCAACACACACACACACACACACACACACACACACACACACACACACACACACACACACGCACACAACGACGACGCACTTACGCACGCACTTACAGAGAGAGAGAGAATAGAGAGAGAGAAAGAGAGAGAGATACACACACACGATACACACACACACATACACACACAACACACACACACACACACACACACACACATACAATGTACACACACATATATACATGTATACACACATACATGTATACATGTATCACACACATACATACATGTATACACACACATTTACATGTACACACACACACACACACACACACACACACACACACACACACACACACACACACACACACACACACACAGGGATAGCCTTTTAGAATTTTAAAAGAGAGGCGTACTGCTATTTGCTTGTCTCCCTAACCATGTCTGTGAGAGTGAACTTTTGGTTTTGTGTCTGGTGTAAAACTAGAGCAACTTCAGACATGGTTTGAGAGACAGACAACCAGCTCATCATCATCATCATCATCATCATCATGTGCCCTGCCACATGGCGTTGGCGATCATAGCCCTCCATATTCCTTGTCGTCGCAAGCACATCTTCCACCCTCTCTGTCCTCAGCCACCCTGCAAGTCCGTCCATAGCTTTGAGACAGGTTGATAAGTTTAAATATCTGGGAACGGTCATCTCACCAGACGGCAGATGCACATCAGAAATAGCCAGCAGAATCGGCCAAGCCAAACAGCATTCAAGAAGATGAAAAGCATTCTTTCCAACAAATGCCTATCAATTAAAATCAAGAAGAGATTCTTGAATGTTAAATGGAACCGATGATATCATACGGTTGTGATGCGTGGACAGTCAACATGCAAAGCCAGACTGAGGCAGCCGAAATGTGGTTTCTAAGAAGAATGTTGAGAGTTCCTCGGACAGCAAAGAAAACAAACGAGACAGTCTTAAAGGAGGCAAACACAAGAAGATCATTCATAAGGAAGATTAGGAAAAGACAAGCAACATTTATCGACCATTTTATGAGGAAAGGGGAATTAGAGCACCTGGTCAGAACAGGAAAGCTGGAGGGAAAGAGAACACGAGGTAGACCCAGGGAGAAAATAGTGGACGGACTTGCAGGGTGGCTGAGGACAGAGAGGGTGGAAGATGTGCTTGCGGCTACAAGGGATAGATGCATATGGAGGGCAATGATTGCCAACGCCATGCGGCAGGGCACATGATGATGATGATGATGATGATGATGACGTAGAGCTAGTTGTTTGTCTCCCAAACCATGTCTGGGTTGCCTGTCTCCCTAACCATGTCTGTGAGAAAGAACATTTCGTTTTGTGTCGTGGTGTGGGGGACTGTTACAGTCAAGTGTGTTAGCAAGCTCCCCTGCGGTGCCGCACACGTTGAGGTAAACAATATTGAACACAGTTAGCAGATGTATTACTCACGCGTGAGCACGTGCGCTCTTACGGTGTAGGCCTCCAACTGCACTCATATCACGGTAAGCTCGCGCATGCGGCCACTTACGCACCAGCACCAAAACTAACTCAGTTTCTGTCTGTCTGTCTGTCTCTCTCTGTCTCTGTCTGTCTGTCTGCCTCTCTCTCGTGTCTCTCTCTGTCTGTCTCTGTCTCTGTCTCTCTGTCTCTGTCTGTCTGTCTGTACTCTCTCTCTCTTGTCTCTGTCTGTCTCTCTCTCTCTGTCTGTCTCTGTCTGTCTGTCTGTCTCTCTCTCTCTCTCTCTCTCTCTCTCTCTCTCTCTACCCCTGTGTCTTTTGTCTGGCTGGCTGGCTGGCAGGCTGTTCATCTGTCTCTGTCTGTCTGTCTGCCTGTCTCTCTCTCTCTCTCTTGTTTTTCTGTCTGTTTTTCTTTGCTGTCTCTTTCTCTCTCTCCTCTGTCTGCTCTCTCTCTCTCTCTCCTCTCAAAACACTTTTCTATCACACACACACATATGCCAGCACACACAAGCAAGTACACATTTGAACATGGATACACTTGCAAATGAACAAATCATCATCATCATCATCATCATCATCATCATGTGCCCTGCTGCATGGCATTGCTGATCATGTCCTTCCATACGAATCTATCTTTTGTCGCTGCAAGTACATCTCCCACCCACCCCCCGCCCTCATTCTCTCTTCATCCACTCCACGAGTCCGTGCAATATTTTCTCCTCGGGGTCTACCTGGTGCTCTTTTCCCCCTCCATACTTTTTGTGGTGACTAGGTGCTCTAATTTCTCTCGGCTCATAAAATGTCCTGTAAATGTTGCCTGTCTTTTCCTAATCTTCTTCATTAATAGTATCAACATATAACGATAATTAGAAAGAATTAATAACTGCCAAAAAGATATAAACCACATTTGAAATCGCCCTACGGAAAGAATCTCATCTGTTCAGAATATAACGATACAATCTTAAAAAGATTTGGTAAATTTTGCTCATTTTAATTAACCCTTTTTTGTCCTTCCGGAAATGAAGTTGACACATGCACTCACTCACAGACACACACACACACACACACACACAAGCACGCGCGCTCGCAGGCCCACACACGCACGCACGCACGCACTCACACTCACACTCACACAAATACACACATACACACTTGCACACATACACACATATATACACACACAAATACACGAGCACACACGCATGCGCATGCACTCACATACCCGCAACACACACACATACACACACACTCACAACACACACAAACACGCACGCGCGTGCATACAGACAAGGCACACATATATACAGAGACATACACAAACGCAATATGCACACACACACACACACACACACACACACACACACACAACACACCACACACACGCACACACACAGTCACACACACACACACCACCATCTCTCTCTGTCTCTGTCTCTGTTTCTCTCTGTCTCTGTCTGTCTCTGTCTGTCTGTCTATTTGTCTGTCTCTCTCTCTCTCTCTATCTCCCTCTTTCCCCTCCCTCTCTCCCTTCTCTCTCTCTCTTTCTTTCCTCTGTTTTACACACACACTCAGAGAGAGAGAGAGAGAGTCAGACACACACACACACGCGCGCGCGCCGCGCGCACCACACACACACACACACACACACACGTACACACACACACACACACGTACACACACAACACACACACACAGAATATATATCAGGTGTGGGTCCAGGTTACAGTGTGTGTGTGTGTATGTGTGTGGCAGTACACCAAGGGGCCTATTTGCTCAGTGTTTAAGGCACAGTGAGACGGGACACACAAGGAGTGAATGGAACCAGAGATTGGCTGTTTACTTTTAAGTTCTGTTTTCATTCTGTGTGTGAAGTGTCACTTTAAAAGAAAAAGAAGAAGAAGAAGGCATAAGGAGGAGGAGGAGGAGGAAGGGGGAGGGAAGAGATTGGATCCTACCGACCTTTGGCTTGCGTCTGTCAGGATGTGAAGAACTGTGACCGCAAAATTCTGAACTCTGAACAATTTATTTGCCTAAAAAAAAAAAAAAATAAAGAAAATAAGACAGATTTATAAGATACAGATTGGTTGTGACAAATTGACATAACGGTCAATTATTTCAGCTGTTTTTGATTTCACATTTCATGTTTTTCATCATCATCATCGTCGTCCTTGCCGTCGTCGTCGTCGTCTTCGTCGTCGTCATCATAATCACCATCATCATCAATATCATCATCATCATCATAATCATCAATGGGGTCAATGTGTGTGTGTGTGTGTGTGCATCGGGGTGTGTGTGTGTGTGTGTGATCGCGTGTGTGTGTGTGTGTGTCTGTGTGCGTGTGTGTGAGTGCCATCACGGGAGGGGGGTGTATGTGTGTGTGTGTATGTGTGTGTGTGTGTGTGTGTGTGTGTGTGTGTGTGTGTGTTTGGTAATGTTCGTCTATGTACTTGTGTATGTATACGTGCATGTGTGTATACGTGTGTGTGTGTGTGTGTGTGTGTCTGTCTGTCTGTCTCTGTCTGTCTGTCATGTCTGTGTGCCTAAGTGTATCTGTGTGTCTATGTCTGTGTGTCCGTGTATGAACATGTGTCTATGTGTCTGTGCATGTATGTATGTGTGTTTCTGTGTTTTAGAGTAACATGTATTTAGTAATCTTCTTGACTTAATGTCTGAATTTCACAATTAGTGAATGTGTGTGTGTACATGTGTGTGTGTGTGTGTGTGTATCTGTGTGTCTGTGTGTGTGTGTGTGTGTGTGCGTAAGTGCGCGCGCGCGCGTGAAGTCAGGCCAACTTAAGTCAATTTTATTGTTTCTCAATGAGAAATTACATAATGATCATTATTGATACACAGAGAGAGAAAGAATATACACTAACCAACCAGCAAACCAAACCAGTCCGTCAATCAATCATGAAATCAGTAGCAATAAATTGTGACATTCACACAATAAGCATTAAGGACATTACTATGTAATTATCAATGTAAAGAATAGATACACCCACACACATGCGTGTCCGCGCGCAGCAGCACACGCACAAACACTCCCTGTATCATACTGACACATAAGTGTTAAATCACATGCATATTTTCATATTGTGTTATGTATGTGTTGTGGGTGTGTGGGTGTTTATATGTGCGTACTTCTTTGTCTGCCTGCCTGCCTTGTCTATCTGTCTGTCTGTGTCTCGATTTCTCTCTCTCTCTCTCTCTCTGTCTTTCTCTCTTTCGCTCTCTCTGTCTCTCTTCTCTGTCTGTCTCTTCTCTCTCTGTTGTCTCTCTCTCTGCCTCTCTCTCTCTCTGTCTCTCTTTCTGTGTCTCTTTCTGTCTGTCTCTCTTTCTCTCTCTGACTCTCTCTTTTCTTTCTTTCTTTATCTCTCTCTCTCTCTCTCCTCCCTCTCTCTATGTTTCTCTTTGTCTCTGTATCTCTCTCTCTATCTGTCTCTGTCTCTCTCTCTCTGTATCTTTCTCTGTCTGTCTGTCTTCTGTCTCTCTGTCTCTCTCTCTCTCTCTGTCTCTCTATCTCTCTGTGTCTCTGTCTGTCTGTCTCTCTGTATCTTTCTCTGTATCTGTCTGTCTGTCTGTCTCTCTGTATCTTTCTCTGTATCTGTCTGTCTGTTCTCTCTCTCTCTCTCTCTCTCTCTCTCTCGCTGCCCCCCCCCCCCCCCCTTTCTTCTGTGTCACTCTTTCACCTCTCTCTCACTAAATTATTCCGGCGTTAAAACCAATGTCAACTTGTCAAACGTCTTGGTGTTTATTTAATCACACACAGTGACAAGATATTGGGCGCCACAGCCTATATAGTAATACACCTCCGTCTTTCGACGAACGTACTTTGCCGTTGTATAGACGTACCATGTACGCGTCAAGTCCACAAAGACGCGTGCTTGGGGCAGACGCGGTAGTCAAATGGGTAAACGTTCGATTTCTAACTGGTAAGTTCCAGGTTCAAACCGCCTAAACGTTTATAGCCTCAGCTTGGTGAGTAAATGACGGAGATTTTGTTTCCTCCATCCCTCAGGTCAATAATTTGTGTACTGACTTGCCGGTGCACGTTAAAGATCCCTGTTAAGTCATGGCTGGCTCGTGGAAACATGGAAACAGACAGCATGGATCCCTACCAAAGATGCAGATTGCACAAAAGTGTAGTAGAATGATGGAGTCAGTCAGTTTGCCTCACACCTTCAGTTCTAGGTGATCCACTAAAAAAAATAAATAAACAAATAAACAAAAATAAAAAAAACTGCCTGATTTTGTGTACTGCGCATTGAATCTGTGATGGGTTTGAAGAATATAATCAGAAACGATTTATTGCTGTCCTATGTTATGCGTCGATGTTCGCATTAAGTTCAAAAGGACGCGTGCATGGATATGCAAATTTCTATGTGCACGAGCACAAGCGTACTCATACATATGCATAATTACATACACATACACATAATCACGCGAACGCGTTTGCTTAGGTACACGCGCACGCGCGCGCGTGCACACACACACACACACATACACACACGTACACACACGTACACACAGCAAAACGTGCATGCACGAAACACACACAAAATTGCATTGTGTGTGTGTGTGTGTGTTTGTGTTTGTATGTGTGTATGTTCGCACACACGCGTTTGTTTGTGTGTATACGCGTGTGTATATATATATGTGTGTGTGTGTATGTATGTTTGTGTGTATGCGTGAATATTGAAAAAAAAAAATGTGTATCACAGTAACCTGATCTTCATTACTTTCCTCTGACTTAATCTCGATGTAGCAGTCACAGACTAGAAATTTCATTTAATAAACAGAGGAATATCTATGAATGAGTAAATATTCAAAACCTGTGATTTGGTCCACAAGATGGTGTGTACCTAAGGGTTAGCTGCACAATAGTCTGAAAATGGAGAACAAGTTTAATTTTCATTCGTTTCTTCGATTATTTCCTACGTAAAGTGGAAAGTCCTACCAACGCTAAGTGTATAAGGACTAACGCTCAGAATTCTCTTAAGCTTGCAAAAGAAGCCTTCAAATATTATCATCTTCTTCCCTTGACTGGTTGTGCCCCAAATAGAGAAGAGGGGATGGGGGGGGGGGGGGAGTAGATGCCTCTTCTCGTTTCAGTTTTGCCTACAAATAGCATACTTCTTGATTCAAACTTTTGAGTGTGTATAAGTCTGTTTTTATTGAATTTAGCTAAGTACATTGAAACGAAAAATAAAAGATTTCGCGTCTGCAGTTTGGTGATATTCTTTTGCATTTTTTTTTTTTTGGTCTGTTTCGTTGAGTGATGGTTCAAGATCGATTTGTTATCATCTTTATCTGAACAAGCGGTTGAGGGGTAATATATTTTGAACTGTGAACTCTGTGTGTATGTGTGTGTGTGTATGTGTGTGTGTCGTTGTGCGTGCGTGCGTGCGTACGTGTCTATGTGTGTGTGTGTGTGCGTGTGTGTGTGCGTGCGTGCGTGTGTATGTGTGTGTGCGTGTGTGTGTATGTGTGTGTGCTTATGTGTGTATGTGTATGCTTGTGCGTGTGTGTGTATGTGTGTGTGTGCGTGTGTGTGTGTGCGCATGTGTGCGTGTGTGTATGTGTGTGTGCATGCGTGCGTTCGTGCCTGTGTGTGTGTGTGTGTGCGTGCGTGCGTGAATTGTTGTGTGTGTGTGTGTGCGCGCGCGCGTAGGTGCATTAGCGCGCGCGTGTGCCTGCGTACGTGTGTATGTGTGTGTGCGTGCGTGTACGCTTGGTGAGCGTGTGCGTGCGGGTGTATGTGTGTCCGTGCGTGCGTGTGTATGTGTGTGTGCATGTGTGCGTGCGTGCATGCATGTGTGTGCGTATGTGTGTGTGTGTGTGTGTGTGTGTGTGTGTGTGTGTGTGTGTGTGTGTGTGTGTGTGTTCTCTTTCGATCACAAAATCTAATATCCGTCCACCAAATAAAGTTTATTCAGTACATAACAAGGCTGATAAACACACTCCGGCGTTCTCATACTGATAACGAAGAATACACTTCAATATTACTCTCGTTGGTTTCTGCAATGATTGATTGATTAAACAGTCGTCGTGGTGCAGTGGTAAATCAAACAGACTACTTACTGGAAAGTTGTGGTTTGGAAACCATTAATCCTGTCAAAAACCATTGTGATATTTGTTTACCGCCGCCCCCCCCCCCCCCCACCCCAACCAGCTCTTACTGGACTTGAGTACGCCATGGTCTCATTGGAAAGACAGTGACCACAGTCGATTTTCATCCACTTCACGAATATGTCATTGAGGGTGTTGTGTTGTTCAAATTTCCTGGCCGATACCACAGGTGTCTGTATCTCTCGGACCTGGGGTCTACGCCAGGATATATTATGAAATGAAGTGTAGAGTACAGTCCTGTCATTCAGTCTTCATCCAGAATGAAATCCATAGCATCATGATTATCATCCCCATTGCCATTCATCATCATATTATCTTCTTGAAGAAATGTTCCAGATTATGTTGCCATTGAAATGGCGTAGAAAATGGAATAGGGGAAAAAAAGTTGAAAAACAAAACATAACATAACTTCCCCATAGAGATGACAAGAATACACTACAATAGTACTCTTGTCCGCTTCCAGTATGACTGACAGTAGACATAATTATAAAGAATGAATGCAAACGTTTGATAATACCGATATAGATATCGATTCACCCAGAACAGCTGTACAGTTGGTAGGTGAAGTCATTTATCATTCGTGTTTATCAGCAGCCGTCCTATTTGTTTGAGACATGAGGTGATCAGGTTGGTTACAGTATGTTAGCTGTGTTTCCCTCGTTCTCGTTTACTTTCCATAGTGCTATTGGCGTGTAGAGTGGCAACGAACGTTCTCCACTTCTGTATGTTCTGGTCAGGCCTCTGTATAGTAATCCAAGTGTGTTCCAGGGATTTGAGGTCTCCTTCCATTGTTCGTTGACAGGTGTTCTTGGTTTTCCTCTCTTTTACACACACACACACAACACACACAACACACACACACACCAACACACACACACAACACACACACAACACACACACACCACACACAACACACACACACAACATACATACATAAAATACAATACATACATACATACATACATACATACATGCATGCATGCATACATACATACATACATACATACATACACACATCACACACACGCACACACAGAATGGACACAACAGAGATAGAGACAGAGGAAAGACAGAGGGGGAGAGAGAGAATGTAAGAGAAAGAGAAGAGAGAGAGAGAGAGAGAGAGGTGTGGTGTGTGTGTGTGTGTGTGTGTGTGTGTGTGTTGTGTGTGTGTGTGTGTGTGTGTGTGTGTGGTGTGTGTTTCGTTCGTTCTTTGATTTAACGTCTTTTCACTATAAATGATTGGGGGGGGGGGGGGGGGGGGGGGCGGCGGTAAACAAATATTACAATGGTGTGTGTGTGTTTGTGTGTGTGTGTGTACGTGTGTGTGTGTGTTGTGTGTGTGTGTGTGTGTGTGTGTGTGTGTGTGTGTGTGTGTGTGTGTGTGTGGTGTGTGTGTGTGTGGAAAGAGAGAGACAGAAAGAAAGATACAAAAAGAAAGTGAAACACAGAGAGAGAGAGAAGGAAAGAGAGAGAGAGACAGATGAGAGAGAGAAAGAGACTGACAGACAGAGAGACTGACAGATAGACAGAGAATATTTGTGTGTGTATGTGACAGAGAGAGAGAGAGTGTGTGTGTGTGTGTGTGTGTGAGAGAGAGAGAGAGAGAGAGAGAGAGAGACAGAGAGAGAGAGAGAGACAGAGAGAGAGAGAGAGAGAAAGTGAGAGAAAAAGAGAGACAGAGAGAAACAGAGTCACAGACAGACAGAGAGGAGAGAGAGACAAGAGAGAGGAGAGAGAAAGTGAGAGAAAAAGAGAGACAGAGAGAACAGAGTCACAGACAGACAGACAGAGAGAGAGAGAGAGAGAGACAGAGAGAGAGAGGAAAGTGAGAGAAAAAGAGAGACAGAGAAAACAGAGTCACAGACAGAGAGAGAGAGAGAGAGAGAGAAAGTGAGAGAAAAAGAGAGACAGAGAGAAACAGAGTCACAGACAGACAAGAGAGAGAGAGAAAGTGAGAGAAAAGAGGACAGAGAGAAACAGAGTCACAGACAGACAGACAGAGAGAGAGAGAAGAGACAGAGAGAGAGAGAGAAAGTGAGAGAAAAAAGAGACAGAGAGAAACAAGTCACAGACAGACACAGAGAGAGAGAGAGAGAGAGAGAGAGAAAGTGAGAGAAAGCAAAGACGTACACGAGAGAAACGGTCACGCAGACAGCTGACGGACGTCACGAGCAGCAGGAGAGAGTAGAGAGAAGTGAGAGAAAAAGAGAGACAAGGAGAAACGAGTCACGACAGACGAGACAGAGAGAGAGAGAGGAAAGTGAGAGAAAAAGAGAGCACAGGAGAGAAACAGAGTCCAGAGACAGACAGAAGAGAAAGAGAGAGAGGAGAGAAAGTGAGAGAAAAAGAGAGACAGAGAGAAAAGGTCACAGAACGAAACAGAGAGAAGAGAGAAGAAAAGAAAAGATGAAGAGAAGAAAAAAGAGAGACAGAGAGAATGACAAGTAAACAAAAGAGAGGATAGAGAGAAAAAGAAACAACTGAGTGAAAGAAAAAAAAACACCACACTACAAAACAAAACAAGTATACTGGAAAACTTTATTTTTCATATCTGAACACTTACACACACACACAGACACATCATGATGTGACCACACACACACACACATACACACACATCACAAGAATACAGACACACAAAACAACACACATACACAACACACAACATACACACAACAAACATACAACACATCATACATACTACATCATACATACATACATCATACATACATACATACATACATACATACAACATACAAATACTACAACATACATACCACACAACCCTAACGGAAACAGCAATTTAAGAGATCATAAGACCTCAATCGATCTTTCTTCCCCGTCTCCATCGTTTCCTGGCCCGTCTCCATCGCTTCCTGGCCCGTCTCCATCGCTTCCTGGCCCGTCTCCATCGCTTCCTGGCCCGTCTCCATCGTTTCCTGGCCCGTCTCGCTTCCTGGCCCGTCTCCATCGCTTCCTGGCCCGTCTCCATCGTTTCCTGGCCCGTCTCCATCGCTTCCTGGTCCTGGCCCGTCTCCATCGTTTCCTGGCCCGTCTTCATCGTTTCCTGGCCCGTCTCCATCGCTTCCTGGCCCGTCTCCATCGCTTCCTGGCCCGTCTTCATCGTTTCCTGGCCCGTCTCCATCGCTTCCTGGCCCGTCTCCATCGCTTCCTGGCCCGTCTTCATCGTTTCCTGGCCCGTCTCCATCGCTTCCTGGCCCGTCTCCATCGCTTCCTGGCCCGTCTTCATCGTTTCCTGGCCCGTGTCCATCGCTTCCTGGCCCGTCTCCATCGCTTCCTGGCCCGTCTTCATCGCTTCCTGGCCCGTCTCCATCGCTTCCTGGCCCGTCTTCATCGTTTCCTGGCCCGTCTCCATCGCTTCCTGGCCCGTCTTCATCGCTTCCTGGCCCGTCTCCATCGCTTCCTGGCCCGTCTTCATCGCTTCCTGGCCCGTCTTCATCGCTTCCTGGCCCGTCTCCATCGCTTCCTAGCCCGTCTTCATCGCTTCCTGGCCCGTCTCCATCGTTTCCTGGCCCGTCTCCATCGCTTCCTGGCCCGTCTCCATCGTTTCCTGGCCTGTCTCCATCGCTTCCTGGCCCGTCTCCATCTCCATCGCTTCCTGGCCCATCTCCATCGCTTCCTGGTCCTCGTCCTCTGTCTCCTCCCAACGGTATCCGAGGCCACACAGAGGGCACATGAACCATCAACTCCAATTTTTTTTCTTTTATGTTTAACCCCCAGGCGACTACCATTCTTAATCAGGCCACAAACTCAACTGCGCATATTCCAGTCTCAGCGGGACAATTGCTTTAATGAACAACTAGTTATGAAGGTTCTGATTTTTCAGTTTAGAAAAGAATGATGATAAAGGTGATAGTAATAATGATAATAATAGTAATTATATTAATAGTAATGATAATATAACAGCAACAACAATAATAATGATAATAATAGTAAAAATGATGATGATGATGATGATGATGATGATGATAATAATAATAATAATAATGATGATGATAATAATAATAATAATAATAATAATAATAATAATAAAATAATAACAATAATAATAATAATAATATTAACGACAATAATAATGATGATTTTGATGATAATGATAATAATAATGACAAGAATGATGATGATGATGACGTCGACGACGACGACGACGACGACGATGATGATGATGATGATGATGATGATGATGATGATATGAGAACAAGAAGAAGAAGAAGAACGATAACAGTAGCAGTCACAATAATAACAATATTAAGACTCTAAATCTTGACATTACATCAAATCAAAGCGCACACTCTCATCTTTCACTAAAGCATTCACTCACAATGACAAAAACTTGAAAGGGAGTATAAAATATTGTGTATATTCTGTATACTGTGTGGAGTTCATGTGTCAGCATTGTCTTTTCATATGTGTAAAAAAAAAGTTGTTGTTGTTGTTGTCGTTGTCATTCTTCGTTGCCACATTGTATGTTAGATATCTGTTTGTTGTGAAACAAAAAATTAATTCAAAAATGTTTTTAAAAAAACTTAAAAGGGCAAAACATTTGCACATGGGGATATGGGGTTTGGTGGATACAGAACATGAATGGGACAAATGGATGGTTGTGGAAAGGGGAAAATTGCTGCCGGAAGAAAAGATCTGTCTTCGAGTTAGACGTGAAGCAAAGCAGAGTCGAAGATGGCGGGGCTAGGTAATAGTCATGGACTCAAGATCTGATATCTTGAGTTCAAATCCCAGCCGGCAACTTTAAAAAGTGGCCCGTTCATTGACCATCTTAATGTTTCCATCCGTTCTGGCGGTGTCAGCTTACTGTTTGATGCGTCCCCTTTCCCCTTTCCCCATTTCAAGACCTTGCCAGCGCGTAGTGTTTTGTGCAGGCTCAGGAAATCTGTCAGATATTTGCTGACAGATCTGGGTGGAGCGCATATGGAGTTGTCCGAGCGCGGTGAATCCCTCTTGAAATAAGTCCGATAACTCCAAACCAAACCAGAGTCGAAGAGACAGGGGAAGCTCATACCAGTGGAATGGATTAGACACAGAAAACGAGCGGCGATCGAACGTGTACCATCCGTATTGAGAAATGTGTAAACAAGTAGTATCGAAAGCGGAACGGAGAGGTCAAGTAGGGATTTACCATAATGAGCACTTGGAATTTAATAGGAATATAATTCCTTTCTCCCGTGGGGATGCCGGGGGCTCTTTCAGTACAATTAGTATCCCCACCTTCTGGAAACTCTGTGCTAGAAATTTCCTCTTTTCTCTTTGTTTCTGCCTTGTTCCTTCGCTCTCTGTCATTCCTTCCTATCGTTTTCTGCCTTGCTGGCCCATTCACCTGTTATTTAATATATGTATTTGATAAAGTCTTACATACTTTCTCTTAGGATTGATAATTGGGTACATATGTGAAGTGCATTTTTGATTCTAGGGAAATGAGATATGTAGAAGCAATTTTAGTTGATTTAGGTCCGTTTTTATCCATGTTTTAGAGTTTTTAATTATACTGAAGTTCGTATTAAGGTAAGTCTTTTTAAATCCTCTGTGTGATAAATTGGACTGAGAGGTCAACGCCAGGGGCATCTCCTCAGATTATGTGCGCGAATGCACTGATATGCATAGTTAATTTTCTAGAGGTGCGGGGAGGGGGAGAGGCAGGGTTTTCTGTTGAAGTACTGTGTGTGTGTTGAAACGATTATAGCTGAGATGTAGTTCCTCGCAGTCAGCTGGGCTTTAAACAGCAATAACAATAACAATGACGATAAGCCCTTACAGTGCCTCTGGTGGAAACGGAAGGCTTTATTGACTAGCCTCAGGCCTAACCCTAATCCTAACCCGAACTTATGTGACCTCTGTGTGAGTGCGCGTAGAGAGGTTCTGTCAGGGTTTAAACACTGTCATAATCAGTACCAACGAAATTTCATGGACAATGATTATGCAGGTGTGGTTTTCCACCATTAATGACCTCAGTCTAGGCAATTGTCCTGCCTCCCTTAACCCTTTGACTCCCCCGCATCCTATGCACCAACTGCAAAAACTTAACCTTTTGACTCCCTCACCCCATCCACCAGTTTCCTGCAGGAAGCTGGTGGATAAAGGTGAGGGAATCAAAGGGTTTAGTTTTTGCTTTGCTAGTACATGTATGGTTGACAATGCAGGATGCTGGTGGACAGGGTGCAGGAGTCAAGGGGTTAATTAATCGCGGGCTGCTTGGTTCTTTGGATAGAGCCGTGGATGCAGGATTGGATGTCTCGAGTTCAATCCGATCTCGCAGCATATAACCTGAGACGTTCGCTTGTGCATCTCAGTGCTTGTGTGTGTATTCTTTGTTGTTTTTTGTCCGCACTTGACTAAAGCCAGTTAGCTGAAAATCTGCGCCTGTCTTGTCTTGTTTTGCCTTCTCTTGTGCCTGTCTTGTCTTGTCTTGTCTTTCTTTGCGTTTCTTTGCCTTCCCTTGCCTTGCCTTGTCCTGTGCCTGTCTTATTTTGCCTTGTCTTGTCTTCCCTTGCTTTGTCTTCCCTTGCCGTGCCTTCCCTTCCCTTGCCTTGGCTTGTCTTGTCTTCCTTTGCCTTGTCTTCCCTTGCCTTGTCTTGACTTGTCTTGTCTTGCCTTGCCCTGTCTTGTCTTACCTTGCCTTGTCTTATCTTGGCCTGCCTTGCCTTGCCTTGTCTTGACATGTCTTGTGCTTGTGTCTTTTCTTGTGCTTGCCTTGCCTTGCCTTGTCTTGCCTTGCCTTACCTTGCCTTGCCTTGCCTTGTCTTGTCTTGTATTGTATTTATTGTCTTGTCTTGTTAGATACGCGTTCTAGTTTCATATTGTGGAGGCCCTATTTCGTGTCTCAATTTTGCTTGAACGTTGACTGTCGCTTTGAGTGATAGATTTCTTGATGTTTCAGTCCTTTGATGATTGTCTGCTTCGTGTTTCACAGGTTTCTTCCTCCTCCTCCTCCCTCCTAATCATCCCCATTTCAACTACATAGGGATTTGTCTGCGAGATTCTGGCTGGCAGATTATGTGTGGTGCGCATGTGGAACTGTCTGAGTGCAGTGAATCCTGAACAAACTCCAAAATCAATGAATCCTTAACAATGTCAATGAATTTTGAACAAATTCCAAAATCAATTAATCCTGATAACAACAACACCAAATCCTCAAAATCAATGAATCCTGCCGAAAAAGAAAAACAACTCCAAAATCAAAGAATCCTGAACAAAATCCAAGATCCAGTCATCATTTGGGGTCACATTTTTGAGCCTGTCTCTTGTAAGATGAATCCTCAGTAAAATAATAATAATAATAATAATAATAATAATAATAATTTCTTTTTAAAAAAATTGTCAGCGTTCTGATTTCTCTGGGATGCGTATGATTCACGCTGGTTTGCCCACACTGTGCAGGTGGTATGTTGCTGCACAATCTGCATACTCCATCTTCGGTAGGCGTGCATGTTGGGAGTTTGCATGCTGTCATAAGCCACCAGACACTGATAATGACTTAAAGGATCTTTACCGTGCAATATTCGACTTTCTCTGCGTAAGCATACACATGAAGGGAGTTTTGGGCATTAACACTAGATCTGCACATCTGCTGATCTGGAAGATGGGGAAAATCTCCATTCTAAAGCAACTAGACAGGAGGTACATGGACAGGATCGAACCCCAGACCTTCCGAATGGAAGTCTGGAGTCTTACTCGCCTAACCACCGCGCCTGTCGCACACCAAATCAATCTATGTTCAGTTTTGTTTTTTAAACACGCTGTTTGGACACAAGAGATAAACAACGCTGGGGACATTTCCGCCACCACTACCACTCTCTCTGCCCCTTTCGTCCTCCCACCCCCGCCCCCACCCCCCATCCCACTGCCAACAGAAACAGCAATCAGAGACCACTATCATGTCACATGACCTCAGTCTCCCTTTCTTCTCCACCACCTCGTCCTCCTTCTCCACCTCCTCCAACAATTTCCGGCGCCACACGGAGAGCACTCGAAACATCAACTCAGATTTTATGTTTGACCCCGCGCTCAGGTGGACATCGTTGTTTTAATCGTGGGCTGGTTGGTTTGGTTTGGTTGTGTTGTGGTTTGCTTTCGTTTGTTTTGTTGTGTTTTTGTTTCGGGGCGTATGGTTTGTGTGTTTGTTTGTTCGTTTGTTTGTTTGTTTGTTTTCTGTTGTTGTTGTTTTTTTCCTTTCGGGTTGTTTCGTTTTTTTAAATTTTGTTTTGTTTTGTTTCGTTTCGTTGTGTTTGTTTTGTTTCATTTTGTTTCGTTTTGTCTTTTTTGTTGTATTATATTTTGTTGTTTCGTTTCGCTTTGTTTCGTTTTGTTTTGTTTCGTTTCGTTTCGTTTCGTTTTTAATTTTTTGTTTTGCTTCGCTTTCTTTTGTTTTGTTTCTTTCTTGTTCGTTTCATTCTGGGTCGTTTTGTTTTGTTTGGTTTAGTTTGGTTTGGTTTGGTTTGGTTTGGTTTGGTTTGGTTTGGTTACAGCCATGGACTCAAGATCGGATGTCGTGAATTCAATCCGATAGTACCCTGCAAAATAAAATCTGCGATGTACGCTTGCTGATTTTTTTTTATGTTTCTATCATTCTGGTGATGTAAGCTCAGCGTTTCATGGCCCACCCGCACCCCCATCCCAGCTCCTTCCCTTCGATCCCCGTCTGAAGACCTTGCCAGTGCACAGTGCACAGCGCAGGCTCAATGACTGTCATACAATCGCTGGCATTTTTTGTATAGACGTACCATGTACGCGTCAAGTCCACAAAGACGGCGTGCTTGGGGCAGACGCGGTAGTCAAATGGGTAAACGTTCGATTTCTAACTGGTAAGTTCCAGGTTCAAACCGCCTAAACGTTTATAGCCTCAGCTTGGTGAGTAAATGACGGAGATTTTGTTTCCCCCATCCCTCAGGTCAATAATTTGTGTACTGACTTGCCGGTGCACGTTAAAGATCCCTGTTAAGTCATGGCTGGCTCGTGGAAACATGGAAACAGACAGCATGGATCCCTACCAAAGATGCAGATTGCACAAAAGTGTAGTAGAATAATGGAGTCAGTCAGTTTGCCTCACACCTTCAGTTCTAGGTGATCCACTAAAAAAAATAAATAAACAAATAAACAAAAATAAAAAAAACTGCCTGATTTTGTGTACTGCGCATTGAATCTGTGATGGGTTTGAAGAATATAATCAGAAACGATTTATTGCTGTCTATGTTATGCGTCGATGTTCGCATTAAGTTCAAAAGGACGCGTGCATGGATATGCAAATTTCTATGTGCACGAGCACAAGCGTACTCATACATATGCATAATTACATACACATACACATAATCACGCGAACGCGTTTGCTTAGGTACACGCGCACGCGCGCGCGTGCACACACACACACATACACACACGTACACACACGTACACACACGTACACACAGCAAAACGTGCATGCACGAAACACACACAAAATTGCATTGTGTGTGTGTGTGTGTGTGTGTTTGTGTTTGTATGTGTGTATGTTCGCACACACGCGTTTGTTTGTGTGTATACGCGTGTGTATATATATATGTGTGTGTGTATGTATGTTTGTGTGTATGCGTGAATATTGAAAAAAAAAATGTGTATCACAGTAACCTGATCTTCATTACTTTCCTCTGACTTAATCTCGATGTAGCAGTCACAGACTAGAAATTTCATTTAATAAACAGAGGAATATCTATGAATGAGTAAATATTCAAAACCTGTGATTTGGTCCACAAGATGGTGTGTACCTAAGGGTTAGCTGCACAATAATCTGAAAATGGAGAACAAGTTTAATTTTTCATTCGTTTCTTCGATTATTTCCTACGTAAAGTGGAAAGTCCTACCAACGCTAAGTGTATAAGGACTAACGCTCAGAATTCTCTTAAGCTTGCAAAAGAAGCCTTCAAATATTATCATCTTCTTCCCTTGACTGGTTGTGCCCCAAATAGAGAAGAGGGGATGGGAGGGGGGGGGAGTAGATGCCTCTTCTCGTTTCAGTTTTGCCTACAAATAGCATACTTCTTGATTCAAACTTTTGAGTGTGTATAAGTCTGTTTTTATTGAATTTAGCTAAGTACATTGAAACGAAAAATAAAAGATTTCGCGTCTGCAGTTTGGTGATATTCTTTTGCATTTTTTTTTTTTTGTCTGTTTCGTTGAGTGATGGTTCAAGATCGATTTGTTATCATCTTTATCTGAACAAGCGGTTGAGGGGTAATATATTTTGAACTGTGAACTCTGTGTGTATATGTGTGTGTGTATGTGTGTGTCTGTGTGTGCGTATGTGTGTGTGTCTGTGTGTGCGTGCGTGCGTGCGTGCGTGTCTATGTGTGTGTGTGTGTGTGCGTGTGTGTGTGTGCGTGCGTGCGTGTGTATGTGTGTGTGCGTGTGTGTGTATGTGTGTGTGCTTATGTGTGCATGTGTATGCTTGTGCGTGTGTGTGTATGTGTGTGTGTGCGTGTGTGTGTGTGTGCGCATGTGTGCGTGTGTGTATGTGTGTGTGCATGCGTGCGTTCGTGCCTGTGTGTGTGTGTGTGCGTGCGTGCGTGAATTGTTGTGTGTGTGTGTGTGTGCGCGCGCGCGTAGGTGCATTAGCGCGCGCGTGTGCCTGCGTACGTGTGTATGTGTGTGTGCGTGCGTGTGCGCTTGGGTGAGCGTGTGCGTGCGGGTGTATGTGTGTCCGTGCGTGCGTGTGTATGTGTGTGTGCATGTGTGCGTGCGTGCATGCATGTGTGTGTGTATGTTGTGTGTGTGTGTGTGTGTGTGTGTGTGTGTGTGTGTGTGTGTGTGTTCTCTTTCGATCACAAAATCTAATATCCGTCCACCAAATAAAGTTTATTCAGTACATAACAAGGCTGATAAACACACTCCGGCGTTCTCATACTGATAACGAAGAATACACTTCAATATTACTCTCGTTGGTTTCTGCAATGATTGATTGATTAAACAGTCGTCGTGGTGCAGTGGTAAATCAAACAGACTACTTACTGGAAAGTTGTGGTTTGGAAACCATTAATCCTGTCAAAAACCATTGTGATATTTGTTTACCGCCGCCCCCCCCCCCCCCCCCAACCAGCTCTTACTAGACTTGAGTGCGCCATGGTCTCATTGGAAAGACAGTGACCACAGTCGATTTTCATCCACTTCACGGATATGTCATTGAGGGTGTTGTGTTGTTCAAATTTCCTGGCCGATACCACAGGTGTCTGTATCTCTCGGACCTGGGGTCGACGCCAGGATATATTATGAAATGAAGTGTAGAGTACAGTCCTGTCATTCAGTCTTCATCCAGAATGAAATCCATAGCATCATGATTATCATCCCCATTGCCATTCATCATCATATTATCTTCTTGAAGAAATGTTCCAGATTATGTTGCCATTGAAATGGCGTAGAAAATGGAATAGGGGAAAAAAAGTTGAAAAACAAAACATAACATAACTTCCCCATAGAGATGACAAGAATACACTACAATAGTACTCTTGTCCGCTTCCAGTATGACTGACAGTAGACATAATTATAAAGAATGAATGCAAACGTTTGATAATACCGATATAGATATCGATTCACCCAGAACAGCTGTACAGTTGGTAGGTGAAGTCATTTATCATTCGTGTTTATCAGCAGCCGTCCTATTTGTTTGAGACATGAGGTGATCAGGTTGGTTACAGTATGTTAGCTGTGTTT
>CM060307.1:35002797-35010297 GCA_030674185.1 Monoplex corrugatus | reverse complement strand
TAGTTAATTTTCTAGATGGGCGGGAAGGGGGAGAGGCAGGGTTTCCTGTTGAAGTACTGTGCGTGTGTTGAAACGATTATAGCTGAGATGTAGTTCCTCGCAGTCAGCTGGGCTTTAAACAGCAATAACAATAACAGTAACGATAAGCCCTTACAGTGCCTCTGGTGAAAACGAAAGGCTTTATTGATTAGCCTCAGGCCTAACCCTAATCCTAACCCGAACTTATGTGACCTCTGTGTGAGTGCGCGTAGAGAGGTTCTGTCAGGGTTAAACACTGTCATAATCAGTACCAACGAAATTTCATGGACAATTATTATGCAAGTTGTCCTGCCTCCCTTAACCCTTTGACTCCCCCGCATCCTATGCACCAACTGCAAAAACTTAACCTTTTGACTCCCTCACCCCATCCACCAGTTTCCTGCAGGAAGCTGGTGGATAAAGGTGAGGGAATCAAAGGGTTTAGTTTTTGCTTTGCTAGTACATGTATGGTTGACAATGCAGGATGGACAGGGTGCAGGAGTCAAGGGGTTAATTAATCCCGGGCTGCTTGGTTCTTTGGATAGAGCCGTGGATACAGGATTGGATGTCTCGAGTTCGATCCGATCTCGCAGCATATAACCTGAGACGTTCGCTTGTGCATCTCAGTGCTTGTGTGTGTATTCTTTGTTATTTTTTGTCCGCACTTGACTACAGCCAGTTAGCTGAAAATCTGCGCCTGTCTTGTCTTGTTTTGCCTTCTCTTGTGCCTGTCTTGTCTTGTCTTGTCTTTCTTTGCGTTTCTTTGCCTTCCCTTGCCTTGCCTTGTCCTGTGCCTGTCTTATTTTGCCTTGTCTTGTCTTCCCTTGCTTTGTCTTCCCTTGCCGTGCCTTCCCTTCCCTTGCCTTGACTTGTCTTGTCTTCCTTTGCCTTGTCTTCCCTTGTCTTCCCTTGCCTTGTCTTGACTTGTCTTGTCTTGCCTTGCCCTGTCTTGTCTTACCTTGCCTTGTCTTATCTTGGCCTGCCTTGCCTTGCCTTGTCTTGACATGTCTTGTGCTTGTGTCTTTTCTTGTGCTTGCCTTGCCTTGCCTTGTCTTGCCTTGCCTTACCTTGCCTTGCCTTGCCTTGTCTTGTCTTGTATTGTATTTATTGTCTTGTCTTGTTAGATACACGTTCTAGTTTCATATTGTGGAGGCCCTATTTCGTGTCTCAATTTTGCTTGAACGTTGGCTGTCGCTTTGAGTGATAGATTTCTTGATGTTTCAGTCCTTTGATGATTGTCGGCTTCGTGTTTCACAGGTTTCTTCCTCCTCCTCCTCCCTCCTAATCATCCCCATTTCAACTACATAGGGATTTGTCTGCGAGATTCTGGCTGGCAGATTATGTGTGGTGCGCATGTGGAACTGTCTGAGTGCAGTGAATCCTGAACAAACTCCAAAATCAATGAATCCTTAACAATGTCAATGAATTTTGAACAAATTCCAAAATCAATTAATCCTGATAACAACAACACCAAATCCTCAAAATCAATGAATCCTGCCGAAAAAGAAAAACAACTCCAAAATCAAAGAATCCTGAACAAAATCCAAGATCCAGTCATCATTTGGGGTCACATTTTTGAGCCTGTCTCTTGTAAGATGAATCCTCAGTAAAATGATAATAATAATAATAAT
Source organism: Monoplex corrugatus (assembly GCA_030674185.1). Taxonomy (NCBI): domain Eukaryota; kingdom Metazoa; phylum Mollusca; class Gastropoda; order Littorinimorpha; family Ranellidae; genus Monoplex; species Monoplex corrugatus. The sequence goes on along the minus strand of CM060307.1, from coordinate 35,008,648 downwards.
AATAATAATAATTTCTTTTTAAAAAAATTGTCAGCGTTCTGATTTCTCTGGGATGCGTATGATTCACGCTGGTTTGCCCACACTGTGCAGGTAGTATGTTGCTGCACAATCTGCATATTCCATCTTCGGTAGGCGTGCATGTTGGGAGTTTGCATGCTGTCATAAGCCACCAGACACTGATAATGACTTAAAGGATCTTTACCGTGCAATATTCGACTTTCTCTGCGTAAGCATACACATGAAGGGAGTTTTGGGCACTAACACTAGATCTGCACATATGCTGATCTGGAAGATGGGGAAAATCTCCATTCTAAAGCAACTAGACAGGAGGTACATGGACAGGATCGAACCCCAGACCTTCCGAATGGAAGTCTGGAGTCTTACTCGCCTAACCACCGCGCCTGTCGCACACCAAATCAATCTATGTTCAGTTTTGTTTTTTAAACACGCTGTTTGGACACAAGAGATAAACAACGCTGGGGACATTTCCGCCACCACTACCACTCTCTCTGCCCCTTTCGTCCTCCCACCCCCGCCCCCACCCCCCATCCCACTGCCAACAGAAACAGCAATCAGAGACCACTATCATGTCACATGACCTCAGTCTCCCTTTCTTCTCCACCACCTCGTCCTCCTTCTCCACCTCCTCCAACAATTTCCGGCGCCACACGGAGAGCACTCGAAACATCAACTCAGATTTTATGTTTGACCCCGCGCTCAGGTGGACATCGTTGTTTTAATCGTGGGCTGGTTGGTTTGGTTTGGTTGTGTTGTGGTTTGCTTTCGTTTGTTTTGTTGTGTTTTTGTTTCGGGGCGTATGGTTTGTGTGTTTGTTTGTTCGTTTGTTTGTTTGTTTGTTTTCTGTTGTTGTTGTTTTTTTCCTTTCGGGTTGTTTCGTTTTTTAAAATTTTGTTTTGTTTTGTTTCGTTTCGTTGTGTTTCTTTTGTTTCATTTTGTTTCGTTTTTGTCTTTTTTGTTGTATTATATTTTGTTGTTTCGTTTCGCTTTGTTTCGTTTTGTTTTGTTTCGTTTCGTTTCGTTTCGTTTTTAATTTTTTGTTTTGCTTCGCTTTCTTTTGTTTTGTTTCTTTCTTGTTCGTTTCATTCTGGGTCGTTTTGTTTTGTTTGGTTTAGTTTGGTTTGGTTTGGTTTGGTTTGGTTACAGCCATGGACTCAAGATCGGATGTCGTGAATTCAATCCGATAGTACCCTGCAAAATAAAATCTGCGATGTACGCTTGCTGATTTTTTTTTTTATGTTTCTGTCATTCTGGTTATGTAAGCTCAGCGTTTCATGGCCCACCCGCACCCGCACCCCCATCCCAGCTCCTTCCCTTCGATCCCCGTCTGAAGACCTTGCCAGTGCACAGTGCACAGCGCAGGCTCAATGACTGTCATACAATCGCTGGCATTTTTGGTGGAAGCGCATGTAGAATTAATAATAATAATAACGTTTATTTGTATAGCGCATATTCCATATAAAAACATGCTCACCAGCGCTTTACATTTCGCAAAAAAAGGCAAATGGTGATAAAAAAATGTTCACAATTACATACACAATAAGATAACAACAAACATTGAAGCTATACAAGTGAGAAGACACATAAGAAACCACAGAATATTAAAATTTAAACACTGACTTATGCAATGAAAAAAATAGAGGCATACTGTGTTTATATATTGCTGCGTATGTGTGCGTGCGTACGTGTGTGTGTGTACGTGTGCGTGTGTGTGTGTACGTGTGTGTGTGCGCGCGTGTGCGTTGCTGTGCGCGTGTGTGTGTGTAAGAATATGTGTGTGTGTGTGTGTGTGCGTGTGTGTGCGTGCGTGTGCTATGTTTGCATACGTGTGTGTGTGTGTGTTTGTGCATGCAATAGTTGTACATAAAATTATAATCAATATTTTGAATGACGATAAAAACAGAAAAATTATAATTCATATACAGGAAAAACATTATAACTTCAGTATTACAGCATTAACACCTTGACAATCAAAATTACCTCACAAATTATAATCTGTTCGCATATCATAGATCTATATCACAATTTACATACAAAAAAAGATTAAGAAATTTCTTAAAGTATTTCAGTCTCTTTCCCACTCTCTTTCTCCCCTATCCCCTCCTCAGCTGTACACATGCAGTGATACACACACATGCTCACTCATGCACACACACACACACACACACACACACACACACACACACACACACACACACACACACACACACACATACACACACATGCACGCGCGCACACACCTCGCTCTATAGGCCCTTAAGAAGTGTCTGAATGCGAAGACTCGTCTTAAACAGACTTCATGATCCAAACTACCAAATAGAAAGATTACCTGGAGTGTCACTTTTGAAAGTCGTTTTCTTGTAAGCGGGATTTAACACCATCAGACAAACAAAGAATTCTTGAGGTCATTTATTGACATATATATAATATGCATGCATGTCAACGGTTTTACCTGTAAATGTTTCTTTTTTTATACTTTAGGCTTCGGCATTGTTATCTCATGCACACATATAGATTCTTTGAATGAGATATACATACCTTACTAATTTGTTGAATTTTGAAGTCTTTTATGTAAATGATATTGCCTAGTTAATATTGTTTTTCTTTATGTTCTGCTAAAGAATGAATAAATACAAATTGTTAAAAAAAATTCTTGAGACCAAAATGTGTCAACTGTACTGATATTTGATATCAGATTTACTGAAAACGTATTTCTTTTTGGTGTTGATGAAAATACGTGCATAGATTCATTAACTGAATCGATTATCCTTCTTGGAAAAGTGTACATTTATAAATGCAAACTCGATTATTAAACTTTTTCGTGCATCACTTCTTTTACAAGAAACCTTACCACATGGTCTGCATGAGAATACACATGAAGGGGAGGTTAGGTTCCGACAGGTCGGGAGAACATATTGACCTGGGAGATCGGAAATATTTCGACCCTTTTCTCATTGTGTGAGAGGTAACCAGGCAGGATCAAATCTCAGACCTTCCAATTAGAAGTCTGTCGTCTTGCCCACTTGACAACAACGCCCATGGATTAACAACAACAACAACAACAAAAACAATGATATTATGATGATGATGATGATGATGACAATAATAATAATTATTGTTATCATTACTGTCAGTAGTAGTAGTAGTATAAGTAGTATTCATCAAGTGCCTTGACACAAGGCGTTGGCGATCATGGCCCTCCATATGCATCTGTCCCTTGTTTCTGCAAGCACATCTTCCACCCTCTCTGTCTTCAGCCACCCTGCCAGTCCGTCCAATATTTTTTCCCTTGGTCTACCTGGTGCTCTCTTTCCCTCCAGCTTTCCTGTTGTGACCATGTACTCCAATTCCCCTTTCCTCATAAAATGGCCTATAAATGTTGCCTGTCTTTTCCTAATCTTCCTTATGAATGATCTTCTTGTGTCTGCCTCCTTCAAGACTGTCTCGTTTGTTTTCTTTGCTATCCATGGAACTCTCAACATTCTTCGTAGAAACCACATCTTGGCTGCCTCAATCTGTTTCTGGCTTTGTTTGTTGACTGTCCACGCCTCACAACCGTATAACATTTTTGGTTCTATAAAACATTCAAGAACTCTCTTCCTGATGTTAATTGATAGGCATTTGTTGGTAAGAATGCTTTTCATTTTCTTGAATGCTGTTTTGGCTTGGCCGATTCTGCTGGCTATTTCTCTCTGGGAAGGGGAAGATGGGTACGGAGTAGAGAGTGTGCCTCCTGACCCAAGCCGTCATCCTCCCTGTGTCTCACAAACACACTGACACAAACACGCACGCACACATACACATGCACACCCACACACACACACCCATACACACACACACACACACACACACACACACACACACACACACACACACACACACACACACACACACACACACACACACACACACACACACACACACACACAAAGAGAGACTTCAGACTTCAGAACTCATATTCAAGAAAGGCCATAGCCCCTCCTGAAGGGGTGCTTATAAGTACAGTGAAATAATCAAATAGCATATCATAGGATTAACAATCAACAACAAAATATACTTATATTACGATAAAGCAATTTTCCTGATTTTAGCTGCTTTGAGCACAAACAAACCAAAATTCTTAATGTAACCGAAACGAGTTGAACACATTAACAAACACAGTTTCAACATATTTGAGCATCTATAACACTTTTGAAGGATAAACCTTGAACGGATTTCATCAAAAGCTAGACAACACATGACAAAATGTATTTCGTCTTTTTCAGCTTGCATTCATAAGGGACACAGCAAATCAGACTCTCTGTGTTGCTTTGTATTTCAATTGATGGACTTTCAAAGTTGATAAACCAAGTCTAAATTTTGGTATTGTTTTTCTTTTATCAAATTAATATCCAGATCAAGGCTTATGCATGATTTAACACTGTGAGAATCTATGACAGTGCTGTAAAAATCATATCTTCCACTTGTCTGTATATGGTCATTCCACTTTTTGCCATCTACAATCAATCAGTCTTTGCCGAAAACCATGAATAAACTCTCTCATCGCCAGCTCCTTGGAAAAACCAAACATCACCAAATCCATATTCATTCAGACACATACGTATACTAGTTACCCAATTCTTCTTACCTTTAGAATCTAGAAAAAATCATATAAGATGCTATTTTATCTAGTGTGTGTGTGTTGTGTGTGTGTGTGTGTGTGTGTGTGTGTGTGTGTGTGTGTGTGTGTGTGTGTGTGTGTGTGTGTGTGTGTATTGTGTTTGTCTTTCTGTCTATCGGTCTATCTGTCTTACTATCTGTCTGTGAGTGTGGGTACGTGTAGACAGAAACGCAGCAGCAAGGATTCATGTCTGCCGCTTTTTGGTAGGCACTTTCAGTGAAATGTTGAGCCCAGGTCGGCCTCGGTTGGAAGTTGTCTCTGCATAATTTTGAAGTGGCACACCCAAGCGGTTAGGATGTCAGATTGCTGAGTGGAGGGTTTGAATTCGACACAGCCTCGGTAGGGCCTAGTGGCCAGAGGGAGGGGTGGTGACAGAGCGTGGAGATTTTCCCGATCTCCCAGATAGTATGTGTGCTGGCATGCCAGAACTTGAGTCTGTTGGTCAGTGACAGCACAACGACAACAACAATAACATTATCATTATCATTATACGCCCTGCCGCATGGTGTTGGCGATTATGGCCCTCCATACGAATCTTTTGTCGCTGCATGTATGTCCCCCACCCTCTCTGTCTTCATCCACTCCGCAAGTCCGTCCAATATTTTCTCCCTTGGTCTACTTGGTGCTCTTCTTTTTTCTTTTTTTAATTTTTTTTTATCCCTCCAGCTTTCCTGTTGTGAAAAGGGTTGCTCTAATTTCTCTTGCCTCATAAAATGCACTGTAAATGTTGCATGCCTCCTCATAATCTTCTTCATTGTTGTTCTTTTTATGTTTGCCTCTTTCAAGACTGTCTCGTTTATTTTCTTTGCTGTCCACGGAACTCTTAATATTCTTCTTAGCAACCACATTTCCGCAGCCTCAATTTTGTTTTGTATTTGCGTGTAGACTTTTCTTTTCTCTCTCTCTCTCTCTCTCTCTCTCTCTCTCTCTCTCTCTCTCTCTCTCTCTCTCTCTCTCTCTCTCTCTTCTCTCTCTTTTTTTTTTTTTTTTTTTTTTTTTTTTTTGTGGTCCACGCTTCACATCTGTACATTGAAAAAACTCTCTTCCTGGTGTTCATTGATAAGCATTTGTTGGTAAGAGCGCTTTTCATTTTCCTTGAATGCTGTTTTAGCTTGTCCGATTCTGCTGGGTATTTCTGATGTGCATCTGCCGTCCGGTGAGATGACTGCTCCT
>CM060307.1:34992797-34997797 GCA_030674185.1 Monoplex corrugatus | reverse complement strand
TGTAATTTGGAGTGATCATTCTTGTAAAAAGTAGGGTTTATTAAACAGGTCTGATTGCAGTTACGCTTGGCTATTTCTCCTTTGTGTCACGGTTCTACACCACGAAATATCCAAGATCCCCACACACACACACACACACACACACACACACACACACACACACACACACACACACACACACACACACACACACACACACACACACACACACACACACACACACACACAAGAACCAATGCCGTAATATTTTATTTTATTTTTTTGTGGTGTTTTGTCTTCTCTTTCTTTTGCATGTTTTTGTTTTGTATTTGAAGTACTTGTTTAGAATGAATCAAAGAGAGAGAAAGAGAGAGAGAGAGAGAGGAGGGGGTACGCGTTTAAAACTTTTGTTGTTGTTGTTGTTGTTGTTTTGTTTTTTGAAAAACTTATGATTTTGAACATCAGAGAGCTAAATGACTGGAAAGAGAGAACATGTTCTTGGCCTGTCTATTTTGTGCGGTACTTTTGATTAATGTAAATATGGTTCCTCGAACCATTTGGTAGCCATGGGAATAGTTGATCGTCACTGGTTTAACCCATTCCCTCCCGTATCCTATCCACCAGCTGCAGAAACTTAAATCTTTCTCTCCCTCACTCTATCCTGCAGGAAGCTGGTGGATAGAGTGAGAGTTAGAAAGAGAGAGAAAGGGTTATGTTTTTGCTTTGCTATCATGGCTGACAATGCAGGATGCTGGCGGATTGGGTGAGGGAGTCAAAGGGTTTAAAGTGTAGATAATCATACGAGACAGCTTAGTCTACAGCACATCCTATGAAGAAGATATTGAGTGGCGCAAGTTTTGTGAAGAGGGCTTAATGATTGAAACATTTACAGTATTGAAGTTGTGACCAGAAGAGATAGATAACTGAAACAGTACGTTGAAGACAAGGGTCAGTGACGTAGAAGTGATTTTGACTATCCTGTTGTGATTCAGACTTGGTGCTTAAGTATTGTGAGAAAGTGGCTTTGAGATGTGAGTATTTCTATTGCGTGTGTATTATTTATTTATGAGATTATGGGAGGTTTATTTTGGTGAAGCGTCCCTCAGTAAATGATCGATTGATTGATAAGCTAACTTACGTGAGTATACGCGCGCGCTCGCACCCGTGTGTGTGTGTGTGTGTGTGTGTGTGTGTGTGTGTGTGTGTGTGTGTGTGTATGTGTATGTGTGTGTGTGTGTGTGCGCGCGCGCGTGCGTGTGTCTGTGAGTGTGTGTGTGTGTGTGTAAAAATCTTTTGAAAAAATTAGGAACACAGTTAAATATCTCGTATAAAGTGTACCGACAGTATGTTTTCAGTTAAGCCACTTCAACAACAAACTTACAAACATGCAATAATCGTGTCAAAATGGATTCATTGTCTTTGCATGGATTCAAACATAAGTAGATTTATATTGTTACAGTAGTCAACTATAGCAATGTCTGTAACAATCCGTGTACAAATGGTTATTATTAGGAAGCTGGTGGATAGGATGAGGGATTCAAAGATTTGTTTTTTTTTCGGTTGAAGGATAGGGTGCAGGAGTCAAAGGGTTTAAAGCCCAGCCGACTGCGTAGAGCCGTATAAGGGGTTATAACCGTTTCGAAATATACAATACTTCAACAGATAAAAAAAAAAACACACAAAAAAAAAAAAAAAACCAAAAGAAAATTAAGTACACGTATTGATGCATTCGCAGACATAATCTAAAGACATGGCCCTGGCCGTATACAAATGTGCATAATTTAGACAACAAAAACGGTAAAGAACTTATGTGACCCTCCTCTGGCAAACTTTTACCTTTTATCGGTGAAGACTTTTTAAGTGTGGAGTTTTGTCAGTAGCATATTTGTGGTCATGAAAATCTTCTATACCAACACCATCTCCAGCCTACAAAACCATCTGCCCAACGCAGTCAAGAGAACATGGGCATTATCATCACAAAATGACGATGGAGAGATTGGGCACATCATCCGAAAAGAAGCGGGACATCATCGCTCGGACTGCCTTTCACTGGAGCTAATGGAGTTAATTCAAGAGGGATTCATCGCGTTCGGACAGCTCCATATGCGCTCCACCCAAATCCGCCAGCAATTATCTGACAGATTTTCTAAGCCTGCACAAAACCCTATGCGCTGGCAAGGTCCTGAAACGGGGGAAAGGAGAGAAGGACCTATCAAACACTAAGCTGACACCACCAGAATGATGAAAACATTAATTAAGGTGGGCAGCGAACAGGCCAGTTTTTTGATGTCGCCGGCTGGGATTGAACTCAAGATATCAAATCTTGAGTCCATGGCTTTACAAACTAGCCCGCATGACACCGAAAGGAAGCCGCAAAAGAGAAAGACCCAAAGAACACTCGGCAATTGATGATAGAAGGTTTAAAGTCCTGACACACATTTGGGATACTACTAGTATACAAAGACTGGCTTAAAACAGACAAAAGTGGAGGACTTTCGTTGCTTCCCTACGTGTCAATGGCGAAATGAAGAGTAAGTATTCAGTCCCGATGGAACTTAAAATGGCTTTGAAAATGAAGAAATGTCATGGTACATGTAGTGTGACGCGCCAGTCATCATCAAACACCCTTCTTATTGAAAGCTTGGACACGCACAATGTGAAACAAATACAATTATACAGAAGGCTCATTAAATCAAAGAACCTCTTCAGAGATATTCCCTCTGATGCAATTTTCAAGTTTTTACAAGGGATCAATAGATTTCATCTCTTATGATGATACATAACCCAGAGAGACAGAGACAAACACACACACACACACACACACACACACCCAGACAGAGAGAGAGAGAGAGAGGTTTGACCCTTCGACTCCTGCACTCTGTCCACCAGCATCCTGCATTCGTCAACCATGTTAGCTAACCAAAAACTTAACCCTTTGACTTCCTCACCCTATCCTGCAGGAAGCTGGTGGATATGGTGAGGGAGTCAAAAGGTTAAGTTTTTGCGATTGTTGGACAGAGTGCAGGAGTCAAAAGATTAAATGCATTTTAGACCTGAAAGGATAATCGTGAGCTTGGTGTTTATCCGCATCTTTTTTCAATCAAACTTAGGTTTGTTTTTAACCTGGTGTTAGCCCTCATACGGCTCTACTGGTCGGCTGGGCTATGAACGATATGAAGTGTACTGCAATGATTTTGACACAACTATGTGCTGTGTGTAACCAACTGTAGGCAGCTTCAGGCAGGGGGGGCCGAAAATCAAGTGGCACTTCATCGTCGCGTGAGAGGCATTCTTCACGTTTGTTGTTAGTGTTCTCTGTCTCGTCTTTTTCTTCTCCCTTGTCTTCTTCTGGTTGTTTTTCTTTGCCTCCTCGTGGTGGAAACCGACCCGCACGGGGGCCACGAAACAGCAAGGCAAGGTCGCCCCAACTAACACACGCGCGCGTGCGCTCGTGAATATGCACGCGCACACGTGCGTTTCTTCTTACACACACACATATAATACGTGCACGCACTGTTTGTCACACGTTTAACATGTACTCACTCACATACGCATGCGTGCACGCACACGTGCACACATGCAGGCACGCCTGCACACACACACACACACACACACACAATATACCCGCTCAGTCTCTCTCTCTCTGTCTCTGTCTACTTGCCTGCCTGCCTACCTGTCTGTCGTCTGTCTCTGTCTCTCTCTGTCTGTCTGTCTGTCTGTCTGTCTCCCTCCCCCTCCCTCTATCTCTCTGTCTTGCGCACATACATACATACATGCACACACACGTACAAATACACACGCACACACATGCACACAAGCACGCATACACACATCAAAACACACACATACACACACAAACACACACACATACACACACACATTCCCACCCCCACCCCCCCACCCCCACCCCCACACATTCACAGTCACTAAGAACAGTGGTTATATATTACGCGCTCTTTCGACTAAAGTATACTTTACCAAACAGGTGGGGGTAGGGTAAACAAGTTCGTTGCGTAGTAAATAATCAACACACTTTACTGCCCAATATGGATACATCACGTTTAACCCTGCACACTTTCCTCGCAATTCCTTGTCGTCGGATCACAAACTGTACAGGAGTCTTTGGGGGGGTGAATGGACCAGCAAAGCAGAAAATGATAGGAAGAAATGACAAAAAGCAGGGGAGGAAAAAACAGAGATTGACACAAAAGGGGAAATTGCTTGCACAGAAATCCAGAATGCGGGAATACTATACATACTGAAAGAGCCCCCGGCATCCCGGCAGGGGACAGGCAATTGTTTAACTGCCGTGGGATCTTCACACGAAGAGTCACGTTCTGGCGAATCTAAAATGTTGATGTTGATGTTGATTGTTAGGAAAAAGTACCTATCGCTCACAGAAAATCCAACTAACCGTGAGTATAAAATCAAACTGGGTACCCCCATGTCCGGAGACTCTCACCTGTCGATTGGTTGCCGTTAGCAACACACAAATAAACAACAGCGACAACAACAGTAAAGGATATTAATTACAAATATATAATACAACATGATACATGTAATGAAAAGAACATGACTGCCAGTGACCGCATTTTCAAAAAGAGTAAATGCAGGTAGGTGGTCCTCAGCCCCAAGAGCTTTTTTTGTATTGTTATGTTTTTGTTTGTTTTTTGGGGATTGTTTGTTTGTTTGTCTGTTTGTGTGTGTGTCTGTTTATTTATTTGTTTTATTTTTGTGTTATTAGACAGATGGGGAGAATGCACTGAAGACCTTTTTGAAGGGGAAAGGAGGAGGAACATACCATCCGAAAGACCGTTGAAGGACCAGCAATAATGAAAGGTGAAGTCAGAGCAACGGTGAAAATGATGACACGGAGAAAAGCCCCAGGACCAGACAATATTACTCGTAGATATAATTGAGGCTCTAGATGAATCTGGTATTGAAAAAGTAACAGTCCTCCTAACTGAAATACATGACACCGGAAAGATCTTCAAAGATATGTCAAAGACAATTTTCATTGC
>CM060307.1:34970297-34987797 GCA_030674185.1 Monoplex corrugatus | reverse complement strand
GGTCCTGACGTCCTACCTAGACTATATTTTAATTAGTCTATATTTTATACTGGTATTTTATCAGCCTATCGCTGAAATAATCTTGGTTACACATGAATGACACGTGTATCTGTGTACCTTACCTTAAATAAATAAATAATTAAAGATCTGAATCACAACACAACTAGCTATTCTGTATAAACTCGTCTCATATGACAGAATTCTCCTCCCCCCCACACACACACACACCTAGTCAATGCACAAATGCTCAGCTATCTATCAACTAGGTGAAGACAATATTTTCTTAATCATAGATAGGTATGTAAGTAAGTACATAAGCAAGTAAGTATGTAAGTAAATAGGTAAGTAAGTAGGTAAGTGAATAAGAAGTTAGTGAATATGTGAATAAATAAATACAAAATAAAGGAGTATGTAGATAAATAAACAGGTAAGAAATGAAAATGATAAATAACAGTAAATACATGCATACATCCACATGCCTGCAGACAGACATACACACATTCATTCATACATACGTAGCCATATTGACACAGCATGATGGCCAACAACAACAGTTACAACAACAACAGCAACAACAACAACAACACCAAAGAGGAAACACCCATAGGCCTATATACATATCATGACAAACTTGAATATGTGTTCGATGTGTGTGTGTGTGTGTGTGTGTGTGTGTGTGTGTGTGTGGGCATGTGTGTGTGTGTGTGTGTGCATGTGTGTGTGTATGTGTGTGTGTATGTGTATGTGTGTGTGTGTGTGTGTGTGTGTGTGTGTGTGTGTGTGTGTGTGTGTGGTGCAGTGCGTGTGCGTGCGCGTGTGCGCTCTATGTCACGATTGTCCGGCATTACATTTTTTTTTCTTTTAAAGATCACATCATATTCATGCGAGGAACGAAATTCTAGGAGTGTCACCGTTGAACTATCGGGGATCCAGGAACCAACGCGCATAGCAGTCGACTATTTCTTCTCTTGGAATCTAACTCCCACAAACAGAAATGTTCAGTTTCATCACGTCAACATTGCAAAACCAAAACAATTTTGATTATTTGATCGTTTTTTCTGAGCTATCAGTTGTGTTTCCAGCTACCAAATTGTTCGACATTTGAGGCACGATATTTAACTTTCTGAAATATGTTTTCAGATTTGTAACCACATACGTTTCTATGAAATAAACGGAAGTTCCTTGATCACAGTTGTGATAAATTCACATCTTCCATGATAATGGATACTTATTCGTCAAATATCAATTCGTATGATACAGTTTATATTAGTACTCTTTTCATTTTCGTAATGTTACTTTGAATTTGACGTTGAGCGATCATCGAATGCAAGGGGATCCGCGTATTGATACTAATCATTCTGCAGACGACATTTGGCTTCAGATTTTACATGTATTTGCGTCATTACTATTTGGGACAAACAGGTCAGATTTCGTTAAAATTATGAAATTTCATACGCGGTGTTGTCTGCCTGATAATCATAAAAACAACTGATCGAAATGGAAACAGATCTAGATGACGTGTCATATGATTTGATATTGATCTAGATCTGAGCTACTCTTCGCAACGTTGCTAAGTTCTAGCCGTGAGGTAGGTAGATTAATTTTCATCAAGCTCTTCCTTTAGGCGAACTTGTCTTCTTGTGTGAAAAGAAATGTAATCGTTTATGACGGAATGTCAGCGCTACTGACGTATACATAATGTGATAATGTGCGCAAATGCATTGATATGTGTACTTGTTTATATAACGCTAAATCTTGATAAATCAAAGCGTTTAGAAAACTGGAAATCAATAAGAGATTGACTTAAGACGGACCCTCGCCTCAACTGCTATTTCTGTCTCAGCAACTAGGCACTGGTTTCGTGGTGAGCCTAATGCAATAATGGGTCCCCATAATCCATCAACGTGTACAGCAGTCCCCAGCTCAGAGAAATTCCCACGCCATTTTACACGTTTCAATAAAAGACTGGCACATGCCCTTGTTTAGTCTATCTTCAGTCAAAACGAAACATGTCAGTTTACCCACATGAAGACTGAAGTCTTGCTGAGGTCACTGGGTAGGGGCTTGGAAATATGCTCGGGATCAGCATTATGATGACGGTGCACGTCTCATCTCCTCTGCTTTATTGTCCCCCCAACTGGAGGACTTTTGAATAAGATCATGTAGGCAACCCATGTACACCTGTGGACTGAAGGCCGCTCGCGCAGCTTCCTCAGCCAAGGTCAAACACGAGCGCACAGACTGGCAGGCTGGACTTGAACCTCAACGCGCAGACATCAGCTTAAGCTACGTTAACGCTGAATATAGGTTTTGTTTGATTGAGTAGGCATGGTTTTGTAAATTGATTTTAACTCTGAGGTCGTAGGCGGTGAGCCAGCAGCATTCAGCTTGTCTCGGAGCCAGCATTATGAGAGCGGTACCCACATCCTCTCCCTCTGTCAAAGTAGCATTTTTCCTTTATCTACTTCATTTGTGTTGTTTCCCCTGTTTTCAGTTATCAAATCTCTGAAATGTGCTGTACGTGATGCTCGTTGAATATGATACTGGTTTGTATATTGAGCTAACCATAACCTGTATTTTGCAAACATTTATTCATAAATAGGAGAAACATATATCACATCATATCAGACAGTAGCATATACTCTGTTTTCATTTTGATGAAGTGAGTCGTATTGCTTGAAGCATTCAGATTTTGTTTTGCCTGCGCACGCTTACAACTGACTTTTCTCCCCTATCGATGTAGGCCTACTTTTCCATCTTTCTGTCACTAGTGTGTCAGCCTGTGCCCTCTTGTCTGTATCTCTGTATTATTTGTCTGCCTGCCTATCTCTAAATGTTTGTCAAATTATCTGGTTTTCTATGAGTTTGTCTGTCTGTCGGTCTGATTCTATCATATCTATCAACGTATATCTGATAATGTCAGTCCGCATAGTGTGTCGAAGCCTTCCGCCTTTTTGCACTGTGAATTATCAACAGCTGGATCAACCGCAAGGACACGCGACCTCTGCTCGTGTTATTGCCAGATATATCTTTATTATTAATACGTATACAACTTGACTCCCTATCAAACTGCGAGAACACTATAAGCGACAGACAGGACCCCACTGTCTTGCACAGGCATTCCGACTTGATTCAACGACCCAAAGGAATCTCTTCTCAGTTCTCAATGAACAGTGCGGAGAACTTTGTTGTGACGCGAAAACGCTTGCTGCCTTTGTGAGCGGTGGTTGCACACGTGAGGTTGAATTCATTTTTCTGCCCGAGGCCACAACGAAAAAAGGGAATGTCGAGCGGGAAGGGAGCGAAACCCGCCCTGGGGGTGACATGGCATCAGCGAGTCGTTATGATCAAAGAGAAGGGGATTATGACAAGTTTTTTTTTTTTTTTAACCCCCTCTCTTTCCGCGGGGGTGGCATGGGTCTCAGGGTGGAGAAAAGAATTTAAGAGACGGAATTTTAAAGACAGCAACAATGTCAGTCGCAACCTCAGAATGCACAAAGGCGAACACGACAGACCAACATTGTCATTGCAAAAACTGACAAAGACGACGTTGCAGATGCATTTTAAATTCTTCACAGAAAGACATATCTTGACAAACGTATGCTACATTTCGACCTAAATCCATATTTCCGAGATCATTTTTGTTATTATTATTAATCAGTGCTTTTTTTTCTTTTTTCTTTTTCTTTTTTTTTTTTTTTTACGGATAAAGGAAGAGGGAAGAGAAACTGAATATCAACATCATTAAGTAGATTCTGCAGTCCCACGTTTGCGTGAATTACCAGACGTGGAGATTCTCTCAAGGTTAACGGCTCCATCTTACCTGTTCAGTTTCGTCCTGTGTGTAAGCACATCCCAGTTGTCTCTTACTTTCTGTGTTGATGATGCATTCGCATTAGTGGCACGATTGTCTACAGTCATAAATTTCTGTGTGAGAACGTACTGTTCCCGAAGAGTCTGCCAAGGAAGCTATAAAATTAATGTGTCCCTGTTATCTTATTACCTAGAGATTTGTGCATATATATTGTAAATCAACTATACGCTGGAGACTGAATAAAGTACACAGCTCAAAACGCTTGCCTGGTTGTGACGCTAACTTTTAGGCCCTTCTAGAGCTTAGAAAAAAGGTCTTGATAGTCTGCCTGCTAGAGACATATAAAAGTATTGGAGAAGTAAAGTTTGTCCCGTGACCTTGGGATTGTAGCCACAGGAGTGAAGTAGTAGACAGCTTGTCTCTGGACCAGCTTCATGAAGACGCTACCCCTGTTGTTTTGCCTTCCTCAAACCTGGGAAGATCGAAGGCCAGACACAGTTTTTCTCCATCGTGATTTGTACCCGTGTATACCTGTGCAATCAGATTAGAAGACGTAGTTCTGTCTCTGCACCAAAGAGGTTTTAGGAGACTTGTGAATAAAGATTCTGTTACTGTTATATAGTATTGAAACTTGAGAATAAGATCTGAAAACAAGATCTTTTTACGGTTAGCCGTTCACCGAATTCATGCTTTAAATAAATATCCTGCCAAACTGTGCTGTGATAAATGAATAATGAACATTGTCATCAACAAAAGCCAAACAAACTATAAACTGTCTCCATTTTTATGACATAAAATGAGACGTGAACCAACCAAAGAATAAGTATAATTAAGAGACTGCTACCAAGGTAGGTAATTTGCATTCTTTGCTGATAGCTGATATTAGAGTTATGTCTCCTGCGTTGAGAAAGGGCTGGCATGACTAATACTTTGAAATTTGTCGATTTCATTAAAAACTATGCAAAATCTGTTTAATTGCGCTCTCTCTTTCTCTCTCTCTCTCTCTTTCTCTCTCTCTCTCTCTTTCTCTTCTCTCACGTGCGTGCACGCACGCACGCACACACACACACATACACACACACACCACACACACACACACACACACACCACACACACACACACACACACACAGAGTGACGGCACAGTTACATGTAGATGCTCTCCGTGTGGTTAGATAAGGTTATTGCATGATGGTGACAGTAGACATCTATTTAAACTTACGTCGTTCAGAATCCTGGTTTTGCTGAACATTTTATTTACATTTGATGATATTCCGTTGATAAATCGACTTTCAATCACAACGTGTGAGCAACCAGAAAATCGTATAAATTCTGTTAGGCCTACTTCTCTCCAAATTCCGATACTACCACCACCAAGCTCATATGAATATTTTCTAATACTTGCATACATATTATACACACAGTATAACAAAATAATCCTTTTTTTTTTTTTAATATAAATGAGACTGAAAGAGACGGGTGGTAGGAAGGATAATCAGATGGACCGCACAGAAAGATCTGTGTGTGTGTGTGCATGTATGTGTGTGTGTGTGCATGTATGTGTTGTGTGTGTGTGTGTGTGTGTGTGTGTGTGTGTGTGTGTGTGTGTGTGTGTGTGTGTGTGTGTGTGCATAGAGATTTTGTCTGTGAATCATTTTTTGACACAACTCGATGTTAGATCAGAGGTGTCGTTTACACCACGTAAAGTCTAGTGAAATAAAGTCAAGGTCCTAAACACGATTTATGTATAACCGGATTTAGGAGAAAAAGGTTTCATCCTGTTACTCGAAATATGAAAGCCAACTATACAGGAAGGTCGATCGACTCAAGTCTTGTAAATCTGCCTGTCTGTCCGTCTGTCTGTCTTGTGTGTCTCTTGCTGTTTTTGTATTGAGTGTGTGTGTGTGCACGCGTGCGCACGCGTGCGTGCGTTTTTGTGAGATAGTAAGAATTTCTTGACAGCGGTGATAATTAGATAATGGGGGTCAGTAGACCATATAACATTAATTATGATGTAATTGTCCCCGCACTAGAGAAATACTTTGTGAATTTTGCAGAATATCTTATGAATCGAAACTTGGGGAAAAGAAAAACGCTATGGTCTAGATCTTCCTTCCTTTGATTACTGCATCATGGAGCACGGACTGTTCAAATTGATCATACGATCGGGCCGTTATTGTGTCAGTAAGCTAGTCTGTGTGAAACAAAATTGTGATTGGGTTCAGCGACTGTTCTCTCATTTAACACTCTTTTATTTTAACATTCATCAGCAATGACAGCCAAGCGCTGCGCTTTATTTATTCGTTTAGACCGAAAGGAGGCAGACATATGATCAGATTGTGACATTACGACCCTGTGCGATCCCACGGCCTTTTTCTGTGTACCCTGTCTAGTCAACGAAGATTTGATTTTCGTTCCATTCATTCCATCCTGTCTGTCTCTGTCTTTCTCTGTCTCTGTCTGACTACCTGCCTGCCTGTCTGTCTGTTTGTCTGTCTGTCTCTCCTTCCCGAGTCTGTCTGCCTCCTGTCTGTCTGTCCCCCCCCCCCCCCCATTCCTTCGAGTCTGTCTGTGTCTCTCTGTCTCTTTAAAAGGCAAGAAACCGCAAAACAAAACGAACAAACAAAAACAAAGAAAAGACAGACAGACAAAAAGACACTGCCGACATCCAAGTTTACTGATTCGTTGTAAGTTCATTCGGACAAAGATCGAATAAAATGCCATTAATGGACTTTGATTCAACCACATAATTAAATAACATGTAGTTTATCAAATTCAACCAGAACAATGCTTCTGTATGCTGGACGGAGACAGATGGAGGTGAAACCCGCATGCATACTCCACTGACGTATATAACCAGCCTCCATCAGTCTCCCACATGTTCACTGCTGTGGCGGGCAAGACATACTCAGAGGGTTTAAAAAAAAAAAGAAAAAAAAAAGAAGAGGTATCCAGAATGTTGTGAATGCGTTTTGGGTGCGTACCTCTCTCCAGGCCACTTGCACCTTCACTGAATGGCGCTCGGGGCCCGCTGTCTACCAAATTCAGGCGCTGCGGCCCCGAAAACTTACCTGTGAAAGGCCCGACACCTCGAGCCAGGAAAACGGGGCCTGCAGCCAATCAGGACGGGCAGTGAAGGAAAAGGGGAGGCCCCCACACGGGACCCTGGCCGAACCAGAGCGTGAGGCAGGCTGCCAGTTAACGGCCTGTAGCCTCGCCCCCTCCCGTCCCCTGTCCGCTCACCCCGCGCTCCGGGTCCGCCGTCGCCAGCTGCTGCTAATCTGCGATTAGCTTTCGATCCCTTCGGACCGTCTACAGCTCGCCCGCAAACCCCGTCACTCACGCCGAACAATCCGAGACAAAAAGTTGTGCAAGCTGTGAATGGATTGAGTCAGTGTCGCCTTGTGACACACCTCACAGCTCTTTTCTCTTCGGGCGGTGTGCAAGTGCATCATAATCGCTGGCTCTCGCCTTTTTGTCAGTTGTGCTTGTTCGTAACCCCCTCCCTCCCAAGTTATAACAAGCGTAACCGTGTACGCTTGTAACAGTTTTGATTTAGACCTCGTGTGCGTTTAGCTGCTGCTTCTTAGCCTGCTTGGCTTCATCTCTGTTTCTTGGATATTATTGATACTTGCGTCTGAATAAAAAAGAAAAAAACCCACCACCGCTCGCTGTGATACTTTAACACAGTTACTAAAAAGGAAAACGTCTTCTTGGATTTGGATGTTTTGTTTGAATTTTTCAGTTGGATATTATACTGAAACACTGTGCCCTTGGATTGTGGAGTCCCTTGTGGTCTTGTGTATGTTTTCTGTGCATGTGTCCAAAATGAACGTGGTGGTAAAGAAAGCTGCATTGCCACAGTTTGCCACCAGCACTGGAGTGTAGCGCGAGAGACGCTCGTTTAGATCCCCTCCCCCGGGCTCCTCATGTGGAGGCACAGGCTGGATGTGCACGTGAAGACCCCCCAGTGTTCTCCCCCTCCCCCGTGCACACGCTGTGTCCATCCATGTAACGGGCACTCACGGCGTAAAGTCGTGCCCCTCGTGTCCTGTCCACAGCGAAATCTGGACAAGGGATAAATTCTCGTATGCCGAGCTCCAAACGCTTCATCAGCAGGTGATTTCTAATTTTCTATTCTCTTTTCTGCTTTTCTTTTTCCTGTGTTATTTTGTGTTCGTGTACTTTTTCTGTAGATTTGCCAAAACGCGCACTTATTTCTTGTAAAGAAAAGGTAATTTTGCACACTTTCAATAATTTGCGAAAGACACTTGTTTTTTTACTTATGAGTTAAAAAATGGCTGTAAAGATGTAGAGTTAGAAGAATCTTAGTCTGTCATTGTACTAAATGGTCATTCGGATTGTTTTTTTATTTTTGTTTTTGTTTTGCTTTTTTGTTTGTTTTGTTTTCTGTAGCTTTAAAAATGAAATTGAGCAAATAGGTTGAACTTAGGTTGTACATAAAAATCACAATTTGCGTCAGGTGTGGTGTCTGTAAATTTGAATCAGATGCACTATTTCCAAAATTTTAACAACTTTCTTTTCGCGTCTTCTTTCATCTTCTTTTCTACATATCCTTATCTTTTCTCTTTCTTTTGTTTCATTTCTTTTTTTCAGAGAAGCAGAGAATTGATTTATGTTTTAATTCTGGGTCGAATGTTTTCCCCGAAGAAGCAGTTTGGCAGTTGGAATGTGTGAGCTTTGTGAGAGTGGTGTGAAGTGAAGGTAATACTTGCAGGGCCCAGCGGTTGTAGTATTGGGTGCTGCTGGGTGTTGCAGGACCAAGTCGGTGGTGGTGATGGTCGCTGCTGTGTGTGTGTGTGTGTGTGTGTGTGCCCAGTGGCCATGCGGTCAGCAACTTGGTGGCTGGCTGGCTGCACACCTCCGCCAGGTGTTCGTGCCGTCGTTGGTGGGGATGAAAATGATGGTGGTGTCAAAGACTGTTGTCGCTGCAGTGTGTGTCGCTGCAGTGTGTGTGTGTGTGTGTGTGTGTGTGTGTGTGTGGCACCAACCATGAGCGGCAGAAAGCGCGACAGCAGTGTATAACTAAGCGGAGCGTGGGATGTTTGAAACGTCTGGAAAACTTCAAACCGCGAGGCCTGCATTGCCAAGCCACAGGTCCACCCCCATCTCGCCTCCTGTTCTCTATATAGGTTTAGGCCCATAAACTTTGGCAGCACAAGCCGTCTTTGCAGGCCAAAACATCTCAGTCCTCGCTTTGGTACTGCAGTGGAGTTGTGCCCCCAAAGCATCTCGACTTCTGTTTGTATACAATACAACAAAGTGGATCACAATCCCGGCTTCTTTATCTACAGCAAAGTGAACCCTGATCACAGTGGATCAGCAAACAATTATGTTGAACTCGTAAGAAGGCACCTGACAAAGGCTTAAACTGAGCTTGTTTTGCCTTTGTCTTCACAGACCTTTGTTCTGACCACATTCTTACTTGAAACCATACTGTCGTCGACTCGTTTTCTTCCCATGTTAAGAAGAAAAAGTAGCGGAAGCGACCAAGCCGTTAAAAGCGGGTAAAGATTTTTGAAGTACTTAGTTTAGTTTCTAATTGACTGTAGTTCGGTCGACTGATATTTTCATCTCCCAGGCTGATTAAGCAATCCCAGCATGTTCATAAGCAAATGTAAAAAGTGTACTTACAGATTATGTAATAGAAGAATATAGAATTTTTATTTTCAGATCTTCAGATTAATTTGAGTATTTATTTCCCGCCTGCAACAACTGTAACCTTTATTATCTGCTCATGTTAATTAGTCGTTACTAGTTGACAGATAGCTGAAGGCCTATCTTACCATTTTCACTCCCATATCTCAGTTGTATCAATAGTACAGCAGAAGTGCTGTCACGGTTTCTTTTCTTTTGTTTCCTTTTTTAGGCATTCCGAGTTTTTTCTCGGATGCGTGTGTGCACGTTGTATTTGCCCACACTGTGCAGGCGGTATGTTGCTGCACAGTCTGCATACTTCGTCTGCGGTGGGCGTGCGTGCAAGATGTTTTCGTGAGACTTGTAGGACCTTTAATGTGCATACACGATGTTCTGCGTGCGTATAGACACGAAGAGAGTTTAGCCACTAACAGGTCTCCGCATTTTGACCTGAGAGATCGGAAACATCTCAACCCTTTACCCACCAGGCTAGAGATATCAGGCAAGATCGAACCCCTCAGCTTCTGATTGGAAGTCTGATTTCTTACCCACTTGTCGTCTGTCACGAAGACTCGCCGGCATTCCAGGACGTCATGATAGTGTGTCACCTATAGAATAATCACATTGATTGATTCTTTGGAGGAACTACCGATTGGGACCATTTGCCTGGCTTCTAAGTGGACAACTACAGCCCGCTTTGCACAGAGACGTACTGGGACCAGTTGTCCGGCTTCTTGAACAGCCACAAGTGTACGGGGTCCGTAATGTTGATGACAGTGTGCGAGTGGCGAAGAGGGAGGCCTGCTGCCTTTAGGCGTTGGTGATGGGACAGGTTCCGGTCTCACAGGTGGATTTTGTCCGACGCTTTGTCGTACGAGGTCTTTCTGCTTCTTTGAACTAGAACACTGACATACGCGCTGCACCCTGAGTGATGCAAGAATGGTGGCAGATGCCACCAGGGTTCCACGCATGAATTTTTTTCGGATTGGCGAGATGTTGATTAAGGTAGTGAATAAATGAGGGGACTTACCTGCAGCAGCTCGGGCGCTAGCATGGACACAAGGGATGCTTACTTCAGGGCGGCCGGGGGCGCAGTATGAGGCTCATCGCTTCTTTCTGTCAGTCTAGTCGCCTGAGGTAAGAACTTAGACATCGTGGATGTGGAGTACTATAAACCCACACATCGCATTCATGTGTCACCGATGACCGTATAATATTGTCTTGTTTTTGTTTTTGTTTTTTATCTGACTGTGGCCTCCCATCCCCATTCCATGTCTTGTTTCCTGTTCCTGTAACAAACGGTACATTCTGCTCGGAAATTATGCAAGTGGTTTGGGTAGGGGAAGGAAGATTTTCTGCCATGCCTCAAGAAAGAAATATATGTTCTAGGTTCCTTTCTCTTCTGTAATAGTATACTCACGGCAGCCTGTACGCCGCTACTTACATACCTTCTTGACTTGAGCGCTTTGTGCGTTTTTGTTTGTTTGTTTTCTTTTTTTATGGAGTTTTTAAAAAAAAACTTTTCTGATACGACGCTCTGGTTTGCAGGCATACAACGTTGACAATAACCGATTCGGGGAGCCCGAAGGAGAAAGCAGTGAAAGACAATTGACATTCCGTGGGGAAAGGGGGAGGAAGGGGGGTGGAGGGGTAGTGATGAAGAGAGTAAACACTAACATGTTGCGTATATAAAGTTTGCAAAACATCTTGTTGCAACGTGAGAACAAAGCTTTTAATTTAAACACGCCCGCGAAAATGTTGACTCCACAAGACTGAAAGGGATTGTACACCAAATAAGATCCGTTACCGATTTAAAGGCTTGAAACGTATACTATTTAGCATCTGTAACGAGCTTTTTTATTTTTTTTTTCTCGCGAGTCCTATCGTGTTAATGGAATTTCCGCGCTTCAACAACACAAAGCATGATAAAAAATTGGCAATTATTGATATTATTGACATGCCATCACTAGCAGGATCGCACACTGTATGCGACACTTATTTCACAGGTCTTGTCGACGCTGGCAGATTTCCGTGTTATGCTGTTTAATGTGCGATTGCTCCTGTCAGTTTTTAACGGTGCTTTCGGCCCTGACCTTGGAGTTCACATTCATAATTTGAGTAGACTAAAGGAGGGAGGGTGAGGGTATTCGTATATTAAAGGACAAACGAGATGGCAGTCTTGTATTTGTAAATTAAGTTCACTTTTTGGATTCTGAAATATTCATGAGGATCAAAAGGGATGATTGAAAGGAAATATGCATGACGATCAAAAGGGACTATCAAAAAGATGCACTAAGATTGTTTTACCATGCTTATGAAACATTTGATGCCTTTTTGGACCAAGGAAGTATGCATGAAGCTAAGCGAGTTTCTGAAAAAAGAAATCGGCTAATGCTGTTTTGAGGAAAGGCAAGTACACAGAAGACACAAGTCTATTTTTCGAACAGACAAGTTAATGATTAAGACGTAATGTTCAGAAGTCTGTAATTCGCAGTACTTTATAGCGTTTTCAGAAAGGGTGACGGGTTGAATTGTTTTTCGTTGTGCAGTATCGTGTTGCATTGCATTGTATTGGGAATGCTTCTCAGCTTTTAACCATAAAGAGACATGAAAGCGACGTCGTGTATCATCAGTGAAATAGAAAGGAAGTACCTGCAACATAATTATAGCCTAGAGTGCTGCATAGATTGTTAACTACGTATGGACAAGTGGCAATGACACTAGGTGTGTTGCATTTTTGCTTTGTACATTACTGTAGGGCCTATCGCAATACGTTATGTTGTTATGTGTTGAAATGCAGTTTATCGTTAATGACATGGATGGCAAAGGATATTTGGAGCACTTTGCCAAGTGACCACAAGTATTTTCAAACATACCTGGCCCCTTTTTTCTTAAACAATGCACAGGTAGATTCGGGCAGAGTTGTTTTGTATCGTATTCAGTGGTATCATATTGGTCTGTGTCGTAAATATGATTAAAATGTAGACAGGAGAGTGTTAAAAACACAGAGTTATATCAGCTAGTGTGGTATCATATCGTTCTGTAATCTACCGGGTACTGTATGGCCCATTAGGTTGGATAATGATACGGAAGAGTATTTAGTAGTGTTATCAGCACAGAGCGAAGTAACCTCAGTGTCAAACCATGTGGTGTATTGTGCTCACTGTTTGTGAATGGACAGACAAACTGTAAGTGTTGTGTTATCAGCTTCAGTGTGTAGACAGACACTTTCGCTGAGTATATGATCGACTGCGTTATGACCGATTTCTGTTTGACGGAGACCTCTTGAGGTGTTTTCGTGTACTTTGTGTTTGTTTATTTGCTTGGTCGTTTACCGTGTGTAGCAAGCCTCTCTTTCTCTTAGCAAGCTTCTCTTTCTCTCTCTCTTACACAAGTCTTTTAGCAAGCCTCTTTCCCTCTCTCTCTCTTCCTCTCCCCCTCTCCTGCTCTCCACTCTCTCTCCTGCTGTCCACTCTCTTTCTTGTTCTCTCTCCTGCTCTCTCTGTTCTGCTCTCTACTCTCTCTCTCTCTCTGATTCTCTCTCTCTTTCTCTCTCTCCTGCTCTCCACTCTCTCTCTCTCCCTCTCCTGCTCTCTGCTCTCTCCTGCTCTTTGCTCTCTCTCCTGCTCTCCACTCTCTGTCTCTCCTGCTCTCTCTCTCCTGCTCTCCACTCCCTCTCTCTCTCCTGCTCTCTCTCTCTCCTGCTTTCTGCCCTCTCCAGCTCTCTGTTGTCTCTTTCTCTCTGTCTGTCTGTCTGTCTTCTTCTTCTTCATTTCTCCCTTCTTCCATCCAGTTTTACCTGTATCTGTCCTCGGAATAGGACCTTGTGTCTCATTAGAAACCAAGACAAGCGTTGTACAATACCCATTTCACCAAGCATGGATCGTGGACCACGCAGTAGTCGATCCCTTGCCTAAAACGGCTCACAACAAGCGTATTGTACAAAACATAAATCGGCTTTTGTATTAATTTTTATTTACACTGACCGAACACGACTGATCATTATAGAAGTAGGCAGGTTTGCTGTGTTGTATACTTATTGTATTACGACGGATGTTGGTAGGTGGAGTCGTATGGTAGGTTCTTAATGACAGGCACAGAGGGAAAATGGTATACAGTCCGCCCAGAAATCAGGATGCGCTTTTAAGGACAGAAAAGTCTGACTGTGCGTTCTCCAGGTAATGTAATGATGAAACGGCAACGTAAACAAAGTTAGTTCTCTCCGGAACAGTACAGACTTACCACGAATTGGAAAATAGAGTGGGGGGTGGGGGTGGACAATATCGCCATCACTACCGTTTTCATCTCAATCTCTCTTCCAAAAACACACAGATGTCTAGGCTACGTACTACCTGTGCAGGATCAATATATTTATTGTACCAAATATTGATGGCAAATTGTTGGTAGAGTACATCACACACACCAATTTCATTTCCTCTTCTCTCTGTCTCTCTCTCTCTGTCTGTCTGTTTGTCTGTCTCTCTGTCTGTCTGTCTGTCAGTCTGCCTCTCTCTCTCTCTCTCTCTCTCTCTCTCTCTGTGTGTGTGTGTGTGTGTCGCGGGCGTAGACACACGCACACACGTAATTTATATTCATATGAATACATGCGTATTCTCCATATATCCATACTTCCCTTCGCATGCTCCCACCCCCCAGTCTCTCTCTACACACACACACACACACTCGCATACCACACCAGCGTCTGCCTCGCACTTTGCCCGTTGGGGGCTGGCTGTAGATACATCCTGGCTGACTGCGTTGTTAGACTGTATGGAGAGTAAGAGGAAGACGACGGGGTGGTGGCGATAAATAATTGTCTTTTGTCTCGTCACACTTTCAATTTACCATGGCTTCGGGGGCTTGCTGTCTATCTGTCGCGCTTTGGCGTCGCCGCGGTTTTTTGTTTTTTAGTTTTGGTCTTGTTTTTGTGATTTTTTTGTCTCTGCCTAGTGTGCCTTATTGCTTCTCAGTTTCGATCAGCTCCATGCCTGCATTTTTCTTTTGTGTTTATGTTTGTGTTTGTGTTGGTCTTCCAGTTTTGTTCTCTCTCTCTGTGTCTCTCTCTGACTCTCCTCTGTCTCTCTCTTTCTCTCTCACTCGCAGACTTTCATACATACACTCATATAGACACACGCATACACAAACACGCGCGCGCGCGCGCGCACACACACACATATATATACACACACACACACTGCGCGCGCGCTTCCGTGTCTGGACGGAGAATACATGTATAGTCAGTCATAACGAATGAGAGAATTATGTGTAAACATGACATGAATAAAAAAAATATGCATTCTTGATCTAATAGATCATGAATAGAATAATTAATGGCTGATTCATGATTTGTCATTATGATCAATACACGGTGCCGGAACTTCTCAAAATTATTGCTCAGGTCACACACACACACACACACACACACACACAACACACACACACACACACACACACACACACACACACACACCACACACACACACACAGAGACACACACACACACACACACACACACACACACACACACACGTACACACACGTACATACATACACACACACACACACGTACACACACGTACATACATACACACACACACAGACACACACACACACACACACAGAGGTACGTTTTGAGTAACTGGTTTAATACTTTTTTTTTTTTGTACAGCGGTGATTTCCTCCTGTATGCACCAGCTCTTCATCCTACTCTCCTGTCCTCTCACTCCCAATGTGCATGCGCTTTGCACCCTTAAGTTTTCGTCGTTGTGGGTGAATGTTTATTAAGTGAATGATGTCTGTGTGCATTTTGATTTGATTTACATAGAATATAAAGATTATCACTTCATGAATAGAATTTTAAATAAAGATATTTTATAAGAAATAAATGTCATAATATATACACATCATATCTGTAACCAAGTACAGTACTTATCAGTACTGACAGAGGGGTACGCGAGAAGAGAGAGAGAGAGAGAGAGAGAGAGAGAGAGAGAGAGAGAGAGAGAGAGAGAGAGAGAGAGAGAGAGAGAGAGGGCAGAAACAAACGAAGCACGCACACACACACACACACACACACACACACACACACACACACACACACACACACACAACAACACACACACACACACACACACACACACACACACACACACACACACACAGAGCAGTACTGATAGAAGGCAAAAACGAGTAAAGCAGAGAAAGAGAGAGAGAGAGAGAGAGAGAGAGAGAGAGAGAGAGAGAGAGAGAGAGAGAGAGAGAGCAGTGCTGACAGAAGGCAAAAACGAGTGAAGCACTCTACAAACAGGACTGCGGTCTTACGCTGTCCAAACTATACAAACACCACTGTCAGAATGGACATTAACACGAAAAACAATGGCTCTCGTGGTCCTACTCGATGTCGTCTCACAAATTGCCCTTTCGAGGTGATATTACTGAACACTCGTGCTATCCTATTTTTCCCTAGGAGTGACTGAATTTTCGAGCTTAAAATATTACTATTTATGGAGGTTTTTTTTTTTTTTTTTTTCTATCCGTGTGGATATCTCTGTTCGCATTACTCCCAAAGCAGGTCGTTGGGTCTTCATCCATCTTCCTATTTTGAGTTTGTTCTTCTTTCCGTTGATAAGGTCCTGAATGATAACTGGATTAACATAGATTCGCTGGCATGCACGCACGAACTCCCGCACTCGCTCGCTTATACGCACACGGGTACACAGGCGCTCTCGCTCGCGAACGCATGCACTCGCACGCACCCGCGCGAAGGCTTACTTGTTTGACTCACGTGGTACACTGAACACAAAATGAAATAGAAATGCTGATATAAAGTTATTAGTAGTGTTACTTTATTACTATGCCTGTTGTTTGTGAGTGCGAGCGAGCGAGCGCGCGCGCGTGAGTGAGTGAGTGTGTGTGTGTGTGTGTGTGTGTGTGTGTGTGTGTGGTGTGTGTGTGTGCAATATTACGCAAAGGGCAAAACTAGATCCAGAAGTTCAAACCGTAAAATCGCGAAATATGATTAAACTAGAAATGATCAGACCTCGCACACGCACACAAGCTCACATACACGTAGGCTATTATTCAGAAGCCAGTGAGACATGCATCATACTGGTCGGGTCGTGCCTTTTTGTTTTCTACGCAATTGATGAGGTGCTTCCGTGCTTAAGGTGTGTGACCAGAACAGATAACGCGAGTAAAATTCAGTTTTCATTTTGTGGTGTAACTTAGTAGACTTTTGAAGGCGGGTATGAGGTAATGACAAATCAAGGAATGGAGTCTGGAATCCCCCCATTCAGACGAAGTAAAGTGATTCGAACTTTTTTTTATACTGGAGTGTCTCAGACCGATCCCCAGCAAAACTCCCAAACCAAGCCACCCACGATTTTTTTTATGTGGTTTCTTACTGTGTTAGTGTATCATTCTGTTAGTGTGCGTTGCCCGTCGGTTTCTTTTTCTGTGTTGTGTTTATTTTTTCATGCCCAGCGCATGAATTTCCTGTGACTCCTTGTGTTTCTCCGCATGTCTTCGTTTGGCTGTCTGCCACAAAGTACGCTCGCGCGCTCGCGCTGACACACACACACATGCACACACACACACACACGCACAACCACACACAACACACACATGCCCCTAAACACACACACACACACACACACACACACACACACACATATATATACACACACACACACACACACAATTAACCCAAGTCGTAATTCTTTTCACGCCAGGTCTATTACCACTTGTTTTGTACATGCTGTGGTTTCGTTGGACCCCACCTCCGACCCGCTCCTCCCCAATCCACCCATCCTATCATCACCACCCCACCCCCAACCCCGTTGCTCTTCCTCTCTCCTTCCTCACCGCCCCCTCCCTTTTAGTCCCCCCCCGTGTATGTAGCTTCTAACACTGATCGAGGCGACGAGATATGTGTAATTGCTAAACGATCGAGATGTGAGGATTATAGCTTGGCGCCAGCTTTCTTTTGCAGTGGAAATGTGCAAAATACCTGTCCGTCGTGGTGTCGCGC
>CM060307.1:34960297-34965297 GCA_030674185.1 Monoplex corrugatus | reverse complement strand
TCTCTGTTCTCAATCTGTGTGTGAAGAGAGAGCACACCAGGAGAGAGGTTATAGACTATATAATCGATAAGAGGTTTATGGCTCGGTAAATGTCGTTTTGATAAGGGAAAGGTTATTTATGCCAAAAGAACAACTATTTGGCGTATGGTGAACTTCACTAAGCTGCTCCGTGCTCATTCACTTCATTTTTTTTTTTCGTCATCATCGCCGATTTTTCCCCCCGGTTGTTGTTACCGTTGTTTCAAATCAGACGTAGCTGAGATACTCCAGTTCTATGTTGGATTTTTTTTTTCTAGCGCCTGCTCCTCATTTTCTTCTTATTCTTTCGTTGTTTCATTTAAACGTCTCTCTTCCTCCGCCCCATCTCCTCACCTCATGTCTTCTTTCTCTCTTTCCCCCGTTTAATACCTCTTGACTTCTTGATCTTATGAATACATTAATGTATGCGTGTGTATGTGTGGGTGTGTGTGTGTGTGTGTGTGTGTGTGTGTGTGTGTGTGGTGATTATAATGTCTAGGTTGTAGGTGTAAAATGCAGGAAGATCAAGCGTGACACAGATGCGCCCATAAAAGTCACGTAAATATTCAACAGTGTTGTATTGCGCCTCTCTTGGGTCACAAATTATGGACCACCTGTCAAGCTGCGCGCACACAACACACACGGCCGCGTGTTCGGATTTACACTCACAGATGCATACATACGGCACTCACGCGCTCGGGCACTCGCTTTATTTTTTTCCCCCTCATGTGAAAGGTCAGTTCGGTCTCTTTTTGCTCTTCTTCTACGTCCGTTGCATGCTGTCTGTCCTTTTCTGTGTCACTATATGTCTCTCCATCCTGTCCGTTTCTCCTTTAACTCGAAATGACTAAATAACAAACAGCGCAAACATTTATGCCTCGCGCGCGTGTATGTGTGTGTGTATGTGTGTGTGTGTGTGTGTGTGTGTGTGTGTGTGTTTTCACGCGCCTTTCCTAACAATTTTTCACGTTTCTTCCTGTTGTCCTCCTTACATGCTCTTTTCCTTTGTGTTCACATCCCAAGCACCATTATCACCACCGGTATACCAGGCTGCAACAGGTACGGAGTCCTGAGGATGGGTATCTAGTGTCCCCTGACTCGCACCACAATAGAAAAAGAAGCCCTTGTTTGTCTGTGAAACACCCACCCTCCACCTCACTTTGTGCATGAGGAAACGAACTGGGTTTTTTTGCATTTAAGGGACTCGGCACGTTCCGCCTGGCTCTTGGCTTAATCTTGAAGTTGAATGAGTTTTCTTAGTGTTGAAATAACTTACCGTCCTTGTTCTAAATATCTTGTTGTAATGATGATGAATATTATCTGGTCTTTGTCCTTGTAACGTTGAATATGGCAAAGTAAAATTCAACCTGAAAACATTGTTTGGGCCTAGCTGCAATTAAAAAAACAAAAACAAAACAAAACAAAAAACCAGTCATGAGCCCAGAACCAGTAAGTTCTTGCTGCATTTACTTTTTTCCCCTTTTCATTTCAACTTGTGACATTGGACTAGTGGTTCGTACATATTCTGGATCTGGCTGTATACGTCGCTGAAACCAGCTTGATTATGTTGCAGTCAACGCAGTGTTTTTAACTCTGTATCAACTCGACAATGCATTAAATTATACATTGTTTACATACACACACACATATATATATGTATATATATATATATATATATATATATAGACTATATATATATATATATATATATATATATATATATATATATATGTACACATGGCTGTTGAAACGTCTGATTCACACCCAACCACGGAGTCGTGAGGATGAGAGCCGGTATCTCTTGACTCCTATCACGGTAGAATGTGATGCCCTTGTTCGCTTGTGCCTTCCTTTATGCAGGGGGAAACGAAATATTTTTGTGTTAAAGTTACTTAAAGGGATACTGCATCTTTCACAGAGTGCGCAAATGCGCATGCTTGTTACGTTTTGAATTATATACAACTGACGATGTCTCTAGCTCATCGGAAATATAACCTTTCGGACAGTAAACATTGCGATGTTCAGTTGTCGTTGACGGCATATTTTTTTTAAGCTTGAAATCCCAAGGAAGTTGACATAGTCACGCAGCCTTCCACACCAATGAAAGACGGATTACATTTTGGGAATGCAAAGTAGGAAATGGTTCAGTCTGACTGAATGGACATGATCTATTATTTACAAGGATAATAATAACTTAGTAGCCTAGAAATGTCGTATTAATAGCTTGCTTGATCGGGGTATGTTTTTGGAAATATGAGGTCTGTAATGCTTAATTAAGCCAGATACATCGGGCTTGTGTTTTAGTTAAAAATAGGAAATACAGCTCATATCTGTAACCAAAAATGGACAGGTGTTTGTTGCTCTCTCTCTCTCTCTCTCTCTCTCTCTTTCTTTCTTTCTTTCTCTCTCTCTCTGTTGTCGCGTGCGAGAGTTAGAGTCAGTCTGGTTGTGTATGTGGGTAAATGTGAGTTGTTACTGGAAGTGTTGACTTTTTTGACTGAATAGGTTGAATTTGATTTGTCTGTTTCAGGTTGTTGACGCTGCTGCTCGTATTACTGCTTGGTTATATCAGCGCTCACACGGTAAGTACATCGGATGCGTTTGGCTGTCAGATTGTCTGCCCGTTTATTTATCTAATTGCATCTCTTTGTGTTTGTCGTTCTGACTGTTTTTATGCCTCTTGTCTGTGTATTACTTTAGTTCATTTCTTTGTCTTCATGCACACTTGAACAGTTTTGCCCTCCTCTCTGTCTGTCTGTCTGTCTGTCTGCCTGTCTGTCTGTCTGTCTGCCTGCCTGCCTGCCTGTCTGTCTTCTTAACAGCCGTGTTGTCTCGGTTCATGTCAGTGATGACTCCGTTAACTGTCATCATGTCAGTTAAGTGAGAAGATGAGCAAGGGGAAGGAGAAAGGAACGAGATGGGGCAGGGGAGGGGGGAGTGAGGAAAAGAGTGGGGGAGGGAAGAAGAAGATTGCTTGGTGGGTTGATGTGGGAAGAGGGGGAACAGTGAGGCGCGGAGGGGGAGGATAAAGGGGAATTATCCGCCTTTAGCGGTGGCCTCACACGCACCGAGAAATTCACAGGGGTAGGAGAAAAGTGGACTGTCAGGAAATGTTTGGAGTGTTTTAGGAGAGAAGGTAACCATCCAACCTTGTGCGACAATGCACCGAGTGCCTTGATGATCGTTAACTCTTTTTCCCGAATGGACCTGCTTCTTTCTGCTTTAATTTTAATTTGGTTTGATTTTTTTTAACTTCTCCGCCGTTCTCCGTCATATTCATGTGTTTTATTTATACTGACACCATTGCAAAAAGTAAAAGCAAAAACTGTGTGGGCATGGAAATGTACTACAACTAAAAAAAATTTTTTTGTCTTGTCTTTTATCGAAAATATGTTAATCTGAGTTATGCTGTTTCTTTTCGCTGTATGCAAAGTCTGTTCAAGATATCCGATAGTTACAGATCATCGAAAAAGTTTGCCGACTGAAATCAAAGTCTCGTGTAGGATCACTATTGACCCCATTGCGTTCATTCCAGTTATCGCCTTTCATCCCAGTTATAGCCCTTCTCTAGGGTCACGCTCATAGTATGACGAGAGGCCTTTTCTTTTGGATACGGTGGTGGTACATACGATTATATAAAAAGTACAACATTTAGTACATATTAATATTTGGTTTGCTCAGAATGACAAACTGGTGGATAATCTCTCGCCTACGTTTCCAAGTCTCTTAGTGAATTTAGGAACCCCCCCTCCCCGCCGTCTGCCTGTCTGCCTGTCTGTCTGTCTGTCTGTCTGTCTGTCTGTCTGTCTCTCTTCTCTCTCTCTCTCACTCACTTTATCTGTCTCGCTCGCTCTCTGAGATCAGGAACTCAGGAAGGGTGTTTGCCTATTTGACGGGGTAATGTGCAAAGGATTAACACAAGGGCTGAATATGGTGTCTGTTATATAGTCCACTGTTATTGTTAGGGGTCAGCTTACTTCGGGAGGGGGGAGGCGTGGGGGTGGGAAGAGGAGTATAAAATCCAATTTTAGCATCATGTCGGTGAGCCGCGTGTTGTGTCAGATAAGGTAGATTTGCATGAAAGGACAACTGAAATTTGCGTTCATTTTGCACTTTACCTCAGGCGACATCCATTTCGAATAGCTCGAGGACAGTTTGTATCCATGGAGTCCTGCAGTGTAGGGCCTGTTTGCCAGTGCAGGGCCTATTTACCCTGTGGTTTGGCCCACCAGGAAACAGTGTCTTGTCTGAAACTGAAAACGTGTATGGAGTGAGTGAATCTTGATACGAAAAAGAAAAGAAGAAGAGATCAAAAGAGGAAATGAGAAAGAGAAACAAACAGTACAAGATTTAATGAGAAGTGAATGACAATTACAGGATCACGAAAAGTAGGAGATTGGGGGGGGGGGGGGGGGGGGGGGGGGAGTACCAAACATATTTTAAAATAAAATATAAAAGGATGGGAAGGGGATCTGCTGGGGAAGGGTTGAGGGCCTGAAAGAAGGGAAGCTGTGCGGTTGGTATCTGATGTCGGTCCTGTCATTGAGGCTGCCACCAGCTTCGTGACGGGAGCTTTCTACTCTGCTCATGTCACGTCCTAGCATGTGTTTGGATTTCAAACAGTGTTTGCTACGCCACGAAAACGAATTCTTTATTCAGGGGAGGTCTTACCCCACCACCATCTCTATATCCCACCATCTCTAGTCACGGAAGGAAAGTGGGGGTCAGGGATGGAGATGGGGAGGGGTAGGGGCAGGTTGTCTGACAACGTATCGTTTTGTTCTGGGAGCGTTTTGCAAGGTCATCAGGTGCAGGCTGTGAATTGCTGCTCCTTTTCCTTCCTTGGGGCCCGTACCTAGCTTTTGCGACTACGAGTG
This sequence comes from Monoplex corrugatus, assembly GCA_030674185.1. Taxonomy (NCBI): domain Eukaryota; kingdom Metazoa; phylum Mollusca; class Gastropoda; order Littorinimorpha; family Ranellidae; genus Monoplex; species Monoplex corrugatus. The sequence goes on along the minus strand of CM060307.1, from coordinate 34,960,402 downwards.
GGGTATAGGTCCTGTGAAAACAATCCCGGCGTTGGGGACGTCAAAGCATTCCAGCTCTTCCCCCACGCTTGGGCGCCGTGCAAGGGCCTGGCATGTTCTGGGTGT
>CM060307.1:34927797-34955297 GCA_030674185.1 Monoplex corrugatus | reverse complement strand
TGTCGTGGCAACGTACCCACAAATCTCACACACGCTGTCCGTTGATATGAAATATGAACTATCCTTCGGACGTCGTACAGACCACCCGTTCATGCCCACAGGATCAGGTTCCTAGCGAGATTCTGTTTTGTTTGGAGAATTTGTGATGTGATCCGTGTTTGAAGAGATCGTGAGATGATCCCAGTTTGAAGACATTATGATATGACTGCAAGATTTCACCCTCTGGTCAGTCGTTCATGGAAGTAAGCCATCACCCTTTTCCGTTTTCTTCTCGGCGTATTTTAAAGTTATGACAAGTGAAATGGGAGGTGGAGGAAAGGTAGAGAGAGGCTTCTGGAGTTGACATAGTGCTTTATTTGTATACATCTTTTGAATGTCTCATCGTCAATTTTGCGTCTTGTTTTTCCTCGGAGATTTTCGATGATATTTACGTTTTATGAGTGTCTGTATACAGGGCCATCTTCAAAACCGAACACAAGGAAAATTACGCAGATCCCTCCTCCAGCTATCATTTAGCAACTTGATGGAGCTGGTGCTATCATGTAAGTGCTGCTTGCTGTGAAATGCCTGTGACTGGCTTGGTGAAGAAAGACTTGAGATTCCAGGCCCCAGCTTGGTATAACACTGCGTGGATGACAAAATGTTAAAAGCAGATGGCGTCAAAAAGCCGCAAGTCCCGACGCGCAGCGTACAGCAGGGAGCCTAGAGTGCACTATTGTTCCAGCACAAGATTTCTGCAAGGACAGCTCCAGTCTTTTCTTTGGCTACGGCTCGCAAGGTTATCATATATCACAGTAGGGGGGGGACCACCCTGTAACCTTCTCTGCACTTAATCACACGTATGGGATGGTGGGGCTGAGAGAGGCGAACGTCACCAAGCCTGATGAACGACTCTTCGTGCTGGATGAATCTACAAAGTTCGTGCAGTTATTTTCCCATCACTGTTGCTGTCTCGCTTTCTCAACTTGTCACCACGACGACGCACGGCAAGTCTAGAGCCTTTGAAATAGTGAGACGAATAAGAACGGGATTCTTTTCCCCCTTCATCTCCGTCTGTTCCCGAGGCTGGCCGTGTCGTTCATGTGCCCTCAGGTAAACATAGACGGCAGTCGACTTGTTGATGGGCCCACAGTTGGCGTAGATCTCATTTCCATATTCTGAAACCCATCTCTGCCCACCCGGAGCACTATTTGTCAGGCGCAGCTCCCTGTTGGGTTAAGCAGATACAGAAATGACTGGTTTGTCACAGCACAGCAGTTTGTTGGTCTTGGCCTCCTGTGCTACATCTTAGCCACCTGGAGTGTCTCACACAGCAAAACAGCGATCGCATCTCCTGCTCGCTGACGAGCCATGTGCCCGCTCTGTGGGGAGGTGGATCTGGCATAGTCTGTCCGCCCCTTGTCATCGCGTGCAGAAGGCTTTATGGGCGATCTGTCTTCTGCTGCCATACGTAGTGTGATAGATAAGGGCTTGAACATTGTACTTTTGACAGGTGGTCTAGGATGATTTTTATACTGTGGCTGTCTTTGTTAGAGCTTAGATTACTTAGAAACAAGCAGGCTACAGTTTGGAGGCCGAGTTTATTCACTATCGATCATAAAAGAAAAAAAATTACATGTACTCATTTTTTCTGTTTAAATCATTGATTGCATCTCCTGACGATTAATTGACCGGGGTAGACATTCCTCTCAATAAGTTGTTCTTCATTACAAGACGCCACCATCATTGACCCGGCGTCATCATTACCATTAAATTTTCATTGTCTTCATCAATATCATTATCAATCTCTTTTTATGTATCTTGTTCTCCTCCTCCACCACCCTTCCTCAGCAAAAGTCAGATTTTGATAGTAATTTGAAGTTATTGTGGAACAGCAAAGGTTTACTTCACCGTTGACCTCAGTCGATCGAAAATTCTCCTCGATTTGTTGTTCTTCCTCTCCTCTCCATTCCCCTCTCAAGTTCTACTATCCGGCCTGGACAATGTGCCTTTGAATAATGCAGCATCCAACAGACTCTGTCTTGCCATTCAGCCATGTAGACCCTCCACGAAGGGTCAAACATCTTGGCTAAGGCTTCTGATTGGTCCCTGGGCTCCCAGTAACATGAATTAAGCAACAGCGGAATATCAATTAACGAACACGTTGCGGAGACTGCAAGGCTTCGCACGTGAAAACGTATGTTAAAAGATCACGCGATACGGGTGATCTGGTGACTAGGTTAGTTCTGCGACCTTCACTGTCTTCTTTATCTGTACCCATACCCCCCTACCTTCATGGTGGCTGTGCTGTGCCAAAGTCAGTGTTGATGGACTGACCAAATGACTTTCACTTCTGTGCTCTATTTTTCCTTGTGGTTTGAGACATGTCACCGAGTGTAGATCTCTTTGTTCGACAAGAGCAAAGGAAAAAAACTAAAGGAAAATGGGCAGATACAGTAGGTATCAGTTGAAAAATAGAAACCCGTTTTGAACCGCGACAAAGGGAAATCTTGGCAGTCGGGCTTTGCTGGACACTTGCCCAGCTAACAAACTATTTTTCTCTCGATTTGTATTTTTTAAAAAAAGGTTCATTAAGTTCTCTCTCTCGCCTCTCTCGTTCTCTTTCTCTGTTCCCCTTCCTCTGTCTCCCCTCTTTCTGTTCTCTGTCTTAGACGAAGAAACTTACTTCAACTGTATTAACATTCCGATATACTTAGTTGCATTTCTGACGGTATCTCACAGAGGAGGGCAAAGCAAAATATGTTGATAAGACCGAACACCCTTTTCATTATGGATGCGCTTTGGGAAACATCCCTGGCACTTACCAGGCTTCTTTTCTTTTAATCCAGCTTAACAATCAGCCTTTGTAACTCACTTATCTGCCATGCCATGATACACAGCATTACATGCAGTCTTGTTTGTTTTTCGACTTCAGAGCAAAACCTTTTTTATTCCAGGCAGTTCACGCATGCAGAGTGTGTTTAGCTTGTAACCCTTTCACAGCCGAGGAATTCGTTGTTGTGGCGATAAAGAGAGCTAGAATTCCAGCATGAAATGTTTTGCAAAGAAAGGGGTGGTGGAATACTGTTGGAGGGAAAACAAAAATGTTTCGCAGCAAAATTCCGCGGAGTAGAGTTGCATGCAAAACAGGCGGCGTGCAACTATGTTAAATTTATTACGAGCATTAAGCTTCTGAAAACGATTTGTTATGTTACCTTCATCAGTAAAGACTCGATCCGAAAATACTTTCAACAAATAGAACTATAATTGAAGTCTCCTTTAGACAAACGGGGGATGGGTGGGGGTGGGAGAGAGAGAGAGAGAGAGAGAGAGAGAAAGAGAGAGAGAGAGAGAGAGCTTCTTGGGTTCTTATGACCAGTAGTTTTGAGTTTGAGTCACGTAAATAGACAGACAGATACAGACACGCACACAGATGCGCGCTCGCTCACGCATGCACGCACGCACACACACACAGACACACACACACACACACACACACGCACGCACGCACACACACACACATACACACACATACACACGCACACACACACACACACACACACGCATACACACATACACACATACACACACACACACACACACACACACACACACACACACACACACACACACACACACCACACACACGTGTATCTATTAACTATCCTGACATAGTGACAATAATGACATAAGAAAACTAAACACCCGAAAACAACCCACTTTATACGGAAGGCCTGAAGATGTTGCCAAGATGGTCATTAACAGTTTGTCGCTTCAAACTCTGAAAGCTGCTGTTTTTCTGGGATTGGTGGCATCACTGCTGAAGCCTCTGGCTGTTTTTGTACGGACTCCACACACGTTTGTTTCTGTCTGGTGATGGACTGTGGCCTGGTCACTGCCCGTGTTTAGCCCAATACTATCTTTAACATGCGCAGGTCTAGCCCTTTGCATTTGCCTAACCAGCCGTTGTTGCGGGTCTAAGTACTTCAGACAAGTAACCTCGTGCCTACCCATGTGTGCACAGGCTCCTTTGGTGATCTGGATGTACAGGTAGCCAAGCCTGTTCCACCGTGCAAGACTTCCTTACCGCTGCAGGGAAAAGTAACGCCAAGCCTAATGCTTTCCTTTATGGTCAGTGGACAGTGCTCGTTTTGAAAGACGGGCAAAACCACCATGGCGTTCTTGTGTGTGTGTGTGTGTGTGTGTGTGTGTGTGTGTGTGTGTGTGTGTGTGGTGTGTGTGTGTGTGTGTGTGTGTGTGAAGGGGAACTTCGTCTTGTGTGGGAGTCTGTTATATAATTGAAAGGGCACTAAGAGCCGATATGGGTTCTTCTGAAAAATGGGTGCAAAATATATGACATGGCTGCAAGGTAACATCAGTGTTTGGACTGTATCTGCTTGTAATTTCTACAACGGGAAAAGACATAATGGGGGAAAATACTTCAACCACATAAAAAAGTAAACCAAACTATAACATTCGCAAAGGCTGCACTCATCATACGATTACACATCAAGAGTCTGATACTGTCGCCTTCAACTAGTACATTGCTCTCGATATATGTGTTGAAGGAACAGGTTCTGCTATATTCTCTAAAACCCAGAGTCCCTATGATAAAGCTTATGTCAGAAACATGGCGTATTAGTAGAGCTTGATACAGAAATCAGTTTCCTCTTTCTTCAACTTTGTATTTCAACACGTTTGAACGAAAACGGTAAGGGCGTGCGTCCTATGTCAACTAGACATAATTGCATTAGAAAACTAAGACTAGTAGCTAAACTGCCTTGAGGTGGATACTTTGTTCTCTTGTGCAGTCTGTCTTTCTGTATAGATTTATTCAATACATTGATATAGTCTCTTAAAATATACTGCTGTACAGCAGTGTAGGAAAGACTTAGAGCCGTGGCACTAGGGTGGCTTCATATAAATCGTGCTAAAAAAGTACAATGTAAATACAATTTAAAAACTTTTACAGAATGACGTTTAACAACCACGAATGTTCAGTGTTTGTTAGCTGTAGGACGGACATTTTACAAGCTTTCAGCTCACTTTGGCTACAGTAATATGTATTGCGTAAGTTTCCTTACGTAAATACAGAGTAGATTTGAATCTAGGCACACACATACACATGGTGACCGTCTTCACAAGTGACACCTCAACAGTTGTGCCTGTGGGTGTCTAGATATACGTAGATACTAATGTTTGACCTTCCTCCAAAACACGTCTGAGTAAAATGGAAGATCAACACTTTAAGAGGGCGGTGTCTTCACGGCCCTGTTGTGTACTCATTATGAACGGTCGGTCAAACGGTCCGACGTGATAGCAGTGCTGATAAAGGTCTGTCTCAGTGATAGCCATCTGATGGTCAGTCTTGCTGAACGTCCACACACGCTGTGTCCATGTGTCCCCAGGGAGACCGAAAATGCTTACAATGCGGTAGTTGTTTTTGAGTTTTCTTGGTTGACATGTTGAGTATGCGTCAAAGAATGCTGACCGGCATTGATTCTGATGATTATAGGTCAGACTGTTTCCCACTTTTGATATGTTAATGATATCATGGCAGCATCTTGATTAGGCTTCAGTTTAACCTTTTACTCGCTCAGCCTACCAATCAGCTTTCAGTGACTGCCTGCAGGAAGCTGATCAAAGGTAACCGGTTGATAGCCTGCAGGGAGTCAAAGAAATAATTGAGCCCATATCATATTCTGCAGCGTTTGTCGTCGAAATTAAGCACTTTTATATTTTCCGTGTTTGTTGGGAAAATGCTTACAGGAAAATAATTACCCCAGCATTGGTGTCGTCTAAGGTAAGACGTGGGTCGTGACTAGAGAACAGATAGATGCATTTCAGAGAAACGTCGGTGAAGGAAGTGATCGGGTAAAAACAATTTGCAAAATTAGCGTTTATATCCTCCTTCCCTCCTTCAAATACACACATTTGTGATCTCGTTCTGAAGAACAGTCCAAGGAAGAATCAAAATCGCCACATTGGCCAACTCTTTTTGGAAAAAAAAGGGAGACTTTTTACCTTTTATGTCGCACGTAACGATCCGGAATTCCGTTTCCTGCTCAGTGGAACGAACAAACGGGCGCTGTTCCCACACATTAGCGCAGCACAGCTTTTGTCCGACTGATAAAGAGCGTATGATTTCTTTCTGTTGGCCCTGTTCATGGCGACCATTGCCAGTCCAAGAAAGAACCTCTTTGACAAACCAACAAAACCCGTTCGAAAATCGCAAAGCTGGAAGCTAGATCGCATAATATGCAATTGCAAAAGAGTCAAGTCATACTGATAGTCTCCCGTTCTTCACATCTGTGATAAGTTTCAGTCCAAGTGAAAATATATCAGTCTCAGTCTTGCCTACGCAGACGCGAGTGCTTACTACGCAAAACATGTTGACACAAATTTTGGTAGAAGTGCAGTTGTAGAGAGCGAGGAGTTTACAGTTCCAGTCACTTTGGTCGAATAGCCATGGGTCATACTCTTGCAAATTTACATATTTGCAGCCTTTCACTGCGCAAGACCGGAAGTCCGAATTCGGAAAACCCGCCCATGAATAACCGAGCAGTTCTTGCCGATCGCTCCATTACTTAACGATAACTCACACACACACACACACACACACACATGCGTGCGCGTTTGTTTAGATCTGAATCGATAACTTTCAAAATGAAAGATTTGCATTAGAAACGCAATTGAGCCAGCACAGAGCAGTGAATATCCGCCGACACGGAGTAGCTGAAGCGTCAGCGGCAACGCCAAGGCAGAGGAACTAAAAAGGGTAATGGTTTGTGGATCAGTAAGGAAGGATTTGGTGTGTCAACCGTGGCATGTTGAAAACGGTGTCAGTTGGTGGATTAATGTGTTCGGATGACACCAAGGGAGTGCATAGGGTTTGTCTTCCGCTCCACCGGTTGCGGTTTCGCACGACTTCTCTTAAAACGGTCGTGAAATTAACCCTCGCCTTCATGTCACTCTCCCCCTGCCCTTCCCCCCTCTCTCTGTCTTTTAGAATGGAGAAAATGGTCTGTTGGTTATGTAATACAGAGATAAGCCATGCGCAGTGAGACGATGTGGCTTCGAATATATTGTCAGTGTGAGGCTGAACGTGTATAGCAGTCTGACAAAGCTCCACCCATGTCAGTACCGTAAATTAGCACACAATCTTTTCAGAGCTAAAACTGGTGCCAACCCAATCGTGATTGAATTATAGTTTGTGCTTCCTGTACAAGATCATGCAAGACAACATTTAGATAAACGATCGCAGAAATTCCCCCTCCCTCTTTTGTTTCAACTCTGGATTATGCAAGCAAAATGCTCTTGACGAGTACAGTAGGAACTGGGCGCAAAGGGCGCACACAGTTGATTTGCTGACTGTTTTACATCACAAACAATGTGAGACAACACTTGGCATATTGAAAAAGACACAGGCTGACCGATAAATCTGAGGTCGTCGAGGTGGTACAGACTTCAACTTTTCCCAGGACCAACATTAAGGAGGTGGTGCCGATCTCCTCTCCCTCTCTCTGCCTTGCCTTAGACAGCCGTGAACAGGGCCAGGAACTCATTCACGTCTGAGTGGATTGGGGACCACACGCACAAAGTACATCGTGATAACTAAGCTATGCAGTTAGATTGAAAGCGGGGAAGTTTTCTTCCACTACGCCTACCAGGCTTCGTTCACATATTAAAGAGAAGGAAAAAGAAAACGACTAATAAGAAGAAAGGAATTCAAGCACTTAGCTTTCCGAGTTGAAATACTTGGGGATTTAAAAATCAAAAAGTAAGCGTAACGACATGCGTGGCAAGCGAAGCGTCCAACTCGCGCGCCACCAAGTGATGTCTTTGCTCATTGCTCATGCCTAGTTTGTTTCAATTTCTTTCAACATCTTCTCTCTCTCTCTCTCTCTCTCTCTCTCTCTCTCTCTCTCTCTCTCTCTCTCTCTCTCTCTCTCTCTCTCCCCTCTTCTTCTTCTTCTTCTTCTTCCAGCCCCTCAACCTTTCTCTTTCTCCTCCTCCTCCACCCTACCCCCTCTTTCTTTCTCTCTGGCTCTCTCAGTTCAGAATGTGGTCAAACCGTACTTACGTTCAGTTTTTTTCCAATGAATATGAAGCACTGACCAAAACCATTGAACAGATAGGCATAATCACAAGATGGCTACCCATGTAGACAGTTATGCCCATTGACTAGCCAACATATAACATTTTGTGGGATTGTGATTTTCAAAAATTGATCAGACATATGTGAACTTGTCTTGACATGTATTGTCTTTACAAAGGACAGTAATCTCACTTACAAAATAAGTAACTTGATTAGTTGATAGTTTAATCTCTTGTAGTCATACACAGTTTGTTTAAAGTGGGGGCGGGAGAGGGGGCAGGACCCTCATTCACGCCCAGTTTGCGTGTTAGTGACATAAAATTGCCCAGTGTTTAGAGAAATAGTTCAAACTTTTCAGTAATTAAAATGTGTGACGCAGGCTTGCTAATGTTTTATCGGGGAATAGCCAAAAGTTCCTGTCAAAAATCACAGTTGATTTTGGGTCAGTGTAACGCAGATATGGGCCACGTGCATTTAAATGAATTCATTAGCTACTTTAAAATTGGACTACTGTGTGAGACCTGATCCATCCAAATTGGGTCTAGAGCCAGCCCTAAACAACTGTTAACTTGTGCTGATAAAGTTTGTTCCACACACACACACACACACACACACACACAACACACACACACACACACACACCACACACACACACACACACACACACACACACACACACACACACACACACACCACACACACACACACACACACACGTACGTCCATCGGATATAAAGCATCTTTCCTTTGGAGAAAAAGGACCAAGTAAAAAAAAAAAACCAGCTTGTACATCTCTTCCTTCTACGTAAATTTTCGGGACCAAGGGAGCGTTACTCCATCGTTGCAAAAAAAGTAAATCGTGTTACCTAAGCAGTCGTATCTTTTCTCTCATCTCACACACATACACTCACACTGACGCACCGACACACACACACACACACACACACACACACACACACACACACACACACACACACACACCACGCACGCACGCACGTACGCACACACACACGCTTAAGCAGGTAGAGTGTGACATGTTTTTCACAGGCTATTGACGTAAGTGGCTCTTACGGGCGCAGGAGACGAGAAGAGTAAGAACTGTTAGATGTATTGTTACGTCGACTGAAAAAGCTTGCCTCATTGACCGCCAGTTCTTTCGAGAGTTTCTAAGAATGTAGTCCTGACCGGGAACAACGTTCATTAAAAAGTTTTTAAAAGTTTATTCGAAAGCTGATTTTGAAAGGAAAAATTACGACTCGGATGACAAAGTCTTGCCATTCGTGACGCAATATCCAGAATCTATACTTTTTATTTTTGGCATTTTTGTTTCCTGAAAGTTTAAAGGTTTAATGTTAAAAAAAAAGTTCTGTATATTATTATTATTGTTGTTGTTATTCAAAGCAAGCCCATTGCTGTTCAAGGCACGGCTGGCGGCTATAGAGTATAGTTCGTCAGGGCACAGGTGGTTATGTTTTTAGCTGGGGTTTATGTGCTGCGTCACATCTATGTTTATGGAATATTTATAGTTTTTACTGGTACTTTGATTTATTGAAGAGTTTGGACAGTTGTGTCATTTTAGTTTACAAAATATGCGCTTTGCATCTGTAGTCTTTTTAGACCGTGTTAGTTGCTTGTTCTTGTTTAAACTTTGTATTAATAATACATGTTGCTACTTTGCATGTGCACGCGCGGCTTGAATATGCGTAAGTGGATCTGAAAAACTAAAGGCTTGTGAAACAAATAATTCCACACATTTGAGTTAGTTATTCTTTCATTTCGTACATATTTTCTCTTTCAACATAAAACCGCAAACGAGAAACAGACGCACCAAGCTAGTAAAATAAGTTCTCATTATTATGCATTGTCTCAGAAAGGCCGCAAAAAAACTTTCAGTAGCTGCAGATAGATCCAAAGTAAACACGTCTTTACCACCCTGAAGTATCTCTGTACCATACTGTCTGTTCCACTTGAAACCATGCATCATCACTTTTAATTAAAGGTACCCAGCCTAACCCTAACACCCCACCACCCTCTTCAAACACAGTTCTCAACCACACACACAAAAAAGGACAAGTTGAAAAAGAAGGGGGAGAAAGAGGCTTCGTCTTACAGGAGGCTCTGTTATGCTGATGAACCTGCGGGGTTGACAGCTTGGCGACAGTCTGCGAAAACGGTCATAACTATAACTTACACCAGTCAGTGGCAAAACATAACCTCCACGGTCTGATGGTTGACCTCGGTATTTTTTTTAACTCCTCCTCCTCCTGTCTTCCTCTTACCCTACCTCTTACCTTAATCCTGCCTTCCTCTACCATCACCAAGCTTTTCCCTTCGTCTTCTCTTGGAACTCCCCCCATTCCCCTCCCCCTCCCCTCCTTCGCTCCCTCTGTCCTCCCACTCCAAACCACAGCACGCGCCGGTGAAGTGAGGCCACTGTCAAGCCTACTGTCGCATCTCGGGGGTGAACGTTCTTATGGGAAGACCTATTTTGCGATAAAAGAAGGCATAAAATGGTTACTGTTGTCACAAACTGTTGCTTTATGAGACTATTAAGGAGACAGAAAGATGGTTTAGTAATAGCGTTATTATAACGGCAGACTGCTGCTTTTCTTACTGTTTTGTTCATCTCGATTTGAGGGTGGTCTTTCCTAGAGTCGGTTTCTGAACGGAAACGAAATGGAAATTGGAGGCGGAAACTTGGTCTTTATTTCTTTGCATGCTGAGCGTGAGGCTTGGAAAAAGAATTCTTAGAATGTTATTAGAATAAGATGGTGATGAGTTCAGCGGTAAAACGTGTATGCTCTCTCTCTCTCTCTCTCTCTCTCTCTCTCTCCTCTCTCTCTCTCTCTCTCCTCTCTCTCTCTCTCTCTCTCTCTCTCTCTCTCACTTGATGGATATGGACCGGACCGCCATTTGAAATATATAACGACACAATTTAGGTTATGTATATCAGAAATACAGCTTCGTTATTCTAGATATAGGGACACAGTTACAGTAATCTGTATTTCCACTGTGCAAAATTTCAAAAGATGAAGCACATTTTGTCACGTTGTCTAGTACTCCATATTATTCATGAGAAACATATTCGCTTAAACGATTATAGAGTACTCAGCTTATCAAAATTCACGTTATTGATATCCTCGGCTGCAACCAGTAGTGTTCGAAATTTATCTTTATATCAGTACAAGACCTTTAAATTTAGAGATACAGCAGTTTCTTGTGTCTCTTTTAGAATCATTTCTTTGTGAGGGTCCCAAGACTTGAACATGAATATAATATGTGTATTTCATGTTCTTTCTGTTTGCTGTACATTTCTACAAAACATTTAACATCAGAAACATTGTTTTCTGCTTTGTTAATGTTTAAATATGTAAGATTTCATCGTTATGTGCATTCCCCCTTCTAAAGGGCCTATATGAATAAACCATCCGAATTCTGAAGTCTCTCTTTGCCTCTCTCTCTCATCTCCGTTATATCCTACATCCGATCTGAACGCACTTTTATCCTTTTACCATAGTACAAAGAAAACAAACATGAAATGCAATTCTCTGCGACATGTTTGATCTTGTTCATAAAAACCACTAATCGTTTCAAATTAAACTATCTGTTCCATCTTTCATTTTGATTTGAAAACAAAACCGAAACTGTAAACAAATCGTTGGTGATTCAGACTCATGTTACTGTATGACTTTTTCAACTTTGTGACTAAATAGTTCCTGCCAGGGCGGAGATCAAGTGACAAAGAAGTCACTGTAAATACGTGTTTGTGTTGCCTTCGAAATAAAAATCTGCTTGTCGTCCGTTCCAGCTGTCTGTCTCTCTCTGTTTCTTTCTATCTGTGTCTGTTTCTCTGTCTGTCTCTCTCTCTTGTGTTGTGTGTGTGTGTGTGTGTGGTGTGTGTGTCTCTCTCTCTGTTCTCTCTCTCTTTCTCTCTTCTCTCTCTCTCTCTCTCTCTCTCTCTCTCTCTCTCTCTCTTCCAATTTCGCATCTTCTGAACTAAAACTTTCATTTCGTTTCATTTTGACCGCGATTTGAACATAAAGCTGGAACTGTCCACTTTCATTTGCAGGTGAATGGTTCCCCGGAAAACCTCGGGAATATTTCGGAATACAGCAAACAACTGAAAGGGGGGACGTCAGTGGTTTATAAATACCGCTTGAACTCGCTATGCAGTAACCGGGACGTCCAGATGGGTACCCGCAAGAAGGATGGCCGTCGCGGCGGCGCCAGCTCTGGCGGCGATCGAGGGAACAAACCCCGAGCTCGTAAAAAGACCGTCAATGCTCTGGGTAAACGTGGCAGCAAACATAGTGAGTATCAGTCGTTTTGATGTCGTTGTTGCTGTTGTTGTTGTTGTTGTTGTTTGTGGTGGTGGTGGTGGTGGTGGTCATCATGGTGGTGGTTGGTGATGATGATGACTCAGAATATACGAGGAAAAGAATAGAAAGAAGAATAACTTACTTTGTATCTAAGTTGCTTCCCATTGTTATAATTCCATAGTTATCATTATTAGTTGAGAATGTGAGTGTTTACATGTGTCGTGAATATCTTTTAAAACAAATTTCATAAACAACATCGCCATCATCATAATCCTCATCTGTTTACGACATCATCAACATCAGTATCGTCAACAGCCGTAGTAAAGCACATTCGTCGTTGTTGTTGTGGCGTTGCGTGATCTATGTTGATCAGTATTATTAAAGCTTCAGATTGATGGTCTTTCACCACCAACACAAATCCACTACCACTGTCATCGACAATAATCGTCAATGTCAGCATTTGTCACCAGCGTCATCAATCATCATCATCTATCATCAGTTTCGAAAAACGGTGTCACAACGGAATATCTGAATCGCGACGGGAAGGGAAGTGATGAAAGCTTGACACTCGTGGAGAGAGAGAGGAGCGAGAGAGAGAGAGAGAGAGAGAGAGAGAGAGAGAGAGAGAGAGAGAGAGAGAGAAAATGAAGTCTTTGCGATACTGACGGCAAACACACAAAAGTAAAACGATGGAAAGTAGGGGAGAATGAAGGTTGGATTGGAAGGGACTTGTTAAGTTTTTTGAGATGTCAGACTCATTTGTTGTTGTTTATTTTTCCCAACGCATCAGAGACTCAATAAGTCAGTGTAAATATCTGTTGACACTTGGTAGAAGGTCTCGGCGCGGGCTGACGTCGAGTTACCAACAATACAATGTCACACAGACCATTGGCGCGTCAGAAGTTTTCTCTTTTCTTTTCTTTCTTTCTTTTTTTTTTTTTTTTTTAAATCTCTTCTTTAAAAAGAACTAGCGGTGGTCTGGCTGATCCTTTGCCCGGCTGGTTAGTGACCTAACGGCAATGTCCGGGCGCGCTTGTTTGTGTATACTGTGTGTGTCAGACAGGCAGACAGACGTAGACGTGCACACAGACCGGGGTTGCCTAGACTGATGATACGATCTTTTTACGCGTAACGTGATCCTTCCCCGCGATCACTGTGTGCCCTTCACCGGTTGAAAATGCAAATATTTACTCTTACCACATTGATATGTAGGTTTCTTGTACATTATGAAATAGTTTTCTGTCTGCCTGCCTATCCCATGACTTGACACATAAAACATATAAACGCGCGCGCGCGCGCACACACACACAGACGCACACACACACACACACACACACACACACACACACACACACACACAACATACACACACACACACACACCATACTCACACACACCACTCGTCATCACCTCGATACGTAACAAAAGTGATGACTTTTGGTTGAGACGCTGGGAATTAGAATAATACAACAGACCAAATACAACACTTCCTGCGTTGATTGGTTGCGTCATCGGTGATCGCCGCGTCAGTGTCATCTTGTCATCGTGACTTTGGCATAAGGTCGTCATTGCTGACAAATGTGTTTGCAGAGAGCGAGAGAGAGAGAGAGAGAAGAGAGAGAGAGGAGAGAGAGAGAGAGAGAGAGCGTGCGTGTGTGTGTGTGTATGTGATGTGTATGTGTTCGCGCGTCTGTGCGTGTGTGCATTCATTCGTGTTAGTTAGGCAGATCTTGCCTAGGTCACTAATACCAGAAAACATTTAGAACAAGATAGAGATTTCTTACGGAACATTAGCACAGAGTCTTGCAGATAGAGAATCGAGAGAGAGAGAGAGGGTGGGGTAGGATGGGGTGGGGTGGGGTGGGGGGCCGACTAATTCTTTGGAGAGAGTATTTTGAGCAACAAAGCTTCAGCTTAATTTCCGACCTGTTTGACACAAATGTTTGTAAGAGGTACCGTAAGCCCCAAAGATCTTACATACACAAGCACGTATGTACACACACACACACACACACACACACACACAAAATCAACAGCTGATATTCCGCTGTTGTGAACACTCATGTGTTCACTCTCATGCATGCATACACAAAAGATTTCAAAAGCATAGAAGACTGGATAACGAGTATAACACTGTATTCCATGGTCAGTCAAATTCCAAGAGAAAGCAAATCGCCCATCACCCCAATCTCCCTCCCACCCCATCCTCACTTTCCGTCTCCCTCTTCTTAACTTGTACAATCTCTCTCTCTCTCTCTCCTCTCTTTCTCGTCAGGTCCGAACAGGAAGACCCTGGTGTAGGCTAAAGGGCCTGACACACACTAACCGTTCCGACCGTACCTTTGGAGAAGAGGGAGTGAAACGGACCCGAAGCGGTTTTTCTGTCGTAGTAAAAGTAGTAGGTCTCAAACGGCTCTAGGCATCGGGCTCAACCCGATCGTTCGGAATAGATCGTGACCTATTCCAAACGGATGACTGGCATCCTCCAGCCAATCACCGCTCAGCACTAAGCCGACAGCCATTTTGCAAATGGCATATTCTAGCAAAACCGTGATACTCGTCGATTCGGAGAGGAAGTTTTTGATAGAGTTGTATCAAGTTAATACTGTTCTTTGAAACACCAAAACAAAAAATTGAAAAAAAGAAGAAAAAAAAAAAAAAAGAAAAGAAAAGAAGCCTTATCGGGAGAAGACAATTATGTGCTTTCTTCGTATCTGCTTTTCCAGTTCTGTTTTGTTTTGTTGAGTTTAAAGTCCTACCACTCTCAGAAAATATGAGGACTAGCTGTAAGAATGTTGCTCAAAGAAGCCTTAAAACATTTTGGTTACACTGTGAGATACCGATGCTATCATCGCATTCTCTATAAAATGAAGTATATAAGTGAATTCTGCTTCTGTCGCCCGATAACCGAAACAACGGAACTCGCAGTGAACCTGTTTCAGAAGATCGTATAGCACACCGTCCGTTTCACACTGACAGGTCTCTGACCACACAGGTTCAAACGGTTCTCTCAACCGTACGGGCAAGACGGCTCGTGTATCAGCTGCTTAAGTATGTAGTCCCCATCTCTCGTTTTCTGTGCTAGTGTGCATAGGTGTGTGTGTGTGTGGCATGCATAATGCAGAAGACTCGGAAATGAGACGACGATAGTTCGTGCCGTATGCTCGCTCAGTCCATGCTGGGTTGAAGGTTGAGCTTTTTTTTGTTACCGGGATGGGAGAGGATGTTGGTGGTGGTCAGATATTGCTAAGCTGTAGTGTGTACGTAAATACAGAAATGAAAAATAAATAAATAAATAAAAAAAGACAAAAGACGTGTGTGAGAGAGAGAGAGAGAGAAGAGAGAGAGCAGTCTGTCTCGAAACATAGCAAGCGCGTGCTATCGTGTTGTTAGGTTACGAGACAGGAAGACGGGTGATTAGGTCAACGCGTGCGCGCACGCACGCACGCACACACACACACACACACACACACACACACACACACACACACACAACACACACACACACACACAGAGCTGCGGGGGGAAGTGCAAGCTGGAGACCCCCACGAAACCGCCCACTTCGCCGCGACAAGTGCGAGACTGGTTACATTGTACTCAGGTCATGGTACAGACAGACAAACGTTGGGTGGGCAAGTCTGGTGTCCAAGAGTCCAAGTCATGAGACAGACAGACAGACGATAAACTTTAAGAGGGCGAGCCTGATTACAGTATAGTCAGATCATAGGACGGACAGACAGATAGACATAGAAAAACAATAGAGGAGCAAGCCTGGTTACAGTGTAGTCAGATCGTGGGACATACATACATACATACATACATACATACATACATACATGACATACATACATACATACATACATACATACATATATACAGACAAATGTTAGGAGGGCGAATCTGTTTACATTGTAACCAGGTCATGGGACAGACAGACAGGCATTAGGAGGTCGAGCCTGGTTGGAACAGACAGACATAGTTTAGGAGGGCGAGCCTTGTTGGGACAGACAGACAAAGGCTAGGAGGGCGAGCCCGGTTACATGTGGTTAGGTCATGGGACCCATCAGTGATGCATGTAGAGATGAATAGCGTCTTGACGTCAGAGCTCTCCGCGTCAGTCGCTCTCGTGTTAAAACATAATATTTTTACACCTTCACCCGTGAACGAGAGAGAGAGAGAGAGAGAGAGAGAGAGAGAGAGAGAGAGAGAGAGAGAGGAGAGAGAGAGAGAGAGACTAATATACATCTTATCAAAATTTGCGGAGAGAGAGGAGAGAGAGAGAGAGAGAGAGTCCTGCAAACATTTTTTAATATTCACGGATCCACGTTGCGGCTCGCAGTGTCAACAATTAAACTATCCACGTTCCTTTCATATGTTATTCATCGTCAATGACATTGCCAGCGTTCTCGACTGAGGGGGGGGGGGGGGGGGGGGGGCAGAAGTAGAGAATGTTGCAAGTTTGAAGTTAGCCCTTTTTCAAGGTTACATTCATGCAAACGTGCGAAGAAAAGGGAAGCTGTATGTGTTGTGTGTGTGTGTGTGTGGGTGTGTGTGTGTGTGGTGTGTGTGTGTGTGTGTGTGTGTGTGTGTGTGTTTTACTGTCTTGCTATTTGTTGTTGCTGATAGGCAGTCTTGCATGTAAAAGTATAGGATCGATATATATATATATATATATATATATAATATATATATATATATATATATATATATACATATACATTTTTATATAAGGGAACGGTATATGAACAAGCACAAAGCCAAAGACAGTCAAGTGAAGAAATGCCAATTGTCAAGAGTGGGTGGTGTAAGGAGGGGATAGTGTTCGGGTGGACGGAAATGCTTCAGACTACCTGTACTGGTATGTTTTGTGTGCAAGTCTCTGGAATGACAGGTTGTACATTTAATTTTCATGCAAACATTTGTTCATTTCTGTATCTATGAAATATATGAATAATCGGTCAGTCGTCAGATACTCTGGAATTACAGTTTTTACATTCAATTTTCATTCGAACATTGATCCATTTCTGTATGTGTGAAATACATAAATGACCGGTCAGTCATCAAATACGGCATCATAGTTCGTGCTGTTTGTGTAAGCATGGATCTTTAACAACGACAGTAGTACTTTAAGGTTTAAAAACCGGTCTAAAGGTAAGATAGCAAACTCCTAACCGGGGCGGATCGAAGTGTGCTGACTATTGGGAAATGCGAAAGGCTTATCAAAGTCTGTAGGCTTTCTGTCTCTGTGTATGGCTTTCTCACTTACCTCGCACCTTGCTGTGGTACTATTCAACCCCCCCCCCCCCCCCCCCCCCCAAGAATCGTTTGCCGGATACGAAACTTGATAAGGCTTAGCGGTTGAAAGGTTTTTCTTCGCCCGACCGTTGACAATATTATGCTAGTTTCGTGATAAGTTTCATTTGATATAAGTCGACTGTCAGTGTCCACCCTTCCCTTCCCCACCCCCACCCCCTCACACACACCACCATCATCACTGCTATCTGCCACGACCAGTGTCATCACATCGCTTTTCCTGATTAAGTTTGGTAAATAGCCTACCCACCCATCCATTTTGTCTGCCAATTTTATTCTCTGCATCACCAAATTCTTCTTGGCCTCTTTTCTCTGTAATTGTGCGTATTCGGGTCAAACTGTACGCACAGTCTTTTTAAACTACACCCACATAGTGGGGGTGGGAGAGAGAGAGAGAGAGAGAGAGAGAGAGAGAGAGAGAGAGAGAGAGAGAGAGAGAGAGAGAGAGAGAGAGAGAGGTTTAAAGTGTGTCCCCGACCCCAAACTGTGTAGGCAAGTCTTTGAGACCTGTGGAAGGTGTTCGATAGGGGATTAGTGTACGTTGTGTCGGCTAGTCAATAATTTATATGCCGTTGCTGGCCAGGTGAAAGAATAGACCAGTCAGAAAGTCATTAAGCCAACTAACTGACCCCAAGGCAGGAACTAATTCACCGCCTCGCTTTTTTTTTTTTTTAGATACTGTTGAGCCCCTGCCGTTAGGGATTAGACAATCTCACCTACAATCTCACCTACAATCCCACTTACTTACGTTTAGGGTAGGAGTGTAGCTGTGTTTAAAATATATAATGTTGTCTTACTCCTCCCCTTCTCCCATCCCAGTTGAAGCAGTGGGTCAGCGGGTTTTTTTTCCCCTTGTTTTCTTATCCTTCATGTTGTTTCTTTTCTCCAATTCCTCTTTACTGTATGACAAAAACGGTGTCAGTCAGTCATTTAAAATCTAACATACGTTAATTTCTGTCTGTCTGTCTGTCTGTCTGTCTGTCTCTCTCTCTCTCTGTCTCAGTCTCTGTCTCTCTCTCTCTTTCTCTCTCGTTTTCTCTTTGTTTCTGTCTCTGCCTCTGTTTGTCTCTCTCCCTCTCTCTCTCTCTGTCTCACCGACATTCAACAAAAGATTGTATGATATACACCAGTTAGTTTTAGGTCGTAAGACACATATAACCAGCCATTGAGAAACTGGAAAGATGACCCATTTAATGCACAGTGCAAGTGTATGCAATATGACTTCTTGCGCAAAGGGAGAGCTACACTAGTGATGTTCACAAGTAGTATCCATACATAAAAACAATGCATACTCTACGTATTTTTCAACTGAAAAATGAGAAATTCCGACCATATTTTCATGCGGCTCCATAGCACACGTGTCCAGTCACCACCAACATTCCACAAGCTCAGTGTGTGTCCAGTATTTGCTCCCAAGGACGTCCGAGGAAGATCTCACCCGCCACATCCGTGTGGCTGAAGATTTTGCCAAGGGATTTGAAAGTTACGCGGGGATTGTGTGTAACAGCAGTCCCTGAGAGTTAGGAGAACAGAGTCACCTAGTTTATGGTCAGCAAACGACCGTTTAGCTGGACCAGAGGGTGGAACATAAATTCGGGTAGGGGCAGTTTCCTAAATCTGTGAGATAAACGGGTGGATTGTTGGATTATTCGCATAGCCATCTATCGAAAAGATGGTCACAGGTGGTAGAAAGCACTCGAGGGAGAGAGAGAGGGAGGAAAGCTGGGGCAAAGAGAGAGAGAGACAAAGAGAGAGAGAGAGAGAGAGAGAGAGACAAAGAGAGAGAGAGACAAAGAGAGAGAGAGAGAGAGAGAGAGAGAGAGAGAGAGAGAGAGAGAGAGAGAGAGAAGAGAGAGTTCATCTTCCAGTGGTTGAAGTTCATAGCTAAAAGCCATTTTTCGAACATGCCGTGGTTTGCATACTGGGTGTGTTCATGTTTTCATAAGCCAGCCTCTGATATGACTTAGAGGATCTTTAACGTGCATATTTGATATACTGTATGCATATTTGATATACTGTATAGATGTACACACAAAGGAGGTTTAGATGTGGCAGGTCTGCATACCCTGGGAAATCCGAAAAAAATGTGTATTCTTTACCCACCAGGCGATCGTATCTCGGTGGATCAAACCCAGGACCTTCCGATTGGAAGTCGAACATATACCCACATGACTACCACGCCTGTCTTGAGACAAGAGAGAGAGAGAGAGAGGGAGAGAGCACTACAAAAGGAGTAAATTTAACGAGTTAGTCTTCCTCGTTGCTACCCCCCAACTGTGTTTACATTCCCATTCTTAATCTTGCGTATTTCTCGGCGCAGGTGTCGGTGGTCGTGAAGGCCATGAAAGAGAAAGAGAGGGGGTCTCAAAGTTCTGACCAATCCTGGCGTGAAACGTGTTCACGGTCAAAGTGCTCCAATACGTATGTCCCGCTGTAATGTCCAGTGCTTTAACTAATGTCTCGACAAGACAGGTGCAGTAAATTAATGCAAGGAGTCTGGTCATTGTGGTAAATCTGTTGAGCTAAGCAGTGTAAGCAGCCACTTTATAAAGAGTGCAATGCGTTTCGTTCCAGCGTGTTGGGCTGAGCAGAATAACGCAATGAATTCCTGTAGACTGAAGGGCAAAGCGGAATCGTACAGTTACTTATTTTAATCCAGTCTGTTGGACAGTACACAACATACAATTTTTTGGGTCCTGTCTGTAGAACAATAGGGGGTCTAATGCAACGATTTTCAAACGAGTCTTTTTGGGTTGAGTAGCTGTAGAGCAACAGACATGTGTCGCACGCGCTATTCATTGTTTCCACCACCATCCCGCTTTCCGTCCAGGCGGAGATGAAGTGGTTCTGTGTCTCTAGCCACCACCACTCATCCTCGGCCTCCTGAAGAAAACCTGTGAGTCAGACTTGTCTACAAAGTTTTGCAATAAGATTGCATGTGGATATAGACCGCACATTATTTAGGTTTCTCAAGGGAGGGCTGAGGGCGGGGAAAAGAAGCAAGAATAATGAATGCAGAGTTCAAACTTAAAACACTCAAGGTACAGCACTCGACGGCGGATATGCAGATTGACATCAACATCAGTACTGATGAATTTGTAAAAATAATGCTTTCGGCGCCTTAAGAAATAAAAGAAAGACAGACCACGAGTGCTAGAGATCTGAAGAAGAAATAGATCTAGTTCATTATTCTTAAGTTACTGTAAATAAACCTTGTCTTTGATTTTCTTTGATTCCCCCCCCCCCTCCCAACGGAAACAAAACAAAACAAAACAAAATTACGTGAGATCGGTACCCAAGGCAGCAGTATGGTTCTTTGCTTAGTTTAGCTCTAGACCTGTGCTCGTGGACTCCGTCTTTTGAGTCGGACACACAAATGACCGATGAAAACAAAGACACCTTCATTAGCAACCTTTCGCACATTGCCTTCAGACAGCCAGCTTCACACGCTGATGGATAGGGCTGGGGATGAAACATGGCAGTCGGATCGGAACGCCTGTTTTCTTGTGTCCTCCTGTTGTGTCTCGCTTTCCACCGGGCCAGAATGTATGTGGACACGCCAAATTAAAGTCCGGCCCTCTAATCGTAGGCTTGTCTGCTCAGTGAAACAGTCGTCGGGGGTGGACTCTGCTTTGAGAGAGAGAGAGAGAGAGAGCGAGAGAGAGAGAGAGAGAGAGAGAGGGGAGAGAGAGGAGAGGTGAGGTAGAGGGACTGGTAGCGACCTCTCTTTTTCTCTCATTGCCTGACTGGGCATACATCGGTAAGTTAAACTGACACTTGTTTTGTTGCCAACAAGCACAGGTGTCTGTCGCGATAGTTCTTTGCTCCGCCTTTAGCAAGCACTGCTCCAGAATAGGGACGGCAGTTAGAACAGAAATATCTACCCTGCCTGCGTAATAGTGTCCAAACATAATATCAGACATTCAAAACAAAACTGTCTCCTTACCTTCGTGATAGTATAAAATAAAACCAAATATGTTATCCTTCATCCCACCTATTGCCTTGGTTAAGAGTGTTGTTGGGTTTGTTGTGTCCGATACAATGCTGAGCTCAATGTCCAATGTCGTAATTTACAGAGTATGACGACTGTTGATTTAACTTGCTACGATATTAGATACCAGATCAGCTTATAATAGCGGAGCCTATTGTAATACGAAATACGTGAAATAATCTGATTGTTCATCATACTCTTTGGTTGTTCTCTGAATAGTGTTGATAATATAATTCACCAAAATGGCCTGTTACCAATGGCATGGAGACTTTTTTTCCCATGGGCGCCATGTTGTGGCCCATATAGTGACGTGTGTTTGCGTAACTGCGGGCTGCAGCACCTGCGTGCAGGTATGCTGACCTGACAGGTAAGGCATCCGTGATTAACAGGTAGTCAGCAGAGCCTGGGAACCACGTCTATGTATTTCACCACATAGCTGTCATGGGAAGGGAAGAGAGTTGAGGAGGAGAAGCGAGGAAAGGATAGAGGGGAAAAAAAACAACAACAATAATAATTGCATTAATGATTAAAGGTATGTTATTGTGTATGCCGAACTGTATTTAGGATCTGGACATATTTGACAAACTGTGAAGGGATGTCTCCTTGCAGTCGAGGAGAGAAAGATAGAAGGGGGAGGGGGGGGAGCACCAGACAACCTGGTCCAAGGTAAGAAAGTCCAGGGCAGTTACCCTCCGACTGAACATTGTTCTCATTGGGGTTTTTTGTTGTTTTTTTTTTTTTTTCATGTTCGACTCCAGATGACAGTCGCCCTCACTCCCTGAACCAGCCCAAACCTTTACTCCCCAGTTCTTTCAAAACGTAATAGTATCGGCCGTTGCAAGATGGCGTCATGTTGCTTGTCACTGTCCTCGCCAACAGATGGTTTGTGTAGCTTTAGCGACACCATGACAGACTACACGTCACACGACACGAGTCTTTCAACTCCGCCACCATGTCGCCTGTATTCGAAGCTGGCGAGTGAAGCCTGTGAAAAAGGAGGCTGGACAGATTTCCCCCTGGTACGGATCATTAGCCCGGAGGAAAAAAAAAAGCGCTAAGCGCCTTTGGTGGTCTCGTTAGCACGGGGCCTAGGCGCTTTGTTGTTGAAGAGAGTGTGGTTAATCGCCTATTACTTCAGCTTTGTCATTATTCTATTAGAAAAGCTCACGGGTTGGGTAGGTTCTGTTAGTTCCCGACACTGCAGTTGAATGCGCATGGGGTTAAGCTATCGTGTCGGACGCTTTCAGTGAAGGGACGAACTTGTCTGGCTATTTGTTATCTTAGCTTCTGGCTGATTTTACAGTGCACTTCGTTCAGATACTCTCAGCCCAGTTTATACACGCGGCCGGCATTAAGCTGAATGGAGAGATTCACGCCGTTTCGCACCTTTCTCTGTGTATTAACACTTTAGTTTTGGAGGAGAACATGGAGAGTCCTTTTCCAGCCGTTTCAGCACTTTTATACTTAATCCTGTTAGTGCTGACGCCAGCCAACGTCATCATCAGTTATGCATTACCGTTCTCATCATGGTCGTTTGACATGACTACTGGTACTGTAACTTTTCATGTCAGCTCATCATCCTGTACGCCTTGATCGACTCGTCTTCCGTCTTCTGTTTCTCCTCGTTCTCTTCCTGCTCCTCTCCTTCCCATTCTTCTTGTGTTGGTGTTCCACATTGCTCTTTTCCTTCTCTATAATCACCAATTTTAGAAACTCATCGTGCGTAAGATTTGTGAACTGAGCAGGTTAACGTCAGTGCTTGTTTCGGCAACAAATGTGACGTGCAGTTGTCGTCTGGGGGAAAAAAGCTATTTTGTATACGCCAGCTTGTAAGGTTGGATGGTTTTGTTTCCCACCAAGAGCAAATTGAGGTGTGCAGAGTTGAACAGTATTTTTGTACAAGTAGTCACGCTGCGTTGAACTTTGAAGTTAGTTGACACCATCAGTCCAGCGCCTGTGGTGCACTGAGTGATTGGTGTGTGTGTGTGTGTGTGTGTGTGTGTGGTGTGTGTGTGTGTGTGTGTGTGTGTGTGTGTGTGTGTGTGTGTGTGTGTGATTATTACTGTTAATAATAGTAATGGTGATTATACATATGACAATTATGATGATGACGATTGAAACATCATGATGTTTGAAGATGTTGAAACGAACTTTAAAGTACGTTGTGTGTGTGTGTGTGTGTGTGTGTGTGTGTGTGTGTGTGTGTGTTTTCACAGCTGTACTGATCTTCGAATCCCAGGCGCAGGGTGTGGTGCAGATCTACGGAGAACACGCACAAAAAAACCTCTGCTTCAACCGCCGGGGCCGTCTCATCATTCGGGTAGGTGCAACTCTTAAGTCCCTGTGTGTCCATGCGCGTGCGTGTGTGTGTGGAGAGAGAGAGAGAGAGAGAGAGAGAGAGAGAGAGAGAGAGAGAGAGAGAGAGAGAGAGAGAGAGAGAGAGCGTATCTCCAACTGATATTTCATTGACAATGCGCTATTAACGATTATGAATGCATAACAAAATTGCCATTTTCACATTATACAACTATTAAGTCAAGCTACAGTGATGTGCAGTAGAGCTGGAATCACCAAAATTGACAGCTACATAGTTGACGGAAACCAGATTTGGGATATAAGATTTGCACAAGATCCTTCAAATCCCGATAGTACCACGTGGCCCGTAACTAAATCTGTTTCGGGTAGAATTACAGGCTTGTTGCCAAAACCAAGATCAGCTACCGAAAGTCACGAGCTCACTGAAATTAACATCGCCTGGCACACCAGGTCAGACTGACCGCGAATGGAACGAGTGAACTCTGACCGCATCAGTTTCCACCCACGACGTACATTTCGCTGTATAAATAGCTATTTGGTCGAGAGCCCTCTCCAGGCCTCGGCTCCAGAGTATGTTTTGCAGACATTGCGGTAAAAAGCAGAAAATCGCCATTGTGTTTTGGAGACTTGATGGTAAAAGCAGCAAGTCGCTAATCCACTCTCGTCATACCTGGAAGGATTAGAGGACTTGCTACGGTGCCAGAGGGGCAGGGTGAAAGTTAATCCGAGGTGGTGTGGGGTGAGCCCATCATCGGCTGGCGTGAGATTGAAATGGACGATGGTGGTTTGACTGGGCAGCGCGCATGCTGTGCCAAGATTTCGCAGGCTTGTTAGGGTGATCAGATGAAGTCTGAAAGAACGCGTGTTTTGCTGCTGTTTCAGGATTTTGAACGGGGTGTTGCGGTCATATTGAATACGATGTTTGGTAGTCCAGTCTGGCTTCTGACGTTCGCTCTTTTTAACTGCTTGTAGGAACTGCTTCAAAGACTTGTTACAGTTGCTTTGAGTCTGTTTGCGTAAGAAAGAGATGGTTCTTTCCGAATGCTGTCATCGTACTATATTATGCTTGCATCAGCAGCACTAGGAAACGCGAGCAGTGGCAAAGTTCGGCTTTCACCCAGCCATTTCGTCTGTAGAACATTAGAAGTTTGAGAGGCGTTCAAGCTTAACCCTTTGATACCCGCACCCTGTCCATCAGCATCCTGCATTGTCAACCGTGCTAGCAAAGCAAAATTTTTAACCCTGTCACTCCTTCACCCTTTCCACCAGCTTTCCGCAGCCTTTGACTTCCTTAACCTTTCCACCAGCTGCAGGAAGCTGGTGGAAAGGTTGAGGTAAAGGCTGCATGAAACTGGTGGAAAGGATGAGGGAGTCAAAGGGTTAAGTTTTTGCAGCTGGTGGATAGGGCGCAGGAGTCAAAGGGGTTAACAGGTCCGTGCGTGGATGCATGCGGCATCAAAAACGCAATGACACACTAACTCAGACGGGCGTGTGCAGATGAGAGAGTTTACTAATATAACGTACAACATCTCAGAACACATGCTTGCAACATGAAAGCTTGCCACAACAAAAATGCAGATCACGTCAATAAGCTGGTAGGTTACTAATCTGCACCTAGAGGCGGACACTTCTAACTCTGGCACTGGAGAACAAACTGGAAAGCAAAAGTTAGCGAAGAGGCAGGGAGAGTTGGAATAGAAGCAATAATGGTCAGTCTTTTAGGAACACTTTCCGTGAGTACTCTCGAAAACGATTAAGACTTAACCATGAACAATCAGCACAAGTCATTCTTGGGAATGTCTTGGAGCTAACGAAACTGTTTCTTTCGCTATTTTTCAGTCCGTCTGTCTGTTTCTGTCTGTCTGTCTTTCTGTATATGACTGTGGGGTGTGTGTGTGTGTGTGTGTGTGTGTGTGTGTGTGTGTGTGTGTGTGTGTGTGTGTGTGTGTGTGTGTGTGTGTGTGTGTGTGTGTGTGTGTGTCCCTCTCTCAGTTTCTGTCTTTCTCTTTCTCACTACATATGTAAACATGGAGATAAACGCATTCACACACACACACACTGGCCACCCATACAGGTAGGCTTTCTTTTGAATACCTAGTCAAAAAACCTCTCCGACGACTCTAACAGGAGTGTACAAGGCAATCCTATGTCGGTACCGCTGCCAAACACTCTGCGATCCATTTCGGCACCGCTTTTATGGCTCCGTTGGATAGTGTTCATACAAGTAGCAAAAACGCTCTCTTTCTCTCCCTCCCTCTCCTCCCTCCCCCCCCTCTCTCTCTGTGCCTCTGTCTGTCTGACTGACTTTCTCTCTCTCTCTCTCTCTCTCTTCTCTCTCTCTCTCTTCTCTTCTCTTTTTTTTTTTTTGTAGTACGTACAGTGTGCAAATCGGTATCTTGCGAGAGGGGCATGCGTTATGTATTGCGACTTCACTACCTGTTTGTCTGATTTGGCTATTCTGTATGGAAACTCTTACGCATGAACCACTCCAAATTTGCAAGGAATTTGACCTTTCTCAGTTGGTAATGCGAGTTTAAGTTGTCTGGGGCGTCGAACAAGTACCGGTGTTGAATTGTGATTATATAATGTGAAGCTATTCACTTCAAGTCTTATTCGTCCTTTTTTTTGCCCAAACGTCATTACTTTGCATTTAGACAAGCAGTTTTCTTGGATTGAGTAACGTATAATCCATTGAAGTAAAAGATATTCTGCTTCCAGGTCTGCTGAATAATCAAATAGATCCTACGACGTAAATGTATTTTCATCTAATTCAAAAAGAAGCCTCTCGTTGGGAAAACCACCCGCGTTGTATTAAGGCACTTAGTGAGCATTTCAAATTCGTGTTTTGTATTTGTTATTAATAGTAAAAGTTATTTCGTTAGGTTGACTGTTAGTTAAGTTTTATTCTTGTTTTATTTCGAGGCTATATTGTTGTTGTTACGTTGTGTGTATTGTTATTTTTAGTGAGTGTTTATTCGCTTAGTGTGGAAAAATACAACTTGTGAACTTAGGCATAAAGTAGCAATAAAAAGGTTTTGCGTAGAAACTGTTTCAGAATAATAATTTTCATTATTTCCGCATATGGCCAATTTGGGACAGGTAATCATGCCCCGCAGTAGCAAAATGTTGTTGTCGTTGTTTGTTGTTGTTAAGGAGATAAGAATCTAAATCAGAATGAAACTTAACGTTTCTTGTGTATAAGCATCACAAACAGTAACCACCAAACTTTCATTCAGTTAAAATTTACTTAAAAACAAACAAAACAAAAACAAAAAGGAAAAAAGAAAGAAACAAGCGATTGAATGTGCCACCTCTATGTCTCCTCGAAACGTAGGCAGGTTTGAATTTCAGCGCCCTGAGGGTAAAATGTGCAAGGTAGCCTACGTAGCCAGCGATGT
This sequence comes from Monoplex corrugatus, assembly GCA_030674185.1. Taxonomy (NCBI): domain Eukaryota; kingdom Metazoa; phylum Mollusca; class Gastropoda; order Littorinimorpha; family Ranellidae; genus Monoplex; species Monoplex corrugatus. The sequence goes on along the minus strand of CM060307.1, from coordinate 34,927,883 downwards.
GGGTAGTGTTTTTTTGCCAGGGTGGGGTCTCGTGGCTGCACAACTGTAGGCATTCATCGCTAATGCCGGGCTGGGCTGGGGGGTAA
>CM060307.1:34905297-34922797 GCA_030674185.1 Monoplex corrugatus | reverse complement strand
AAGAAAACATCCAAACAGATAAAATCGCCACCACTTCTTTCTTCTTTCTTAGCAAAGCACAAAATCTGCAGTGAAAACGTTACCTGCTGTAAAAACGAAAGGCTAGTGTGATTAATTGGCGTTAATCACTAGCCGGGCAGACCTTTTGGATTAGCAGAAAGAAGGAAAAGATAACGGGTGTTTTCCTTTCTGCAGAAAACCACCACTAAGCCAGCAAAGCTGTCAACATGCCATTTATAATCCTGTTCCTTTTTCAGTATCCCCTCCCCCCTTGCCTCCTCGAAAAAGTCTGTCTAGCGAGAGAGGAGAATGATTCAGATAAACCCATGGCCTTTGTGTGCCCGTCCCCAGACAAGCAGTTTGTAAGCTGAATTGATTGACGTGAATCAGTAAATGTAGTTGCCCAGTGTTTGAAGCAGCACAGTAGTAGCAGGGTATATAACGTGCGGGCTGGAAGATAGAATGTAGTTTAGGATGAAAATCAGATAACGTCTTAAATATTGGGTTAGGGTTATACCCTGCCGCTTTTCAGTTTCAGTTTCGGTTTCTCAAGTTGACGTCTCCGCGCTCGGAATGAATTCCATATGCACTCACATCACAGGTGCCATGTGATGGAGAAAATCCAGAATGATCACGGCACAATCCTTAAGCCTGCACATAAACCCAAGAGCTGGCCAGGTATACTGCCAGTCTGGAACAGACTATTGCTGACACCAAAACAGAGGGATCAAAATGACTTTGGCGTGTTTATGCATATTCAGTATTCTAAGAATTGTCTTCGCCCACAAGACTGGACTAACCATCCAGAAGAAGCGAATGGAAAAGAAGAAAAGCGATAGATGTAACCAGTTATTGAGAGACAGCGGTCGGAAGTGCATAAAACGTTCCGGTGTAAGGAAGTTCTTGTCTGCTTGTTCAGGATGTCTTGATGAAGTCCATATATAAACTGGTTAGCCAGAATTCAGTCGTGCCATAATGGTGGACTGTGACCAGTACGTTTAAAGGTCACACAGTTACACAGGTCGTGGACAGAAGCGCCAGAGAGAAAGATGGGGCTTGACCAGTTTTTCTCTTTTTTTTTCCCCTTCCCTCTCTAAATCTGCTGTTCAGGTACTTCCATTTAACTGTAGCACTCTGCCTTCGGGCTGTCTTCCACATCACTTAATTGTGTATATTGGAGTTATGTTGAGTTGTGCCTGTTTCGAGGCCAAGATGATATAAGAGCTGATACCGGGTGGTCATTTGTGTCTGTATTATCTGGCTGAGAACAGGTTTTGGACAGGTCTTAAAGCAGCTGAAGGAGAGTTCTTGCCCCAGATATTTGCTGTGTACATATATAAACCTTCATAATAATGCGAATAATGCACGGTATCAAGGAGGTTGCTTATGATGAATATTGCACTACATTACACTTCATCTGTGGAGATATTTAATTCATCTAATTCGTACATTTTAGAAATTGTTGCTGAGATGGGGACAAAACAATAGAACGAGTAGTTCATGAAATATGCAGTATTTATTTAACTTTGTGCATGGAAAAAGCAGTATAGTTTATGAGTTCATGAACTGTGAAATGTTTATACAATTCACTATAAGAGTTTATGAACTGAGTAACCTTTCCTCCAACATCGCATATAAGCGGCTTTGATTTATTGATAAATAAGTTGAACATGTTTACAGATAAAGTTACCCTGTTGAGGTTGTGTTTGCACGGTTATGTTCTAACCCCTTCTGCATTCGTTGAGGCGGCCTGACTCTTTCATTAAAAGCTTAATCTGCGGAAAATATTTGTACATCAGCCTTTTGAACGTAGTTCTGAATTGTGCGTCCATAGTCAACAGTGTAAGTTAATCTCGCATTTATCCTGATCCGCTGGATGCGTTCACCTGCTATCAAATTATGCTTACAGGATAAGTTAATCTCTTATTGATGGCAGCTGAGTACTTTTCCATGCACCGCTAGTCCAAAATGGCTGTCGTTTTTCAATTATGCAGAACCCTGGCTGCGAAGGCCGCAAGGTTGTGTTGCGAGGGGAGTATTAAAATTTCACTCTGGCCAATCTATTGGAAGAGCTGCAGCCTGGTTTTTTTTTTTACAACTCCATTTCAACGCGAGTAGGGGAACCGTGAATAGCTTGCGAGGTACAACTGTCCAAGTTTTGCACAGGTCGTCTGACAGCTTCACTAAATGCACAGTGTATGTATTTTGTGTATCAGTCTGGGGGATCGCCAGGAAGACACATAATAGTGATTATACAAAGGAAACGGCGCGTATCATAAATGATATAAGCCCAGCGATGCGTGTCATACAGACTGGCAGATGTCTTTTATTCACAAACACAGGATTTAGCCAAGCGTGGCGGGTCAGGCGGGGTGAGGGAACATGTAAGGTGGGGAATTCTTGAAATATTTGCTCCTGTCCTAGCAGCGTTCAAAACACCTGTGCTGCAAATCGGGCTCCGCTGGCTGAGCGAGATGCATTTGGGCTCCGTAGTTCATTTCCTCGGCTTCACTGCCTTGAAAACTGCCTGGCTCTTCAGTTTGGTCTCGCTCAGACAACGATAAAGGGTTCAGATGTCCTTGCATCGTGGCTTGCAGGGTGAACGGTTAATCGCTCGTCGGTTTGTCGGTTTCTTTGTCTCTTTGCCATGAACCCGGCGAACGGTAACTGACACGGTTATGATTAAGCAGATGATGAGGATCTTTCATTCACTTAGATTGGGGTGTGGGGTAGGGGTCGGGGGTGGGGGGCTTGTGAGAGCGGATAAGTAGATCCTTGTAGATTGTTGTTGCTTTTTCTTTGAGTCGAAAATAGATCATGCAGTCCTTAGAACGGTTCTTGCTGCTCTTGTGACGCCTTTGATTATTGGTTAGGATTAGAACCACCACCGCCACCCCTCCACCGAGTAAACCAGTGTCTTGTGCTCTGAGGTTGTATTACTGTAAAATAAAAATGTCAAACATAAGAAGAATGAACACGATTTTCCCCCCTGCTTATTTGATTTTCATGGAGGGACTATAATAGAAAAGCTTGTGGGAATCCCGACTTCGAGAAGACGTAGATCTTTATTCGTAATGAGACTGAGTGCTACATAATTACGAAACATACACACACATGCGCGCACACTCACACACATACGCACACACACACACACGCATTCATGCACACAGACACATATATACGCACACACGCACGCACACACACACACACACAGACACCGCACACGCACACACACACACACACACACACACACACACACACACACACACACACACACACACACACACACACAATGGGGCACTCCTTTTCAAGATTTTATTGATTTCACTATAGTATGAAAGCAAAACAAAACAGAAATGCTGTTACATAACTGTTTTTGTTCAGAGATGTATTTGCCAATGACATCATGATGTGATGATGTGACGATACAACATTTTAATCTTGAATCCATTAACGAAAGACAATTTTACAGAAACAACGGAATGTGTCTTGATAAAAAGGGAAAGAAAAACAGGGAAATAAGAGAAAAGCAGAGAAAACTGAGTTGTGCACTCTTGATGATTTCTGTAGTGGGCTGCACAAAGGCAGAGGTCAGTAAGACAGTTGAAGCAAGTCCATAAGTGTGCCATCTGACCGTGTCCACACACCATGGTTAGGGGGGGGGGGGGATGCCTTGGCCCCGAAAACAGACTTCCGAGACCTGTGGTGTACATTCTTTCGGACGACAATGTGCCTGGGCGCTCTGATAGCGTATCTGCAACGCTGTCCGCTTGGCCCTGAGGTTAATTGGAAAATGACAGGTCATAACGCACGCCTCTTTGACCCCGAGGCCAGATGAAGCCATCTATTCCATTGGCGGACAGCAGGCTATTTTATCGCTGGAAGTCAAGTGCTTGGTGACTATTAGTGTTTTCTATCTTTCTTTCGTTTTCTGCCCTGTACCTTGAGATCTTGCAGTGTGGCCAAAAGGTGTCGGCTGACGGAGACCGCTTTTGAGGAGGTCCCGCTCAGTAATGGTCTTTTACCCATCAGTGAAAGGGACTCTCACTTCAATTCAGTCCACGGGTCTTATGTTGCCCGGAGACATGGCGGCGTCCCTGACTAGGGTACTGGAGGCGGGGGCTTTGTGCAGTAGTCAATAACACCGTGCTTTTGGGACCCGCCGCCCAGCGTCCTTCTTCTTCACACCTTGTCACAGCAACCTAGGGGGTCTTCTGGTCTCCGTGTCTCTTTGCTGCTTGTTGCCCGCGGTTTGAACGCCCCTTGATGGTTGAGGGAGACAATGAAGGGTTCGATGTCTTGATTGTTCTCTGAGGGTGGCATGAAAGCAAATGATGTGGTGCGAGATGCTTAAACGAAAACTGAACGCTCATGCGTTCTGTCATCTTCACGGTGATAACGGGAGGGGCACTACTGAAGAGGCACGGCAAGGCCGTTAAGATTTAATATCTTGATGCTGTTTGACAGGAGGTGAAAGAGTTGTTCCAAAATGTATGACCGAGCCCCGGATGACAGATTTACAGGACACATTCTTTTGGGCACTAACTGAAGGAAAGAGACGTCACAGACTGACAGCGTGGAATGTCCGTTACAAAACGACGGGCGTTTGGGAACTCGGGTTTTAAAGCAGCATTGAAGACGCGTGCCCATAACTTGCAGTATCTTGACGTTGTGGTGTTGTCACTACCTTCCGTTCTCATTTCTGTGCTCATGCCTGACCCCTCTGAACGTAGTGTCTGAATGAGGAAGGAGACAACTGGAAACAGGGCTTTTGATAAAAAATATGTTTGCTTTCTGTGACTCTCGATAGTCCTGGTTCCACTTCCTGTCTTTGTCGTGCTCAGAACTGCTGTCTCTTGTCTCTCACTTCATATCATCTCTTTCTAGAGATTCCAGGCGGTGTTGATAGTATTCTTCGTTTGTTAGTGGATGTAGGCGTCAGAATTCCCCTCATGAACGAATTAACTCTCTGCTTTTCTCCCCAATCCCACCTCGATTTCTCTCTCTCTCTCTCTCTCTCTTTCTCTCTCTCCCTCTCTTCTCAAAGCCCTCATTCCCCCCCCCCTTTTTTTTTTACCCCTGAAGTTTGAGTGTTCCGTGAGTCTCGAAGGGACAATTTGGCAAAGGGAGTGGAGAATGGTGGGGGGGGGGGGGGAGTAAGGGTGGCGGAGTGTCCAATCTGTGCCTGTACCAATCTCCATCTCCATCTGGCGTGGTCCTTTTGACGGGGTGCAGATTGTTGTCGGCAGGGCCAGCGGTCATTGTGGGCCGTTTGTCAGGGACAAACAGATGGAGAAACGCGAGTTTTGTGCGAGACATGCAGTAATGAGAGAGCGGCCCCGTCATCACGGGTGGGGGGTCGACCTGCTGAAGGGTTACCCAGTCCCTCCTGCAGCTTTCAATACTTTTGCTCTCCCACAGCTGCCCGTGAACTTGACTTGAGGGATACAAGGCTAGAATGGGTGGTAGTGGTGTAGCAGTTTTAATATAGGCAGTTTCTGTATGAGGTACTTTTCTGAAAGGTTTAAACTTTTGACTCCCACACCTTGTCCAGCATAATCCTGCATTGTCAACCATGCTAACAAAAACTGAACCCTCTGACTCCCTCATCCTATCAACCAGCTTTCTGCAGAAAACTGAAGGATAGGGTGAGGGAGTCAAAGGGTCAAGATTTTTGCAGTTGGTGGATAGGGTGCGGGAGTCCGATTACGGCAACGCAAAGCCTCCAGAGGTCAGTCCGTTGGCATGAGAGAGGGATGTGGTTTAAAATCATTTCTTCCAATGTCTCGGTGTTTGGTCGGCGCCCCAAGCTCTAAGCTTTGGAAAGATAAACAAGCTAATGAAGTTTATAAAAACGAGGGGAAAAAAGCGGCCAACATAACTTTTTTGATAGTCCATCTCGTAAGGTAGTCTTTGTCGAGTGTATGCGTATGCCTGGTGCATGAGTGCGCTTCGATTTGAATTGTCAGGGTTTGGAGCCGCATAAACATTGTAATTATTAGTAGTATTAATTATCCTGATCGTTAGAGCTTGACAAGTATGTTTCAGACGAAGAGAGCCAGAAGGCATTCAGAGCAGTACCCTTAAGAAATCAGCTTTCTTTCACAGTTCTTAAGAGTCGAGGCATCTTCGTCTGTTCTCAGTTTTGCATGTTTTTGCATAGTGAGCTCATAAACACGCAAAAGAACTGTGCTGTTGATTCAGACATACTTGTAGAAAATGACATAGCGAGACTGTGCCAGTACACTATAAAAAGAAGACAGCAAGAAACCTGTTATTTAATATGTCTGTTCACAGATAGTGATTTTAGACAAACACATATAGTTGAACAGTAAGTGACTTTACATCAGTCCGAACGAATGACATGATTGTTCTTGTTAGCTGTGTCGTTTTGCCAGTCAACAAGATGAACAACACATGCTTAAATTAGAAAGAGCTTGAATTATCACCTCTTGGATATTGAAGGTTGTCATCTGACGTCCATGAATCTGTCATTGTGGCGGCATTGACCACGCGTCATTGTGTCCGAAATTGACCACGCGTCGTTATCTCGTTGAGAAACAAAACCCCGACACCTGTGGAAGGCCAATGACTTATGATCCCTGCCTTTTATTGGCCTCTCCCCATGACCCCTCGGGGCCACCCTTCGTGCGGCATCGATGATGTGTTGCATAAGGCACAGTTGTTTATTTGACAGCTGTCCAATAGTGCCGGTGGTCGTGTCAGCAGAGCCCTGACCATTGGCTATGATTTGTGTGTTTTCTCTGCTGGTGATAATGTATGTGTACTAAACACAACGTAACCATAGAAAGGCCTCTATCGTATCAAATCAACCTTCTTTCTCCTTCGTTAGTCTCAGTGGAATGCTGCTGAGCCAGAAAGAGATCGGGTGCTCTGTCACTGTATCCTAAGCTGTACAATTTGTAACTGTGTGATTTTGAGGAAGCAGAATAAATATACTTGCACGATAAAGACAAGCGTAATATTTAACGGCATACTTGGGTCCTTCAGGGAGTGAACACTGGGATATGCAAATGCACACGAAAAAGACTCTGCTATCAAGCGGTTACAACAATAATAACAATGCTTGGTAAACGACAGGGCAGTGTATGATAGCGTTGGTGGTGGTGGAAATGGAGCAGGGTGGGTGGGGTGGTGGTGGTGGTGGTGGTGACGGGGGTGCGGGTGGTGGACGGCTTTAACCGGTACAAATGTAGCTCGACAGACAAGACAAGTAGTTGAGCAAACATACCCAGCCAAATAAATCGGACGATCTGAATAGGTCTCCTGCCTCGCTCAAACTAGAGAGCATTCACCGTCCTAAGTTCAACTTTTTTTTCCCCCAGTCTCCTTTAAGACTATAATTACACATACCGTAGCTTGCTAGATGACATTCCGCAGATGATTGTGTGTGTGTGTGTGTGTGTGTGTGTGTGTGTGTGTGTGTGTGTGTGTGTGTGTGTGTGTGTGTGTGTGTGTGTGTGTGTGCTTTTTTGTTTGTTTGTTTGTTTGTTTTTGTGTTTTTCGCATATCGCTGTGTGTGTGTGTGTGGTGTGTGTGTGTGTGTGTGTGTGGTGTGTGTGTGTGTGTGTGTGTTCGCATCACAGCTTATCAATAAGTTTTCGCAATCGCTGTGCAGTCGTGACTTTAAACAGTTCAGTGTAGACTTGAAAAGCTCAATCGGTAAGTGAGGTGTTGGTCGTACTTGCGGTACTATATATAATTGTATATAATATGCTCTCTATAATTTTCCATTGCTTTTATTCTTTCTCCCCATTTATAGCCGTGTGTGGCGTGTGTGTGCGTGTGTGTGCGTGCGTGCGTGCGTGCGTGTGTGTGTGTCTGTTTCAGCGCTTAGATTTGATTTTATCAAGATTTTGCGCTATATAAATATTGTAATTATTATTATTATTACTACTACATAGTTAAAAGGGTCGTGAAGTTGGAAATAGCAACTCTGTCGAGTTTGAATCTCCGACATTTGCTTCAGGGTGTTTTTTTTCTTTTTTTCTTTCATTTTGTTTTTCAACATGTATAATTTAAAACGTGTCTGTGATGACTGTTTTGTGTAAACTTTAAAAAAAAACATGTCTGCGGTTACTGCTTCGTATTATTATTATCGAAACTTGTCTGTGGTGAAAAAATTACGGCCTTGAAAAAAGAACAACAACAAAAGCAAAAAAACAAAAAACAAAAAACGCGGCGACAAAGAAGGATCATAACTATTCAAATTGTAAAACGTCATTTTTTGATGGGCTGAACAGAATAGCCCAGCCACAGTCCCCAAAACACAGAACATAAAACAAACAAAAGTAGTAGGGCGCAAAAACAAAACGAAACACACACACACACAAACAAAAACACATTGAAAAAATAAAAACACGAGAATTCGTTTTGACTGCGGTTGTACCTCATGGGTTGCTTTTGACTGTTTAATGAACATATTTAATATGAACCTTTGCGTTCGAGATAGCCTCATTCAAATTAATCAAAGTCGGTTTCATAAGTGATAGTAATCATCATCATCATCATAATATAATGTTAATAAAGTAAAGAGAAGGAAAGCCATAAAGAGCCGAGAACGTCATTGCTGACAGATTTATGTCAACAGACTTACAGTCGCCAGGGATCAATCTTAAATCAATCGTACTTTAATTTAAAGAGGGGTGGATTGGAGGAGGGAGCGGGAAAGAGAGAGAGAGAGAGAGAGAGAGAGAGAGAGAGAGAGAGAGAGAGAGAGAGAGAGAGAGAGAGAGAGAGAGAGAGAGAGAGAGAGAGAAGGTGGCTGTGTGACACGAGCGTCTGAATGTGAAGTAGTAGTATCAGGCTTCGTGCTCAGGCTGTAATACGCACAGGCACAGACGCACACACTCAAGCGCACTCACGCACGAACACACGTAGCGTATATCGCTTGTCTCCTTGTTTTCTAGAAAGCATATTCTTGCCCCCGAGGAAATGTATGCGAGGCGCCGTGGTTGGGAGCGTGCGTCAGTCAGTCTGTCTGCCTTTTACAGTCATGCTCTTGTTGACATCGGCATTTCCAAACTGAAGCCCACATTAGCAAAGATGTTTCATTCTTTGATTCAAATTCACGACCGCCCACTTTTTTTTTTTTTTTTTTTTTTTTTTTTGCTTCAGTATTCATCACCATCATTCGGAAAGCAGTCGTTTATTACCCCGGTCGTTTAACGGTCGGTGGACGGTACGGCAGGCTACATACAGTTTGGTTAATTCTGCTGGCCAGCCTGTCTCCCAGCAAGTAGCCAGTGCGCTCTCTCTCTCTCTCTCTCTCCCTCTCTCTCTCTCTCTCTGATGTGTGCGTACGTGTGTACATGAGCAAATACGTGCGTACGCATACCGATGCACAAGTTCGAAACAAGATTTTGATTTCGTCGCACAAGGACACTTGCCACAAGGTTCCACTGCACAGACGTGCTGTCTAATTTGTCTTGCAAAATATACTTACTATTTTTTAAATCAGTAATAATTTATGTACGTAGGTACTTATCATTACTGGGGAGGGTTTTTTGCCATAATCCTGTTGTATTCTGTGGTTTGCCACCCATTTCGTCAGAATTGAGGGTCAGCTTTGTGACTTGAAAGAAGGGGGAAAGACTCTAGCCAGATTGCCCAACCCAAACGGCCCCAACAGCAAGCTTGCTTTAACAAAAAATTTCAAATACAAACAAGCCGTCCATTTTCCTACTCAGCTTGTTCGGTTTGCCCTTACAACGAGCAAAGACTACTGGCGCACGATTCTTTTCATACAGCCCTTACTCAACCTGGCGAACTGTGCCGACTGGGTTTGTCAATATCTAGTCCTAAGACTGATGATCATGCGAATGAATTTAAAGAGGATGCGAAGGGGCTTCTCTCTCTCTCTCTTTCACTTGCATGGACATAATACGCAGTGGCACAAAAACAGTCATAACAAATAATATGAGGGAAGGGTTGTTTACCTGCACTTGTTTTCCTCGGCTACCTGGTTGTTCGACTCACGTATATAAATATATGTCTAACTCCATGGCTGCTGAAAGCCTGCCGCCTGGGTAAAGGTGAAGCAGCAAAGCACGATCATAATTATGTTCTCGTTTTCGCTTATTAAGTAAGCATTCCGAAGCAGGCGCAGAGAAGGCACCCTTTGTGTACAATTTTCCACTATTACGTCTGATTTGTGCACAGCCAGTGATCCCGAACCTGGTTCGTCGTAGAGGGTGCCCGCTTTATCAATGGCATTGTGAAGACACCCTGGGTAAACCGTGTAATATGCATATCTATAGGCCCGGCCACAATTCCTGGGCTGTGCTCCTGTTGCATTCTAGGAGAAGCTCTTCTTTTTCAGAAAGGGAAGTGGGGCGGATAAGTGGGAGGAGCGGGGAGGGGAGAGAGAGAGAGAGAGAGAGGAGAGAGAGAGGAGAGAGAGAGAGAGAGAGAGAGAGAGAGACCAGGAGGCAATGGCTTGAGAGTTATGTGTGAGAGAGAGAGAGAGAGAATGTGTGTGTGTGGGGTGTGTGTGTGTGTGTGTGTGTGTGTGTGTGTGTGTGTGTGTGTGTGTGTGTGTGTGTGTATGTGTGTGAATTTCAGACACGATTCCACATGCACAGCTGCCGAATTCCAGAGTTGTCAACAGTGACACTTCTTTGCCATTAATTTTGTGATGCGCCTGTATACCCCCTTTTCTTTGTTTCCTATTTTATTCACTTACATGTTGGTTTTTAAACAGATCCTGATATGGCTGCCTTAGTTGCCTATCCCACCAACATCTTATTTATATGTGTCTGTTTGTTTTTGACAGCACGACGTGACGGGCGATGGCCGCTGCCAGTTCAAACAAAAGTTGGAGAATGGCTACGACATGCTGCAGTCGCTGGCCAACGAAATGTGGTACGTGGGCTTCAACAAGAGAGGCAAACGCATAAAAGGCTACCGCAGCCAGGACAGACGCCGGCGAAGATGCTTCTACTTCAACATGGAACAAATCGAGCACAAACACCGACACAAACATCAAATCGTGGGGCCTCTGAGGGGGGTCCGAACGAAGAACTGGTACAGACTGCCCGCGAGGAAAAGACCACTGGTGGAATCGGATGTCAAACGATGAACTTGACTGCTGCTGGTAGCAGCGTGTGGTAGTTGTGCAGCATTTTCCACACAGTGGTGTACCTTGTTTCCCCGACAGCTCAGGCCTCCTTTGTCCGCTGGCTGTACAGCTTGCTCCGCTAGGAGCTTGAAGAAGACGTCGATGGAAGCTGCTGGAGATGCTTCGTTTTGTCTTTGGGGGGTTAGCTGACAGTCCGGACTTTTTTGTGTGGCGGTATTGGCTACATGCAGCTAAACACTGAAAAGTCTTCGATCCGTAGAGCACTTTTGTTTTTCATTCTGTGCGCTTTTACCCCCATCTGCCCCTTCCTCATCAGTTAACTATGCGTGCTGCATCTCGTATCTTGGAGACTTTTACATCTTTGCTACGCATTAATCGCACTGTTGTGATGCCAGAGCTGAATTGAGAGTCTTCTCTTCTGCAGGATGCGCAGCAACAGCGGCAGAGACAAGAGGAGGCGGGGGTATCAGGAGGGGCCGCTTTTTTTTTTTTTTGAGTCTGTGATAATTGGCGGTCTGCCTGTGAGAGTGCCGCGCGGTTCCAGCAGAGACGTGGACTACAGTCTTGCTGGTTTGTTCGACCTCCGCTTACTAAGCATAAAGATGGTGAAAGGACCGGGGCTGTGAGAGAGGCAGTCTGAAACAAACAGACGTCGACTACACAGTATGCTCTCCAACCTAGCATCTTCACCACATGAAGGACAGAGAGTGTTTGCTGAGGGAGTGACCCTTGACTAACGTTGTCTATCTTGTGCACGTGATGGTCGCCATGGTGCTATATAGCCGACATCCGCCTCTCTTCGTCTTTCTTGTCCTCGCTTCTTGGCCTTTTCGTCCATCGCTCGTCCCACAACAAAAGATCTACGCACTTACGGCTCCTCCCTATGGGAGCGCAATGGAAGTGTGTGTGTGTGTGTGTGTGTGTGTGTGTGTGTGTATGTGTGTACGTAGTTAGGATGAGAGGGAGAGCGTGCTCGTGTGTGTGTGTGTATGTGTGTGTGTGTGTGTGTGTGGTGCGCGCACAAATCGACCATCATTAAGCTGTGCACACTAAGAAATGCTTCATGCTTTGTACCAGTCGGTGAGCACAGCACAACCAGATCACTAGATCAGCGCGCTTTGGCGGACAGGATGTGTGTGTCTCATCATCATCACGTCTGGACAACATTTTCAAATGGAGCACAAAAGTCACTGCCCATTCTAAACGAAAACCAAGTTTCGAACATAAGTTGTTTGTTGTTATTCCCGAGGTTAAACTTACTGTTGTTACGGCATAATGATCAAAGGACATTGGACAGAGAACCAGATGAGGGAAGTCATGGTAACAACTCAGTTAATGTACATAGGATGTCTTGTGTGATGAGAGAACATTTTGGACATCGTTCGATGCCATCATTGGGACTTCGTTTTGCACTGCCTGTCTTTACGTTATAAACTTTTATTTGTGGGGGGGAGTTTTAAAGAACAGCACATTATAAAGAAGTAAAGTCTGTGGAAAGTGAGCACAAGAACTGAGGCCGGTTTTGTTTTTGCTTTTGTTTGTTTTTTGTTTTTTTTACGCATTAAGCAAAGAGAGACAAGAAAGCTCTGTGCTAAAGAACAAAACTAGATGTTCATCAGCGTGGTCGGCCATATGCGACAAGCATTTTTGTTTTTTAATTCAAACAATCTACCTCTTTGTATTCAAAGTCAGCGTCGTCGACATCCTTCTGTTGTTTCCGAGACATGGACTCAAAAGGATATGGAACAATTTACTCGAACAAACTGCCAAAGACGTGACTTCACTAACGCCAGGGACCCTAGATAGTGGTGTCAAGCTTTCACTTTAGCTCTCTCTCTCTCTCTTGTCCTCCCTCTCTCCCTCTCTTTCCCCTTTGTCTCCCCCTCTCAAATAGTTCTAGGTGTTAGAAATCACCGATGAGTCCCTACCTGTGTTCTGATCAATATGACTTGACTGTGGTTGTGGTCGTGACTGGTTCCACAAAAACAACCAGATCATTCAAACCCGTTGTTGCTTCTGTCTGGAAGCCCTGTGGTTTGATTCCCAACATCTGTTTTACCGTACAGAAAAGTAACACGTTACACGATCTGTTGTACAATTGTAACAAGAGTTCTGGATCGTTCAGTTCGTCGCATTTCGTTATTGAAGCTGCTTTAAGTTAATTATTTATATATGTGTGTACTTGTATTACGAGTATTATTCAAATCTCATACACAAAGCTGCGTGAGTGTTTTGTTGTTGGTGTTGTTGTTGTTGTTGTTGTTGTGACGTGAGGAGAACGAGGTTAGGATTCAAACACTTGTGTCTTGTTTCCTGCCATCTCCCACTTTTCGCCTGTGTGTGAACCTGTCCTTGTTGAATACGTGAATTACTGGACTGCAACCATTCCATTGGGTTCAATATCATATCCCCATGCATATCGAAGTGTTTGTAAAGATACCATTGTTTTCTTGTTATGTGCATCTAGCAGGTGAATATGATTCTTTGACCGTGAAATAGGTTAATATAATTATTGGGCTGTGTCGTTCGTGCATGCGTTTCTTTGTGGACGTTCTGATATTGCGCTTTTGTACATTTGTGTCCCCGTGTAAGTTAACGACTTCGAGAAGAAAATGGCATCCACGCGCGGAGACACTACCAAGGCATTGTGACTGTGTACACATCTTGTACAGCAAGTAATCAATTTTAAGCCATTACGATTTTTATGTACTGTTTATGTACTAGATATAGATAGACCTTGTGCGAAAGAAAAACCATCTCAGCTTTGCAGCAGTTGTACACAAACCAATCCATTTATTTCAACGGGATATAAGTTTGATCTTCATGATTCATTTGGAGACCTGGGGCCGGGAGATTTGATCATTCGTACACGTTTCGTGAATGAATCACACTGAACGTGATGTGGTCTGAGAACAAAATTGACCATTTTATCGATAATATTCTTGCTGACGGCACAATCCAAGTACATGTCAGCCCAAAACAAGTAGGAATTCCGATCTTGAATATTATCCAACATACCACACAGGCCTACAATAACTAGTGCACTCTTGTAGCTATTTAGAACGGAGAAAAGTAGAATGGTTTGCTACCTGCAGTTGTTGTGATTTGTCACACACAATTATTCTTGTCTTTCTAGAGTTTGGTGTTTATAAGACCGAAAGTAAACTAAATGCCCGAGGTAGATTAAAAAAAAAAAAGAAAAAAAAAAAAAAGAAAAAGAAAGCGTAATCTCCCAAAGCTTTATTCACAACAGAGATATGTGCTCTAGTTTTGGATACCCTCTCTCACCCCTTCCCCGTATGTTTCTACTTCACTTGATTTACGAACAAACAAAAAATAATAATGATAAACAAAAACAAACAAAAACCATAGTTCGTAGGTCACTGATTGAAGTAGGGCTGTTTCGGATAAACCGGTCAATCTTATTTTTTCGTCTGTTTTGTAATGTTTAATTTCATTTTATTTCTTTTTTTGTTTTGTTTTGTTTTTTTGTTTCGTTTTTGTCACGTGTTGGTCTATTTCATTTTTCGGTAGTAGATTTGATCTAGTGGGTCGCTGCAATGGACTAAGCGTCGAGAAATACGCTGCAAAACTTAGAGGCAAAGTGTGTGTCTATTTATTCCTTTCATATATTTGTTTATTTATTTATTTGTTTATTTATATATTTGTGTGTTATTTATTTATTTATTATTTATTTATTTATTGATGCATCTATTTAGTTTTATTTCAGTGAGGCAGGCGATCAAGTCAGAAGGTCCCAATGGTTTGAGCAGAGTTGACTTGTTTTGTTTCATGGATTGGTTATAACTGATTGTTAGACTGCATGGTTTGTTTCTGAATAGGTTGTAATCGTAATCCTTATTTACAGGCCAGTACCGTATGGATTGTCAAACGTGTAGCAAGCGATGTAGCTACTGTTTAAACTGTTACTTCCACGCCACTTACATACACACAAAACCTGCTGTGTTTTTTCCTCTCCTCCTCTCACTGTAAGAGTGGACTGAAAGATCGATCATCCATCCTCTGTTTTCTGATATATTGTCCTTTTTTGGGAAAAAGATGCTATCTCTTTCCTCTGTTTTCTGATATATTATTCTTTTTGGAAAAAAGATGCTATCTCTTTCTCTGTCTCTTAGTCTGCATG
Source organism: Monoplex corrugatus (assembly GCA_030674185.1). Lineage (NCBI taxonomy): Eukaryota > Metazoa > Mollusca > Gastropoda > Littorinimorpha > Ranellidae > Monoplex > Monoplex corrugatus. The sequence continues at coordinate 34,907,552 of CM060307.1, read as the reverse complement.
CACCTTTTACACATATCAGACATACCTAACACCTTTTTTCTCTCTTTTCTTTCTGTCTCTCTATATGTGCTTATCTGTTTCCCGCATAAATAAAGAATCTCTATCTCTCTCTCTCTCTCTCTCTCTCTCTCTCTCTCTCTCTCTCTCTCTCTCTCTCTCTCTCTCTCTCTCTAATATTTAAAAGTGCAATCGTAAGTTTCTTTTTCAAAATAACAGACATTATCTCTTGAGAGCAGAATTTTACTCCCGTTTGAGTGCATTTATAGTAAGTTGTATAATAGTTGTTTATCGTTATTTTTTGTTGTTGTTGGTTTTGTTCTGCTTCTACGTGAAAGGACAGTGATTCAGATCGACCGCAGGTGCTGCTGCTCAGTGTGTGTGTGTGTGTGTGTGTGTGTGTGTGTGTGTGTGTGTGTGTGTGTGTGTGTGTGGTGTTGTGTGAGGGGAGAGAGAGAGAGAGATGGATGGTATACGGCTGCATCATCGTTTTTGTCTCAGATGGCGGTGGGTCACATGTAGATCACGCTGACCTAAAGGAAAATGCCTACCAGAAAAGATTTTCTTGACAATGTACTAACAATTGTTTTTACTAATATTTTGCGCGTGATTTGCTCACCGAGAAGTCACAAACGTAAGTGCACAAGCTTTACGGAATGACCCGTTCAGAGTCACATTCACCGGGCACATAAATACACAAGAAAAGGGAGAATATTCACATGGCATGACTACATCGTTATTACATCTACCGTGATGGTTATTCTTATTAGTTGTGGACAAGTACTTATATACCAACGTGAGTGTTGTTAGTGTTGTTAATGTTTGAACAAAATAATAATGGTCATAGTAGTTGCTGTTACCAAACATGGAGATGTTAGTGGTTTGTTAATGGAATAAAAATCAAGGTCATTGTAACCTTTCGAATTTATGTGTGAGAATATCCAGAGATTTGCATTGAGAGTATGTTGTTGCTTGTTCACTTGAGGTAATTATGAGAGTATTTGTGGAATGCGTGCATTACTGTTTTTGTTTTGTTTTGTTTTTTTGGTGATTTTTTTTTCTCCATGAATGAATGAATATAATTCTGTCTTTAAAATATAGCATCTAGAGTTTTTGCGTATTTTTGTGAGTATGTGTGTGAGTGTGGGCGCGAGTGCATGCCAGCGTGTGTGCGTGTGCGTGCCGGTTTCTGTGTGGGTGCGTGCCGGCGTGTGTTTGTATATGCGCATTGTTGTCTCTTATACTATATTAAAACATATCAGCCTCATATATGAACACATATACACAACACACATATGTGATACAAATGCACACACACACACATCATTATAACCTTGTGGGTCTCTACGAATGTATGGGTATCACACGCACACAAGAACATACGCAATACACTGCGTAACCACACACTTGCACTGCATACTCCTACCATGAATGCATATTTTTCAGCACGTACACGCAAACGTACGTGCGCGCTCACACACACACACACACACACACAGACAACACACACACACACACACACACACACACACACACACACACACACACACACATACACACACACAAACGCGCGCGCGATAAAACCCATGTTCCTCCACCAGACGTCCTTTTTTAACTGTGGTAAAGTAAATTCTTTTTCCTTCTCCGCCCAATCGCACTGCACTGCACACATACACACACCCTGCCCGTCTCTCTGTCTCTGTGTGTCTGTCTGTCTGTCTGTCTCTCTCTTTGTTTCTCTCTGCTCTTGTCTGTCTCTCTGTTTCTGTCTGTCTGTCTGTCTCTCTCTTTGTTTCTCTCTCTCTCTCTGTCTGTCTCTCTGTTTCTGTCTGTCTGTCTGTCTCTCTCTTTGTTTCTCTCTCTCTTGTCTGTCTCTCTGTCTCTGTCTGTCTGTCTGTCTTCTCTCTCTTACATACACACATACACGCACAGACACACACACACACACACACACACACACACACACACACACACACACACACACACACACACACGCTAACTCACACATATCTCCTTAACGGTCAGGGCTCAGTAGGAGGCAGTTTTTGGGGGGCGGCGGCTGGGATTTGAACACGTACATCACTTTCACATAACATGACACCTCCCGGCAGGAGAAACAAGAAACAAGATGGTTAAGTTACAGCAGCGTTCTCCCTTACATTTACGACAATATATATTTAAACAAATATGAAAAACCGCAAGTTAGATGTGAAATATATATGAACGGAAGACGGGCGCGATAATCGAGCAGTAGGACA
>CM060307.1:34885297-34900297 GCA_030674185.1 Monoplex corrugatus | reverse complement strand
AGAGAGAGAGAGAGAGAGAGAGAGAGAGAGAGAGGGGAGAGAGAGAGAAGTACAAACAGAGAAAGTGGGGGAAAGGTTCTGAACAATCTCAAGAGACGTCAGAGATGTACGTCCAATCTTACTGTAGCCTACTACATACATAGCCGAGGACATGGCACGTCCGCGAGCCGATGGCAGTAACAGTCACCATCATCTTGTCCCTGTCTTCAAACACACACTAACGTATACTTATGAAATAATTTCGACACCTGTGTGATTCATGTGCGCATTCCAAGGCTATAGCACTTTCCAACTCGCGTGCAATCAGCACACATTCTGAATTTAACAGTGAAGTTGGTATGTCATTGTAACTTTATTGACATCCCATGCGTTGAGACTATTTTTCGACGTAGAAGATTGAAAGCAACAATCCTATTAACGTTTCTTTAAATATTACCCCACAAACTGATATTTCGAGTGAAATTCCAGGCCGCCACACTAAACACTGGCTTGTCCGCTGACCATTTTATTGTTTCCATCATTCTGATAGCGTTACCTTAGTGTTTGCTGGGTCATAGGTCCCTCTCTCCCCTCCCTCCCCCGCACTCGTTCCCCCATTTCGAAACCTAGCCAGCACATAGGATTTACGCAGATTCAAGGAGTCTGCCAGATAACTGCTTGCCGATTTTGGTAAGCGCATATGGCATTGTCCGAGTGCGATGACTCCATCTTGAACAAAAATATCCAGTGCAGATTGTGTGTTTAACGATACAGTTGTTGTTGGTTGTCAGCATGGCTCTGTTGACTTGCCATACGTTGAGTTTCTTCTACATGGAAGATCGGTAACAACAATCGATTGATGTTTCTTTGAAGATTATCCCAGGAATGACTGACTGGAATTGCCGGCAGCAGTGCCTCCGCTATTTACGAACCATCCCAATTTTTGTCAAAAATGTTCTTCAGCTGTCGAAGAAAATTTAGAGAGTAAACAGACGCAATTAATTCAAAAGTCGAATTCCTGTCTATCTTACCCCAAAGGAAAACTCCACGCATGACATAAGAATTCACCAAAGATTGCAAGTTAACAAGAAACACCTCGAGGGTGAGGGTGGGGGACCCAGAGCACCAATGCCCTGCCACTCTCCGGACAATGACCTCCCAAGCTCCTGAAACCACTCGATAGTAATTTCATCAATAAAAGTCGGGGTGAGGGGTGGGGTGGGCTGTCTATGCCTTGCATGACCTATCCGGATCCAGTCATCGATTACCTTGTTTACAAACTGAGTACCAAGATGAGGAGATGACAAACCCCGGGATATATCCACACAGCGAGCACCAAAGGGAGACGACAAACCCCGGGATATAGCCACACAGCGAACACCAAAGGGAGATGACAAACCCCAGGATATAGCCACACAACACACACCAAAGGAAGATGACAAACCCCAGGATATAGCCACACAGCGAACACCAAAGGGAGACACCAGAACCCCGGGATATAGCCACACAGCGAACACCAAAGGGAGATGACAAACCCCGGGATATAGCCACACAACACGCACCAAAGGGAGATGACAAACCCCAGGATATAGCCACACAGCGAACACCAAAGGGAGACACCAGAACCCCGGGATATAGCCACACAACACGCACCAAAGGGAGATGACAAACCCCGGGATATAGCCAAACACAACACGCACCAAAGGGAGAAGACAAACCCCGGGATATAGCCACACAACACGCACCAAAGGGAGACGACAAACCCCGAGATATAGCCACACAACACGCACCAAAGGGAGACGACAAACCCCGAGATATAGCCACACAACACACACCAAAGGGAGACGACAACCCCCGGGATATAGCCACACAACACACACCAAAGGGAGACGACAACCCCCGGGATATAGCCACACAACACGCACCAAAGGGAGATGACAAACCCCGGGATATAGCCACACAACACGCACCAAAGGGAGATGACAAACCCCGGGATATAGCCACACAACACGCACCGAAGGGAGATGACAAACCCCGAGATATAGCCACTCAACACGCACCAAAGGGAGATGACAAACCCCGGGATATAGCCACACAACACGCACCAAAGGGAGATAACAAACCCCGGGATATAGCCACACAACACGCACCAAAGGGAGACGACAAACCCCGGGATATAGCCACACAACACGCACCAAAGAGAGATGACAAACCCCGGGATATAGCCACACAACACGCACCAAAGGGAGACGACAAACCCCAGGATATAGCCACACAACACGCACCAAAGGGAGATGACAAACCCCGGGATATAGCCACACAACACGCACGAAAGGGAGACGACAAACCCCAGGATATAGCCACACAACACGCACCAAAGGGAGATGACAAACCCCGGGATATAGCCACACAACACGCATCAAAGGGAGACGACAAACCCCGGGATATAGCCACACAACACACACCAAAGGGAGATGACAAACCCCGGGATATAGCCACACAACACACACCAAAGGGAGACGACAAACCCCAGGATATAGCCACACATCACGCACCAAAGGGAGACGACAAACCCCAGGATATAGCCACATAACACGCACCAAAGGGCGACGACAAACCCCGAGATATAGCCACACAACACGCACCAAAGGGAGATGACAAACCCCGGGATAAGCCACACAACACGCACCAAAGGGAGACGACAAACCCCGGGATATAGCCACACAACACACACCAAAGGGAGATGACAAACCCCGAGATATAGCCACACAACACACACCAAAGTGAGACGACAAACCCCGGGATATAGCCACACAACACGCACCAAAGGGAGATGACAAACCCGGGATATAGCCACACAACACGCACCAAAGGGAGATGACAAACCCCAGGATATAGCCACACAACACGCACCAAAAGGGAGATGACAAACCCGGGATATAGCCACACAACATGCACCAAAGGGAGACGACAAACCCCGAGATATAGCCACACAACACGCACCAAAGGGAGATGACAAACCCCGGGATATAGCCACACATCACGCACCAAAGGGAGACGACAAACCCCAGGATATAGCCACACAACACGCACCAAAGGGAGACGACAAACCCGGGATATAGCCACACAACACACACCAAAGGGAGACGACAAACCCCGGGATATAGCCACACAACACGCACCAAAGGGAGATGACAAACCCCAGGATATAGCGACACAACACGCACCAAAGGGAGATGACAAACCCCAGGATATAGCCACACAACACGCACCAAAGGGAGATGACAAACCCCAGGATATAGCCACACAACACGCACCAAAGGGAGATGACAAACCCCAGGATATAGCCACACAACACGCACCAAAGGGAGATGACAAACCCCAGGATATAGCCACACAACACGCACCAAATGGAGACGACAAACCCCGGGATATAGCCACACAACACGCACCAAAGGGAGATGACAAACCCCGGGATATAGCCACACAACACGCACCAAAGGGAGATGACAAACCCCAGGATATAGCCACACAACACGCACCAAAGGGAGACGACAAACCCCAGGATATAGACACACAACACGCACCAAAGGGAGACGACAAACTCCGGGATATAGCCACACAACACACACCAAAGGGAGACGACAAACCCCGGGATATAGCCACACAACACGCACCAAAGGGAGACGACAACCCCCGGGATATAGTCACACAACACACACCAAAGGGCGACGACAAACCCCGGGATATAGCCACACATCACGCACCAAAGGGAGATGACAAACCCCGGGATATAGCCACACATCACGCACCAAAGGGAGATGACAAACCCCGGGATAAGCCACACATCACGCACCAAAGGGAGATGACAAACCCCGGGATATAGCCACACAACACGCACCAAAGGGAGATGACAAACCCCGAGATATAGCCACACAACACGCACCAAAGGGAGACGACAAACCCCGGGATATAGCCACACAACACACACCAAAGGGAGACGACAAACCCCGAGATATAGCCACACAACACGCACCAAAGGGAGACGACAAACCCCGAGATATAGCCACACAACACGCACCAAAGGGAGACAACAAACCCCGGGATAAGCCACACAACACGCACCAAAGGGAGACGACAAACTCCGGGATATAGCCACACAACACACACCAAAGGGAGACGACAAACCCCGAGATATAGCCACACAACACGCACCAAAGGGAGACGACAACCCCCGGGATATAGCCACATAACACACACCAAAGGGCGACGACAAACCCCGGGATATAGCCACACAACACGTACCAAAGGAGATGACAAACCCCGAGATATAGCCACACAGCGAGAACCAAAGGGAGACGACAAACCCCGAGATATAGCCACACAACACGCACCAAAGGAAGATGACAAACCCCGGGATATAGCCACACAACACGCACCAAAGGGAGACGACAAACCCCGGGATATAGCCACACATCACGCACCAAAGGGAGATGACAAACCCCGGGATATAGCCACACAACACGCACCAAAGGGAGATGACAAACCCCGGGATATAGCCACACAACACGCACCAAAGGGAGATGACAAACCCCGGGATATAGCCACACAACACGCACCAAAGGGAGATGACAAACCCCAGGAATAGCCAACACAACACGCACCAAAGGAGATGACAAACCCCGGGATATAGCCACACATCACGCACCAAAGGGAGATGACAAACCCCAGGATATAGCCACACAACACGCACCAAAGGCGATGACAAACCCCGGGATATAGCCACACAACACGCACCAAAGGAGATGACAAACCCCAGGATATAGCCACACAACACGCACCAAAGGGAGATGACAAACCCCGGGATATAGCCACACACACGCACCAAAGGGAGACGACAAACCCCGGGACATAGCCAACACAACACGCACCAAAGGGAGACGACAAACCCCGAGATATAGCCACACAACACGCACCAAAGGGAGACGACAACCCCCGGGATATAGCCACACAACACACACCAAAGGGCGACGACAAACCCCAGGATATAGCCACACAACACGCACCAAAGGGAGACGACAAACCCCGGGATATAGCCACACAGCGAGAACCAAAGGGAGATGACAAACCCCGAGATATAGCCACACAACACGCACCAAAGGAAGATGACAAACCCCGAGATATAGCCACACAGCGAGAACCAAAGGGAGACGACAAACCCCGAGATATAGCCACACAACACGCACCAAAGGAAGATGACAAACCCCGGGATATAGCCACACAACACGCACCAAAGGGAGACGACAAACCCCGGGATATAGCCACACATCACGCACCAAAGGGAGATGACAAACCCCGGGATATAGCCACACAACACGCACCAAAGGGCGATGACAAACCCCGGGATATAGCCACACAACACGCACCGAAGGGAGATGACAAACCCCAGGATATAGCCACACAACACGCACCGAAGGGAGATGACAAACCCCAGGATATAGCCACACAACACGCACCAAAGGGAGATGACAAACCCCAGGATATAGCCACACAACACGCACCAAAGGGAGATGACAAACCCCGGGATATAGCCACACATCACGCACCAAAGGGAGACGACAAACCCCGGGACATAGCCAAACACAACACGCACCAAAGGAAGATGACAAACCCCGGGATATAGCCACACATCACGCACCAAAAGGAGATGACAAACCCCGGGACATAGCCAAACACAACACGCACCAAAGGAAGATGACAAACCCCGGGATATAGCCACACATCACGCACCAAAGGGAGACGACAAACCCCGGGACATAGCCAAACACAACACGCACCAAAGGAAGATGACAAACCCCGGGATATAGCCACACATCACGCACCAAAGGGAGACGACAAACCCCGGACATAGCCAAACACAACACGCACCAAAGGAAGATGACAAACCCCGGGATATAGCCACACATCACGCACCAAAGGGAGACGACAAACCCCGGGACATAGCCAAACCACAACACGCACCAAAGGAAGAGACAAACCCCGGGATATAGCCACACAACACGCACAAAAGGAGATGACAAACCCCGAGATATAGCCACACAACACGCACCAAAGGGAGACGACAAACCCCGAGATATAGCCACAAACACGCACCAAAGGGAGACGACAACCCCGGGATATAGCCACACACACCACACCAAAGGGCGACGACAAACCGATATAGCCACACAAACAGCACCAAAGGGAGACGACAAACCCGGGATATAGCCACACAGCGAACCAAATGGAATGACAAACCCCGAGATATAGCCACACAACACGCACCAAAGGAAGATGACAAACCCCGAGATATAGCCACACAGCGAGAACCAAAGGGAGACGACAAACCCCGAGATATAGCCACACAACACGCACCAAAGGAAGATGACAAACCCCGGGATATAGCCACACAACACGCACCAAAGGGAGACGACAAACCCCCGGGATATAGCCACACATCACGCACCAAAGGGAGATGACAAACCCCGGGATATAGCCACACAACACGCACCAAAGGGCGATGACAAACCCCGGGATATAGCCACACAACACGCACCGAAGGGAGATGACAAACCCCAGGATATAGCCACACAACACGCACCGAAGGGAGATGACAAACCCCAGGATATAGCCACACAACACGCACCAAAGGGAGATGACAAACCCCAGGATATAGCCACACAACACGCACCAAAGGGAGATGACAAACCCCGGGATATAGCCACACATCACGCACCAAAGGGAGACGACAAACCCCGGGACATAGCCAAACACAACACGCACCAAAGGAAGATGACAAACCCCGGGATATAGCCACACATCACGCACCAAAGGGAGACGACAAACCCCGGGACATAGCCAAACACAACACGCACCAAAGGAAGATGACAAACCCCGGGATATAGCCACACATCACGCACCAAAGGGAGACGACAAACCCCGGGACATAGCCAAACACAACACGCACCAAAGGAAGATGACAAACCCCGGGATACAGCCACACAACACGCACCAAAGGGAGATGACAAACCCCGGATATAGCCACACAACACGCACCAAAGGGAGATGACAAACCCCGGGATATAGCCACACAACACGCACCAAAGGGGACGACAAACCCCAGGATATAGCCACACAACACGCACCAAAGGGCGATGACAAACCCCAGGCAAAGGGAGACGACAAACCCCGGGATATATCCACACAACCAAGAGAGAACGGAAGAACCCTCTCTCGTGCCACTTTGGTCTTCATCTCTGTTTCTGGCAGTCCGTCCTGCCACTGCTCGCATAGCTGCCAGCTCCTTCTCCCTTACCATATTCTCGACAGTTAGCAGTTGGTCAATGGGTCAAGTGGTCAGTAAAACATCGAATTCCAGTTTGATCACAGGTATGGTTTCGATCCTGCCTGGGTGCCTCCCACCCAGTGGCAAAAGGGTAGAGATGTTTTCAATCTCTTGGGCCAAAATACGCGATAACCTGTTAGTGCCTGACACCCACCCACCCCCACCCTTTGTCTCTATACGCACACAGTTTATCATTATGGAATCCTAAAAACACCCAGCATGAATGCCCATGGAAGACGGAATATGCAGACTATCATCATCATAATGATCACGTGCCCTGCCGCATGGCGTTGGCAATCATACGAATCTATCTTTTGTCGCTGCAAGTACATTTCTGTCTTCATCCATTCCACAAGTCCGTCCGATATTTTCTCCCTGGGTCTTCGTTGTGTTCTCTTGCCCTCCAGCTTTCCTGTTGTGACCGGGTGCTCTAATTTCTCTTTCTTCATTAAATGTCCTATACATGTTGTTTGTCATTTCCTAATCTCTTTTTTTTTCTTTATTATTAATGTTCTTTTTGTGTCTGCGTCCTTCAAGACTGTCTCGTTTGTTTTCTTTGCTGTCTATGAAACTCTTCTCTTAGAAACCACATTTCAGCTGCCTCAATCTTGTTCTGAATTATGCAGACTATACCGTATAATATATATAATATATATATATATATATATATATATATATATTATATTTAATATATATAATATATATTATTATTAAAACAGCAAACACGCCTTCGGAGAGAATCCGTACGCTTAAAAATTTAAGCAAACAAAACAAAACAAAGACACCACCACCACCCCCCAAAAAAACAAAAAAAACAAAACAAAAAACAAACAAAAACAAAACAAAACAAACAAACAAACAAAAAAAACAACAAAAGCCCCAAGCAGCTAACCAACTAAACAAAAACAACCAAACGAAACAACCAACCAACCAACCAACCAACCAAAAAGCAACCAAAAATAACATCAAAGAAAGACAACACCATCCTCGTCGCTTTGTAGAGGCAAGTCCTTTTGTCCAGAGCTGATCCTAGGGCGACGCTCAGCACGCAGAATCAACAATTGGAGGTCAAACAGGAGTTAGATTGTCATTAAATTTTACCACTTTACAATGGTCAACATTTTCGGCGGAGAAGGGAGGGGCAAGAACTACGAAACTGTCGTCCATAGCTGTGAAATACCTCTCGCATTGCTGTGCAGATCAGCAGATGAACAGCAGTGTCTTAAAGGCCCGGCATCTGATCCGGCGGATCTGGTGAGAAGGGCTAGATCCAGTTCAAAGATTTTCATCTCCGCGTGCGCGCTGTGTTCGTGTTATAGCAGAGTGGTGCACTACGAGGGTTCCACACATATTCACACATGCACATGGGTATGTAAGTTATAGTATGGTCAAGCTGAAACAGACAGTGTTATGCCTGCAACCCTATTGCAGCCCCAGAAAAGTGCCACAGACCTGAACATTCATTTTTAGGTCGGTACGTGCCAAGCGGGACGCGCGCGCCAGACACTAGCTCCATCCATCATGGTTCAAATCTGCCCTGATTTGAAATGTTTCTATCGATTTGCCTCAACATTTTCGATTAATGTCACATTATAATTAACTCAGTATCAGGAGGTGATAATAGCTACCATTCTACTAAATATGAAGTTGTGCTGTTGCTTATGCATTTCGAACTGCTTGAGAAAACGTGAAGATGTGATGCCTGCTGTTTACAAGGGTTAGAGAGAAGCGGACATCTCGAGCACACGGCGCTTTATATAGTCCTGCCGTGGCTTTGAAGGATTAGAGTTTCGCGCCCAAAACCATAAAAGGTGACCACCTGGACGCAGTGTCACTACAGTACCCAGGTCGTGAAGGATCAGTCAGCACATATCTTTGGTTGTCTTTGTGTTTAGTCTTGTTCTTAGAAGACTCTTGCTTGTCTTAAATTGCTTTAGGGGCCAGCAGAAAATTGGAATCGTGAGGTCAATAATAGTTTTGCTACTCCCACCCCGAAGTGCCCCGCCACTATTGCAAAGGCATTTCTTTTGAAATGGACATCCGGAGAAGTGTGTGTCCAGGTTTGCACTGACCATTGTCCGAGCATGTCTGTGTCACGTAGCAGTTCCTCTTTGAAAGGAGGAAGAAGTCATACCATACTGCTATTATTCTCTTTTGAAAGATTGCTTCAATCCTTCAGTACGGTGCACTGAACTGCGACCTAAAAAAAAAAGAAAAAAAGGGACATCGGAAAGTAAGACTTGTGTGAACTTTTTTAGCTGAACACATTTCCTATATCTGGTTATCATCATCTGTAAGCACCTGCTAAAGTCACGTTTTTCTGTACTGTCTCACATAGTTCAGGGCTGCCTTTTCATGCATATGTTCATGAATAAAGAGTCATATGAAATGTTTTAGATGAGTAATCTAAATCATTACAAACCTAATTTTAATACACTTATGGGTATAGTTTGAGAGGGACTGGAGAAAGGCTATCTCGAATAACGCTATGTATAGTTAGAGGACTGGAGAAGGCTATCTCGATACTATGGTAAGTTGAGGACTGAAGGCTACTCGAATACGCTATGTAAGTTGAGAGGGACTGAGAAGGCTCTCGAATAACGCTATGGTATAGTTTGAGAGGGACTGGAGAAAGCTGTCCGAATAACGCTATGAATTGGAGGACTGAGAAAGCGTCTCAATACGCAGGTATAGTTTGAGAGGACTGGAGAAAGCTGTCTCGAATAACGCAGGAATTTGAAGGACTGGGGAAGGCGTCTCGAATAACGCTATGGTATAGTTTGAGAGGGCTATCTCCAATATATGACAGTGGGGCGGACATCCCAAACCCAGCGGGTCGCATGTGGGTGGACAGTGGATGGCCTTCAGACATGAACTTTCTTTTTATCCTCTGTGCTCGCGGGTTTTTCCCCCTCTTTCTACGTTCCCTTAATGGCCACGGAAGCTTACACAGATTTTACAAAGCGATGATGATGATGATGATTTGATGTGGATGATAACCATGATCGGTATTCATGTCGTTTTGGCACTCCCATGGGGATGCCGGGGGCTCTTTCAGTATAAATAGTATCCTCGTCTTCTGGAAATTCTGTGCTAGAAATTTCCTCTTTTCTGCCACTCTCTTTGTTTCTTTCTTCCTCCTTTGCTTTCTGTCATTTCTTCCTATCATTTTCTGCCTTGCTGGTTCATTCACCTGTATGTGTTCGATAACGTCTTACATATTTTCTCTTAGGATTGATAATTGGGTACATGTGTTGAGTGCATTTTTGACTTTAGGGATATGAGACACGCGGAAGCCATTCTAGGTAATTTAAGCCTGTTTTTGTACATGTTTTAGTGTCCTTATTTACGTTTTATATTTGTAGTCAGGTAAATTTTTTAAATCCCCTGTGGGATAAATTGGACGGAGTGGTCAACGCCAGGGCATCTCCTTAGATTATGTGCGCAAATGCATTGATATAATTACTTAATTTTCTTTTTCTTTCTTTTCCTGTTGAAGTATTGTGTATGTTTTGAACTGATTATAGCCCTGATATGGCTCTACACAGTCGACTGGGCTTTAAACAACAACAATAACAATGTCGTTTTGGCGAAAGTATTACTACGAATCTGTCGTACCAGATCTTACTACTGTTGTCCTATAATCCTGAGGTTTTTAGGAGAGTGAGATGGTAGAGATCTCAACTCTTCTCCGGGACCAGCATTATGGAAGCGGTGCCCGTCTCCTCTCCCTCGCTCTTTACATTTCCCTAACTTTGTAAAGAAACCCAGGCACCCGTTCATAGCTAAGTAAATTGTGGCTGCATGCACATATAATGTTCCACGAAGTGATTCAAAACCCGTGCACGCTCGTATAGACAGATTGGAAGCCAGTGTTCTATCTCTGCACCAATCAGGCCTCCAGGGTAGGGTGATAGGAGTCAAAAACTTTCTTTTCGTAGACTTGCACGTAAAAGTTAGCTTATTGGACAATATTGAGGACCCCATGCCTGTCTATGTCAGTCGGAGTTTTCATTGTACCTGCAACAGGTGGTACTCAGTCCTAGTTTTGGGAAGGTAGAGCTTTTATGGACAACAGAGAAAAACAAACCCACAAGACAGTCTTAAAGGGAGGCAGACACAAAAAGAACATTACTGAAGAAGAGTAGGAAAAGACAAGCGACATTCATAGGACATTTTATGATGCAAGAAATATTAGAGCACCTAGTCACAACAGGAAAGTTGGAGGGAAAAGGATCACCAGGTAGACCCAGGGAGAAAATATTGGACGAACTTGCGGAGTGGATGAAGACAGACAGGATGGGAGATGTACTTGCAGCGACAAAAGATAGATTCGTCTGGAAGACGTTGATCGCCTACGCCATGCGGCAGGGCACATGATGATGAGAGCTTTCCCCTTCCAAGGCTCCAGTTTTGTTCTTCTTCTGATTCCATAACCAGTATGGAAGACTGACGTGATGTAGCGAACAGACAGGATGCTTTATTTCTGCCTCTGCTGTGCAGCACCAAACGGTGTAGGCATGCTAAGATTGGTCTGGTCTTTGATGTTTTCCATCCAGCTCTTTTTCTGTCGACCTCTACAATGGCTTCCTTCCATGGTAGCCTGAAGGATGGTCTTAGACAATGTCTCATGGCGGGTAACATGACCAAACCAAACAAGCTTCTGTCGTTTCACAATTTGCCAGAAGCAATGTTCCCGTTGACTGAAATAGGATATGCGAAGCAGTTTACTCAGACCTGTAACCTCAAAAGCCTTTGCTCTCTTCTCTCTCTTTCTCTCTTGAGTCAGCAAGCTGAGTCAAAGTTTCATGTCAGCGCAGGAGGATGGAGACTACGAGTGATTTGTACAGTCTGTACTTGGTGACGAAGTTGATGGTGCTGCTTACCAAGGTTGTGTTCATTTAACCATCGTTGCCATTACTGTTGCAATCCTGGTGCTTTTTCTGTTGTGCCGCTGCCATCTTCGGTCAGGTTAGTCTGCAGGTACTTGGAATTGGAATTATCGGCTTGTTCAAGTTCCAGTCTACTTAGGTGTCAATGTGTACTTACCCGTGTTCTGGGTAAGGAAATGTGAGACAGAGGATTGGGATAGGATTTGACCACAATCGACTCTGGTGAAAAAAGAAAACCCAAATATGTCTGTCACTTTATTACCTTACAACCTGTGGACTGGGGTCTGTAATGTTTTATTGTGGACCTCATTTATATGGAGGTTCACGGAGCACTAGTTTTCTTTCAATTATTTTTTTCTTATTTTTCTTTTTGAAGTGCTTCACATGCCCTTCTCCATCTGTACTTTCTTTTTAAAATTTTTTTAAATCTTAAGTTGTTTTTTTTTTGTTCAGACATAAATTGGCGAGATACTATTCATAATCTACAGTCTGTATGTTTATCCATATATGGACCGTTTAACATTTTCCTTAGTCTTTTACAACATGGTATCTTGCTTGGCTTTTTATGTAACCAAATGTATAGATGTGTGTAATTGCGTGTGTTCTGTAGTAACTTTGACAAATGCAAAACTATTTTAAAGCACACATGTTCATCATTATTGATAACAAGATCAGTAATTTTGAGATAAAAGATGTCTGCAAATATCCCGTTCCCTCTGCTTATGCGTATGTGCACATGTGCATGCTCAGGTGTATGTACGGTTATGTGCTTATGCGCTTATGTGTGAACACATGAGTGTGTGTTCATAGGCAAACGCGTTTATGCGTGTGCATGTGTATGTTTGTTTTGTCATCTATGCTTTATAGCTTGTTTGAAAATTAATTACACGAAAACTTTTTTTTTATACTGATACATATCTATCCAATAAGTCTCAGTCTGAAGAACACTTATAAATGCAGTTTGAGTAACTTACCTGACATAGTTTCATATTAATCGTTTTAGAAAACCAGACACAGATTAGAAAAATGAACCAGTATCATCCCTAGCAACAACTTAACAAAAAACGAAAACCAAAACAACACACACACACAGAAACACACACAGACACCCCCCCCCCCCCAACACACACACACACACACAACTTGAAGTTTCATTATGTTTGCGAAGTACGGTGTATTGGAAAGCTGAAACGAGCGAGGTGAAGTGAGAGCAGTCAATGACACAGGGAGGAGAAGGCAGAAGATGAAGCAGGAAAAGACAAGATCTCATGGCTCTGGGGGCCTACATGCACAGATATCCATCATGCCACACCAGGCGCTCGAGGCACAGAAATGTTCCAGCACAGCAAAGCGAGTCTTGGTAGGTTATGTCTCTGATACAATGGGGTTTGTGGCCGTTCTGTGAAACAACTGTTTTCTGTGGAGGGGTGCCAGAAGCAGGAAGGCCATTCTCCAGCATGGGGTACACTACAGATACCCGAATACCTCAAGGAAGAGGTTCTTATCTGGGAAATCCAGAGGATGCCAAACACAGTTCTGGCTGTGATGTGTATGGTATCGCTACTGAACCCGAAGATGAGAGAGAGAGAGAGAGAGAGAGAGAGAGAGAGAGGGGGGGGGGGAGGGAGAGAGATAGAGAGGGAGACAGAGAGAGACACACACACAGAGGGGGAAAGAGAGAGACAGAGCTAGAGAGATAGACAGACAGACAGAAAAACAAAGAGAGAGAGAGAGAGAATCTAGATAGATAGATAGACAAACAGATAGATAGATAGATAGATAGATAGACAGATAGATAGATAGATAGATAGAGAGAGAGAGAGTGGGGAGAGAGAGAGAGAGAGAGTGGGGAGAGAGAGAGAGATACAGAGATTGACTGAAAGAGACAGGGAGAGAGGGAGAGAGAGAGTGGGAGAGAGAGAGGGAGGATGGAGACAGAGAGAGAGACAGAGAGACAGACAGAGAGAGAGAGGAGAGGAGACAGAGAGAGAAAGAGAAAGACAGAGAGAGACAAAGGAGAGAGAGACAGAGAGAGACAGAGAGAGAAAGAGAAAGAGAGAGATACAGGCACACAGACAGACAAACAAACAGACGCCCACACAAACAACATACACCTATTGATACATAGAGATAACCCCCAAGCTTCTTCTAACCCGAACGCTTCCGATCTCGGCATCTCAAGTATCTGTTCCCCAATTCCAGCCCCTTCCTTCCTACCCGTAAGAAATGTCAGAGGACACACTATAGGGGTGTATGGTGGCCAGAAGCCGAGGGAGGCCTGCAGATATGATACCCGTCAGTCAACATGATGCCCTCTCTTCTTCCCTTATACTTACACCATCATGCTTCGAGTCTTTTGCACTCAGATGATCCTTGACTTCTTTATGGACTCGGTGAACTCCCCCTCTCGTGCCCTCCCCCCCCCCTTTCCTACCTATCCCCTCTCCCCCCCCCCTCCCCTGTCAGGTCTAAATTATTTTCCCTCTCTCTATCCGTTCAGGGATTGTTTCGACTCAAATAGTCAGTCCCGTGGTCTGGATTTGTTCTACTATGAATTTTTATTACCATAGCACTTTTATTACTGCAATTGTGTGTATGTGTGTTTTTATTTATGATTGCTGTAATGCTTGTTTTATGAGGGCAACAATGCGTTTATCGAAGAGTGTTGTGATGGAATAGATAAACATCGGACTTCCTGCTCAAAGATCCTGTGTGAGTTCGATCGACCTAATTACCTCCCCCATG
>CM060307.1:34862797-34867797 GCA_030674185.1 Monoplex corrugatus | reverse complement strand
GCGGACCAACAGCTTATAAGCTGCCCCCCTGATCTTCTTAGGCATGTCACTTGTGTTTCGCCTCACAAAACCGAGCTGCTGGCAGGCCTTCTTGACTATGCTGTCGATGTGAGCTGTCCACTGAAGTCGTTGGATAGCAGTATTCCTAGGTACTTCTGGTTGACTCATTTCCTCCAGCTCACTGTTGTGGATGTAGTACTTGCTACAGATTGGAGAACTTGGTTGGCGAGAAGCATAGGACGGCACATTTTGAGGCATTTAAATTCATCAGCCATTTATCCTCCTACTGATTAAGCCGATTGAGGTCCTCTTGTAGTTTCTTGCTGTCATCTGCAGACTGTATCTCACGATAGAGGACACAATCGTCGGCAAATAGGTGGATGGATGATGACAGATTGTCTGGCAGATTGTTGATATACAGAAGAAACAATACCGGGCCCATGACTGTTCCCTGAGGCACACCGGACATTACTGGGGTTGGTGCTGATGTTTCGCCTTCCAGGGTCACCGACTGTGTGCGCTGAGTCAAGAAAGATCGTATCCACATCAGTGTGCTGCCTCTTATCCCGTAGTGAATGTGCTTCTTGAGGAGACTTTCATGCGGAACCTTGTCGAAGGCCTTTGTGAAGTCTAATACCATCATGTCGATCTGCTTCCTGCGCTTGTATGCGTCGGCTAGGTCGTGAGCTGTGTGTAATACTTGTGTTTCGCACGAATGCTCGGCACGAAACCCATGTTGGTATTCAGATAGTATGTTGTTGTCATCGGCATGCTGCATGATTGTAGACACTACGATGTGCTCGAGAATCTTTGAGGTGACACATGTGAGCGACACTGGTCGATAATTGCGGCTCTGGTCTTATCACCTTTCTTAAAAATAGGCACAATGTTCGCCTGCTTCCATTCGTCTGGCACAATACCGGATGTAAGAGACTGGTTGTAGATGATGGTTAGAAACGGGCTGATGTCACATGCCAACTCTTTCAGGACTCTAGTTGGTACCTCGTTGGGAACGGTGGCTTTATGAGCTTTTAGGTTTTTAGGAGCTTCTCGATCCCCTTGTTCTCAACGTGGATGTCCGGCATTGGGGGAAACGGTGGGGTGTTCATGTCCGGGATCTTGCTGGTGTCCTCTTTTGTGAAAACTGACTCAAACTGTGAGGCCAGTATATTGGCTTTGGCTTGGCTCCCAGACTGTAGCCTTCCACTGTCATCTCGTAGTTGCTGTAAGCCTACCTAGTCGACCTTCAGTTTCTTGACGTAACTGTAGAATGCCTTAGGGTTGTCACTGAGGCTGTCACCCACAATATCATTCACGTAGTTCCGCCTGGCTTTACGCAGCGCTTTCTAAGTGGCTTTGCGAAGCTTGATAAATTTTCTTATAGAAAAAAGTGTTCTGAAATCTGACAGTTCCAGGTTTTGAATTATAAGTTCACAGACACAATAACAATTTATTCCGGAATGTGTGAGCATTTATTCACAAAACGCAGTAGTTTGTCTTTGTCACGGCAGTTTTGTTCATTTTTTCTCTCTCCTTTTCATCTCATTTGGGGACAGGGGTGTTTGGTTGGGTCAGTGTATTTGTGTATTTTTGCATGCTTTTGCACAGAGATTGTGAACAGCTCCGTCAACTCGTGTTTGTAACCTAAGATATGTTTTACGTGGGTCTGGTGTGTGTAAATTTTGTGTGTTTTTGGTGCTGTTTTTGCGAACAGTTTTTTCTGTCAACCTGTGTTGGAGGGCTAAATCATGGATTATCTGGTACCCTGTGTGGACATATTTTTGCGTGTTTTTCTTCGCTGTAGTTTTTTTGAACAGTTGTTCTGAACTTGTTGTGTTGGCTGAATGGGAAAAGAGTTGGCAGTTGGTGTCGGGCCCCCCTCTGCAACGGACGGTTTGCAGTTATGGGGGTGGGGTCTGCCAGTTCTGATCAGAAGAGTTTCGTGTTGAGGAGTCAGTTGGTGTTTGGTGCCCCTCTGCTACGGACGGTTTGCAGTTGGGTGTATGGGGCCAGTTTCTGGTCAGAGGCTCCACTTGTAGATGGATTTCATGTCCTAGAAGTGGGTAGAGGTCTATGTTTGTTGGCATGTAACCAGGAGTGAATCGACATCTGTTTCCCTCTGCTACAGTCGGTCTGCGGTGGGTGCAGTAGTCAGTCATTCAAATTATGTCAATGTTGTTATATGGAGTCTAGAGTGGCTGTGTCTTTGTTGACATGCAACCAGGAGTGAATCGACGTCTGTTTCCCTCTGCTACAGTCGGTATGCGGATGGGTGTAGTGGACAATCATTCAAATTGTTGTCAACGTTGTTATATGGAAGTCTAGAGTGTATGTGTCGTTGTCAGGCATGTAACCAGCAGTGAATGGTTGTCTGCTCTCCTTTGCTGCAGTTGATGTGTGGTTTAGTGGCTAGATTGGGTATTGGTAGGGTTGGTTCGTCGATATATATATAAGTGAATAAGTTTTGCTGCCGTGTCTAATCAAAGCTGTTTATATACCTACGGGTCAGTAGGGGAGGTTGTGTTCTTAGTTACGCCAGCGTGAGGGGAGAAGATCACCAGTGTCCTGTGCCAGTCGTCGTTGCTGTCCATGTTGGTCCTGGCTGTACGATGAGGTGTACGTGTCCGAGCTCTGGTAAGCGACGAGCGTCCGAGGCAGGTGCAGCTAGTGGGGCTTTTACGGCAGCGACTTCCGGCAGGATCGACGGTAACTTCCACGCCACGAGCCTACGGCCCAGCCATTCTACTGGGCTCGTTTCCTTGGCACCACCCTTCGCAGGACTCCACGTCTGCTGTAGCGAGCATCTTCTCTTCGTTTTCGTCGGTTGCTTCATTCGGCGCCTGTTCGCCATGCCAAGCGTCGAGAGACTCGTTAGAGATTGGAAACCCTAGCATCGGAACGTCGTTATGGACCGAAATCGTCACCCTTTGTGAAACTAAGTGTTGAAGGGACTGAGACAAGCAGAATGTAGGCCTATGTACGTGGTTACTTAGGTGTTTATTGCCAGCGTTTAACTTCTGTGAGTGTGTGCGTTTGCTGACGTTCTACGTGAATTCAGGGGTTTTGAAGATTTAAAATGTATTCAATGTTGGTTTTGGGGTGCCACCCCTAGTAATTCTATACTTACGTATGTGATCTGTGCGAATGGTTCGTCATGTTGTCTCGTATGATCAGTAATAATCTCTGTGCAACTGTACTTTGTCCAAGTATTTTTCTCATTTAGATCGTGAGAGAGGGTGTTATAGCTGATAGGTCTGTTTCTCTGTCTTTCCACTCCAGTTCAAGCCTTAGCGAGCTTGACCGTCTTCTGAGTTTGAAGTTTGTAGTCTATAGTTTGCAGTTTATAGTTTGTAGTTTATAGTTTTGTTTGAGGGTTTCATCCTATTCGGATAATTCCATATGCACTCCACCCAAATCTGTCAGCAAAACGTCTGACAGATTCCCTGAGCCTGTGCAAAATCCTATGTGCTGGCAAGGTCTTGAAACGGATGGGGAAGAGGGACCAATGAAACATTAAGCTGACACCACCAGATTGTCTTCTGAAATGTGTTGTACATCAGATATCCATCCATCAACCTACTGATATTCTCATATTTATATGATCAACGTCAGTAAGGTTCTAAATGAATATAATTTTATCGTGAACGTAAAAGCTGAAGGTACAACTTATTTTAAACAACAGCAGCAACAACAATAACAATCAACAAAGTCAACGAAAGACGGCAGAAAAGACGAACAAAAACCAAACAAGAGGCTGCTTAGAAGAGAAAAGACTAGGGACGGGAGTGGGGGTTGGGAGGTGAGAGAGGGAGGAAGGAAGGGGAGGGTGGAGTCAGGGAGGCGGGGATGATGGAGACAAAGTCAGGTTATGGTTGACCAGCAGATTAACAGTGTCAGTGACTCCAGGTGACTCAGCCGGACCGCCAGTGAGACACGCAGCTACAGACAGCCCTGGGAACCGACTCCAACTGAAACGGTTTCTTCTTTGTTTCTTTCTTTGTTTCTTTCTTTCTTTTTTTTTTTTTTTCTATCTATCTATCTGTCTGTCTGTCTATTTATCTAGTTATCTATTTGTTTATTCATTAATTTATTTGCCTCTTTGTGTTGATTTATTTTCGTCATTATGGAAATAAACCATATGACATTCGGGCTGCTTTCTCCAACCAGAGCGCGTCGCCGCAGTGCAGAGCCAATTTTTATGTATGCATATATACCTCTGTTTTAAAGATATGAAGTCAGTAGGGTTTTTTTTCATAGCTTTCTGAAAGAATAGATTTTGGCCAGGAACGACTCGTAGGATCGTTAAATTAACGTGCACTGAGTCGGTGCAACACAGGGAACCCCTGTCTACTGTCTCATCCAAAAGACACGACCACAATAATGAAAACATTAAGATAGACAACGAACAGGCCATTTTTTTTTTTTTTTTTTTTTGGTAATCTCGCAGACTGAGGATTGAACTCGAGACGACAGAGATCACATCCTGAATCCAAAGCTCTTATCAAAATAATCCAGTCAGCCCATCTAGCTTATTAAAAAACTAAAGACATCCACATCACATAAGGGGAGGGATGGTTCCTCAGGGCAACCTGTAGCCAGATGTGTGTGAGAGGCAAGCGCTTCAGGTGTGGTCCCCTGAGTAGACGTCCAATCTCAGGCCTGGCTGGCCCCCGTCACATCCACTGAGCGGAATCCGTCCCAACACTTTCTGTTCTTTTGTTCTTTGGCGCTTGACGTTTTGAAGGAGGGCAGGTGTGTGAGTGTGTGGTTGTGTGTGTGTGTGTGTGTGTGTGTGTGGTGTGTGTTGGTGTGTGTGTGTGTGTGTGTGTGTGTGTGTGTGTGTGTGTGTGTGTGTGTAGCCGTCAGAAAGACTACATGAACGTACACTTTTCTCTCTCTTTTTCGATTCTTTCACTGGAAAGAGAGAGAGAGAGAGAGAGAGAGAGAGAGAGAGAGGAGAGAGAGAGAGAGAGAGAGAGAGAGTGCTTGGGAAAGAGAGA
>CM060307.1:34830297-34850297 GCA_030674185.1 Monoplex corrugatus | reverse complement strand
GCACGCACACACACACACACACACTCACACACACTTCGTTCAACGCAAACACACACACACACACACACACACACACACACACACACACACACACACACACGCACTCATACACATACGCACACATTCACCCACCCAGTCACTCACAGGCATAGACACACACACACACATACATACACACACGCCCACACACGGGCTCCCTCCACAGACACACACACACACACACACACACACACATACACACACACACACACACACACACACACACACACACACACACACACACACACACACACACACGTTAGCACGCACAAATGTGCTACAGCTGCACAATCTCATACACATACGCACACATTCACCCACCCAGTCACTCACAGGCATAGACACACACACACACACATACATACACACACGCCCACACACGGGCTCCCTTAGATTTGATTTTATCAAGATTTTGCGCTATATAAATAACATATATTATTATTATTATTATTAATCTGCACGTAGACTTGCTTCTCTGTCACGTAAATTCGTATCATCCATGAGTTTGAATTTCTGAGCCGTTTGACTTTCAAACTCCAATCACATTCGAGCTCTGCCATGACTAGTGCTAGCAGTGAAAAGAAACCAGAAGATCAAAACCAAATAAGTCTTCCATTAGTCATTATTACCTTATACCATCTACATGTATGGATTCAAAAATAAGTCTTCCATTATACATGTTATAGAAACCAGAAAAAATGTGAAGGAGAAACTAAACAAAAAAACAAAAAATACAAATAAAACAAAACGCGCGAAAAACATGTAAAATAAAAAGAAGGAACAAAAAGATGAAGAAGTGGAAATGAAAAAGACACAAGAAAACACGAACAAGAAAAGGCTAGAACAAGGACAACAAGAAAAATAGAAGAAGAAAAGGGAAATATAAAAACACAAACACAAAAAAGAACAACAAAAGATATGGCATGAAACTGAGCGAGAAGATAAGGAACAATCACAAAGCTTGCACTATAAAACAAAACAACACAAAACCAAAATCAAAACCAAAACACGCAAACCAGTAGAGAAACACACAAAAACAAGAAGAAAAGCCGACCAAGACGCAATGTAAAGAAAATCCATGATTGTTATCATTGCGCACTTGAAAACAACAGCCAGAGCAGGAACATCATGGAGAAAGAGAAATGGAAACAAAAACAGTGGCAACAAGCAAACCAAGAGAACAGCAAGAGCAGAAACGATGAGAAGCAGAACGACAACAAACAGAAAAAGGACATCACTGATAACAACAGCGACAAAAACACCACCAGCAAAACGCCAAGAAGAAGAGTAAAAGGGAAAATATCGAGAATAAGAAGTATATCAAGAACAATTACACCAATAAGAGGAAGATCAAAGAAGCTAGAAAAGGAAAACAAAAAACAGAAACAAAATAAAGCATTGAGACCAAAGGCAGAAAGAGCATAAACTAGGCGACAAAATTTAACGCGAAAACAACAGAAAGACAAGTAGACCATGATTAATAAAACTACCAACAAAATGGAATAAGAACACAAGAAAGAGGAATGTATGATCAAGAAAACAAGGAGGAAACAAACAAAACAGGAGAACTAAGACATGGCAACAACTGAAACAAGAACCTAAGAACACGATAACAAACAAAATCACGAAACAAAAAAGGGAAACAAAGAAACAAAAAGAATAGGAGAAGAAACATTTGGCGGAAATGCAAAAGAAAGCTAAAAACAGAAAAAACAAAAACAAATCAGTAAATGGAACAAGAAGACAGGGAAGAAAACGACATGGGACAAGACAAAACGAAAGAACTGGAATACAATTGAAGACAAAAGGCCAGAAGGGCAAGTGAAACAAACTTGACCCCACAATCGAAAATAACCGAAACACACGTAAACATAGAGCAAACCAAAGTACACAAAAAGAAAGCCTGCTTCCACCACCACCCAAAAATAAATGTCAAGAAAAAGAGGATAAAAACAAAAATCAAGAAGAAAGAATAAGGGTAGAAGAGCAAGACCTGACATCTTGGGAGTATATTATCATTATAACATTATCAACAAATGCCAGTGTCTCAACAACACAACACCGACAGGAACAGGAAGAAGAAAATAAAAAAAAGCAGAACTAATACAAGACAAACACAAACAAAAGCAGGAAAACAACAAAAGCAACAAGAACAAAAACGAAGCCTTACAGCACGAAGACCGCCAACATGAACAAGAAAAGAAAAATTTAAAACGTTTAACAAAAACAAGACAACGACGACGACGAGACCAACAACAACGAGAACAACAACAACGACAACAACGACAACAACAACAACAGAAAATACAACGAAAAATACAACTAGAACAACAACGAGAACAACAGCAACGACGACGAGAACAACAACAATAACAACGAGAACAACAACGAGAACAACAACGAGAACAACAGCAATGATGACAACGAGATGAACAACAACAACGACAACGAGAAGAATGACAACGAGAAGAACAACGACCACTACGAATACAATAACGACGACAATGAGAACAACGACGACGACAACGAGAAGAAAATCGACGACGACAACGAGAAGAAAATCGACGATGACAACGAGAAGAAAAACAAGGACGACAACGAGAACAACAATTACGACAACGAGAAGAACAACGACAACGTGAAGAACAAGGACGACGACGAGAAAAACAATGAGAAGAACAATAACGACAACAACGAGAAGAACGAGAACAACAACGATGACAACGAGAGGAACAACAACGACGACAACGAAAACAACAACGACAACGAGAACAACAAAAACGACGAGAATGACGACAACGAGAACAATAACAACGACAACGAGAACAATAACGACGACAACGAGAAGAACCACGACAACAACGAGAAGAAAAACGACAACCAGAACAACGACGACAACGAGAAGAACAAGAACAACGATAACAACGACGAGAACCACGAGAATAACAAAAACAACGAGAACAACAAAAACAACAACGAAAACAACAACGAGAATGAGAACACCAACAATGAGAACATTAACAACGAGAATAAAATGAGAACAACAACAGCAAGTGCAAAGAGAACACCGAAAACAACAGCATGAACAACGCCGAGAACAAAAACGCGAACAATTACAAGGAGAACAACAACGAGAACAACAACAACGAAAACAACAACAACGACGAGAACAAAAACGAGAACAACAACAACGAGAACAACGAAAACAACGACGAGAACAACAACAAGGAGAACAACAACGATAAACAACGAGAACACTAACAAGGAGAACAACAAAGATAAACAACAAGAACACTAACAACGAGAACAAAAACAAGGACGACAACGAGAACAACAACAAAGACGACAACAAGAAGAATAGCAACGACGACAACGAGAAGAACAACAACGACGATATCGACAAGAGCAACAACGACGACGACGAGAAGAACAACGACGACGAGAAGAACAAAGATGATAACCAGAACAACAACGAAAAGAATTACGACAACGAGAGGAACAACAACGAGAAGATCAATAACAACTACGATAACGAGAAGAACAACGACGACGAGAAGAACAAAGATGATAACCAGAACAACAACGAGAAGAATTACGACAACGAGAGGAACAACAACGAGAAGATCAATAACAACTACGATAACGAGAAGAACAACGACGACAACGAGAAATATAATAAGGACGACAACGAGAACAACATCGACGACAACGAGAACAACAACAAGAAGAACAACAAGGACGACAACGAGAAGAACAACAAGGACGACAACGAGAAGAACAACAACTATGACAACGAGAAGAGCAACAAGCGCGCACGACACACGAAGAACAAGGAACGACAAGACGACAAGAGAAAAGAACAAACGAGAAACGAGAGAAAACAACGACGACAACGAGAAAAACAACAACAGCGGCAACCGAAAAGAAAACAACAACACGACAAGACAATAACAACGACGACGACATGAAAAACAACAGTACGATCGAGGCACAGCAACAACGACATCAGAAGAACAACAAACACGACAAGAAACAATAATGAGAACAAGAACGAGAACACGAGAGAGAATACAATGAGAAGTACATCGAAAGACAACAAGAACAAACAATGACGACGACCGAGAAGAACAAACAATGACGACGACAAGAAGAACAGCAACGACGAACGACGAGAAGAACAAGAACGACAACGACGAGAAGAACAAATACAAACGATGTGAAGAACAACAAGAACGACAACAACAACAATAACAAGTACGAGGACAACAAGAAACAATAACAACAACGAAAAACAACGACAATGAGAAAGAACGAGAACGAACGACAATAAGAAAGAATGACAACGAGAAGAACGAAAACGACGACAACGAGACGAAACAACGAGAAGAACAACGACGATAACGAGAATAACGACGACAACGAGAAGAACAAGACGACTGCGAGAACAACGACGACAACGAGGAAAACAACGACGACTGCGAGAAGAACAACAACGACGACAACGAGAAGAAAAACACGGACGACAACGAGAAGAACAACAACGACGACAACGCGAAGAACATCAACGACAACGAGAAGAACAACAACGACAACCAGAACTACAACTACAACGAGAAGAACAACAACGACGACAACGAGTAGAACAAAGACGATAACAACTACGGCAACGAGAACAACAACGACAACTACAATGAAAAGAACGACGACTACAAGAACAGCAACAACAACGAAAACAACGACGACAACAACGAGAACAACAGCAACAACGACAACGAGATAAAGAACAACGACGACAACACGAGAACAACAGAACAACGATACAACGAGATAAAGAACAACGACGACAAAACGAGAACAACAGCAACACGACAACGAGTAAAAACAACGACGACAACGATAAAAACACGAGACAACGATAACAACAACGATAACAATACACGAGAGAACGAACAACGACGACAGCTACGTTAACGAGAACAACGACACAGAAAGAACGACAACGAGAAGAACAATAAACGAGAAAGAGAACGACGACGACAGTAAGGAAGAATAATGACAACGGAAGAGAGAGAACAACTAAAATGCAAGAAACGCAACGACGACAAGGAGAGGAACAACGACACGAGAGGAACTACAACAACAAGAAAACCAACAACGACAATGAGAAGAACAACGACGACGCAACGAGAAAACAACGAGAAGAACAACGACGACATGAGAACAAGGACGACAACGAGAAGATCAATAACGACAGCTACGGCAACGAGAACAACTACGACAACGAGAACAACACGACAAGGAGAAGAAGAACGACGACAACGAGAAAACAACGACGACAACGAGAAGAACAACAATGCCGACAACGAGAACAACAACAATAACTACGACAACGAGAAGAACAACGACGACGACAAAGAACACAACGACGACACGAGTAGAGCAAAGACGAACTAGGACAACGAGAAGAACAAACGACGACACTAGGACAACGAGAAGAACAACGACGACAACTAGGACAACGAGAAGAACAACTATGACAACTACGAAAAAGAGAAGAAACAACTATGACAACTACGACAAAGAGAAGAACAACGACCACAACTACGACAACGAGGAAAAAAATAACGACGACAATTACAACAACGAGAAGAACAACAACAAGACAACAAAAAGAACAACAAAGACAACGAGACGAGCAACGACGACAACGCGAATAACAACAACAAAGACAACGAGAAGAACAACGACGACAACGAGAACAACAACGACGACAATGAGAAGAACAGCAACGACGACAACGAGAAGAGCAACAACAGCGACGACGAGAACAACGGCGACGAGAAGAACAAAGACGATGACGAGAAGAAACAACGAGAAGAACAACTACTACAGTGAGAAAAATAACAATGACGACAACGAGATGAACAACAACGACAAGAACAACGACGACAACTACAACGAGAACAACAGCAACAACGACAACGAGAAGAAGAACGACGACGAGAACAACGACGACAACGAGAAGAACGACAACGAGAAGAACACAAGGAGAAGAAGAAGAACGTCGACAACGAGAAGAACAACAAGGATGACAACGAGAACAGCAAGGACGACAACGAGTAGAACAACAAGGACGACAACGAGAAGAACGACAAGGACGACAACGACAAGAACGACGACAACGAGAAGAACAATAACGACGACAACGAGAACAGCAACAAGAACGACACCGAGAACAACAACGACGACAAAGAGAATTACAACGACGACAACGAGAAGAATAACAACGACGAGAAGAGCAACAGTGACGACGACGAGGACAACAACGACAACGAAAAGAACAACAACGAGAAAAATAACAACAACGACGACGAGAAGAACAAGAACGACATCGATGAAAAAACGACAACGACAAGAACGAGAACAACAAGAATGAGAACAACAAGAACAATAAGTACGAGAACAAGAACAATAACAACAACGTATGATCACAAACAAACAAGCACCGGATGCAAAAACTTAGAAGAAAAAGACTGAAACTTCCCTGCTGTTCTGTTCAGTGTGAGATTCTGCAAATCATGTCAGTGGCTAGCTTATAGACACAAGAAAACAGTCAGCATGTACGCCCACGAAATATCCAGACTGCAACAATACGCAGAGCGCCTAAGTTTTGTATCTGGTGTTTGTTTGTTTGTGATCATACGCTTGACAAAAGGCCAACCCTAAAATTTCGCCTGTCTTGTTTTGTTGTATTAAATATGCGTTCTTATTCTTTTTTTCGTGTTTTTTTTTCTGGTTCCTGCACATATGTTGGCCTGAAAATTTTTTTTCCATTCTTTATTCATATTCTTTTCTTTTGTCACAGTGGATTTACCCTATGAAATCGAGTTGCTCTCCCCTTAGAGCGTGTCGCCGCCATGCAGCGCCACCCATCTTTTTGACCAAGATTTTTAGACAGGCAAAAAAGGCTGACTGGCCTTCAAGGGGAGGGACCTGAAAAATCAAACTACTCTTGTCTTTTTTTTTCGTGTTTTTTTTTCTTCTGGTTCCTGTTTGCTTGAACGCGGCAGTGACACTTGTTTTGGATAACATATGTGCAGACCCGTTGGTGCCTAAACACGCATGCAGAATATCAAATATGGAAATTAAAGATTCTGCAAGTCATGGCAATGGCTGCTTGCTTATAGAAAACACTCAGCATGCACCCCCACGAAATATGTAAACTGTGCAACAATACGCCGGAGCGTGATCAGTTCGTCTGATACCTTGAGGCCTCTGTGCTCCAATAAAAAAA
Organism: Monoplex corrugatus; assembly: GCA_030674185.1. NCBI lineage: Eukaryota > Metazoa > Mollusca > Gastropoda > Littorinimorpha > Ranellidae > Monoplex > Monoplex corrugatus. The sequence goes on along the minus strand of CM060307.1, from coordinate 34,842,964 downwards.
ATCTACGTGTAACCCAGTCGCCGTGGTGTAGTGGTTAATGCAACGGACGACTGGAAGGTTGTGGGTTCGAATCCCCATCAGTCCCTTTCAAAAATATATCATTGTGAGATTTTCCGGCTGTAACCGGCTCCTATCTTGAGTTGGGCGAGCTATGGGCTCAATGGGAAGGCTGGGACCACACAGTCGAGTCTCATCCACTTGACGGATGCCGTCATTGAGGGTGTTGCTCAAATCTTCCGACCAGCACAGTAGGTGTTCGTATCTCTCGGGCCTGGCTGGCGTCAGGATATATCATTATGATAGTAAGCGTAGAGTACAGCCCCGTCACGCAGTCTCAGTCCTAGATGGAACCACATATCATCATGATCATCCTCCTCCTCGACGTCATCATCATAGCATTGTAATAAAACAAACTGTACCAGCTTCTGTGGCCATTAAGGTAGCGTAGAAAATGGGACGATAAAAAAACAAACTGTACAGCTTCTGTGGCCATTAAGTAGCGTAGAAAATGGACGATAAAAAAACAAACTGTACCAGCTTCTGTGGCCATTAAGGTAGCGTAGAAAATGGGACGATAAAAAAACAACTGTACCACTTCTGTGGCCATTAAGGTAGCGTAGAAAATGGACATAAAAAAACAAACAAACAAACAAAACAATTAAAAGGTGAGCATAAAGGTAACCTCCTGAGTGCGATGATCCTTGTAGTAAATCCAAATCAGTTTAAAGAATAGCGCTAAAGAAAAAAATGATTTATGACAGAATAATAGCATTTTGAAAATAGTCAAAACTGCATGTATGACAATACAGTAACAACAAACAACAACAATAACCGCATGGAAACTAACACGTTTTCGGTCACTGCAGTTTTGTTGCTGTTGTTGTTCTTGTTTTTGTTTAAAGCCCAGCCGACTGCATAGAGCCATATCAGGGCTATAACCGTTTCAAAACAAACAAAACTTCAACAGGAAATAAAAAAGAAAAGAAAATAAAGCACACATACCAATGCATTCGCGCACATAATCTGAGGACATGCCCCTGGCGTTGACCACTCCGTCCAATTCATCGCAGAGGGGATTTAAAAAAAACACACCTGAATATAAAGTTAGCCATACCTAAGGACATCAATATAATATCTATAAAAATGGGACTGGATTACCTAAAATTGCTTCCTCATATCTCACCTCCCCAGAGCCAAAAATGCACTTAATATTTGTACCCAGTTGTCAATCCTAAGAAAAAGTACGTAAGACTTTATCGAATACATACAGGTGAATGGACCAGCAAGGCAGAAAATGACAGAAAAAAAAATGACAGAAAACAAAGGAACAAGGCAGAAAGAAAGAGTGACAGAAAAGAGGAAATTTCTAGCACAGAATTTCCAGAAGGTGGGGATATTATTTCTACTGAAAGAGCCCCCGGCAACCCCACGGGGTTGCAGTTTGGGTAAAAAAAAAAGCAGATTGGTTGAAAAACAAAAGGAAAAAATATACAAACGGTATACACCTTGATTAAATCACTACAGTTGGCAAGTTTGGCTGGCACGCGACGACCGAGAGAGAAAGAGACTCGCCTGACAGTCCGTGTTTTGCTTGTGACATGCTCAAGAGGGAAACGATAAGTGGCCAGTTTGTCGCGTCCACGATTGAGTCCGTGGGCCCTTTGGACTTCCAGATCCTGTCCACCAGCTTTCTGCATGACCAGTTGGGACAGCAAAACAAAAGATTGACTCTCGCACTCCCTTCCTCTACTCACCACATCTTTTTCTGCATTATCAGCTATTATATTTAACAGCAAAGCAAAACCTTAAACACATCCGGACAGGCCGCGACTATAGTCGTGAACGCCGAGCTTCACCTACTGCCGGGCCGCGCTAAAGTCGTTTTGGTGATATATGGTACAGAACTGGATGGCAGCTAAAAACTATTTAAGTAATAGCATTAAAAATAACACAGCCAAACTCACCATTCTTTTTTCATTGAGTACACAAATTTTGGTGACAATTGGACTTCATTCAGGTCTGCTAGAGAGTTGTTTTTACAACTACTTGTTCTTCATTGGAAGCAGGCTCAGGCTGAGGCAGGGCCAGTCACAATAGTGTTAAGCCTCATACTATCTTCCCCTACCCGCAAAATCTTTTTCTGCATTATCAGTTATGTCTGCAAAGCAAAATCTTAATTCTTTCATTCCCTCACCATATCCATCAGCTTCCCGTCAACCCTCTGACTCTCTCACCCTATCCGCCAGCATCCTGCATTGTCAGCCAGGACATCAAAGCAAAAATTAAAAAAAAACTTAACCCTTTACCTTCTTTACCCTATCCTAGGGTAAGGGAGTGAAAGTGTTAAGGTTTTTTTTGCAGCTGGCGAATAGAGTGCGGGAGTGAAAGGGTTAAAGCTTTTGCAGGTAGGAAGCTGGTGGATTGAGTAAAGGAGTTACAACACTACATTTTTGCAGTCACAACAGAGCGAGGAGTCACAAGGTTAGGAAACAACATTCAAGAAGATGGAAAGCATTCTTACCAACAAATGCTTATCAATTAACATCAGGAAGAGAGTTCTTGAATGTTATATAGAACCAATACTGTTGTACGGTTGCGAGGCGTGGACAGTCAACAAGCAAAGCCAGAACAAATTGAGGCAGCCGAGATGTAGTTTCTAAGAAGGATGTTGAGAGTTCCATGGACAGCTAAAAAAACAAACGAGACAGTCTTGATGGAGGCAGACACAAGTAGATCATGCATAAGGAAGATTAGGAAAAGGCAGGCAACATTCATAGGCCATTTTATGAGGAAAGGGGAATTGGAACACCTGGTCACAACGGGAAAGATGGGAGGCAGGAGAGCACCGGGTAGACCCAGGGAGAAGATACTAGACGGACTTGCAGAGTGGATGAAGACAAAGAGGGTGGAAGAGATGCTTGAAGCAACAAGAGATAGAGACAGATGGAAGTCCATAATCGGCAACGCCACGCGGCAAGGCACCTGATGAGGAGGAGGAGGAGGAAACTGATGGATAAACTGAGGGAGAGAAAGGGTTACGTTTTTGCAGCTGATGGAAATGACGAGGGAGTGAAAAGATCACGTTTTTGCAGTTAGGAAACCGATAATTAAGTTAAAGGAGTGAAAGAATGACATTTTCCAGATAATTGATATGATTTGGCAGCCGAAGCGTTACGATTTTGCAGGTACGAATCTGTGGATAAGACGAGGGAATGAATGGGTTAAATTTTTGCAATTGTTGGTTAGGGTGGGGGATTCATAATGTTAAGAGAGTTTAATTTAGTTGAAACACTTTATCAGCCAAGGATATTAGCATTAGGTCAAGGTATATATGACAATATTTTGTTAGTATGATATGCAGTTGCTTTTGTTTCGTTTATCCAAATAGGTAAGAGCAAATGAATCATCATTTGAATCAGGTTGAGCAAGCAAGCAAGCAAGCAAGCAAGCAAGCAAGCAAGCAAATAACTAAATAAACAAGCAGACAAGCAAACAAATTAACAAAGCAAACAAGTAAACAAACAAACTAACGAAACAAACAAACAGACAAAACAAACAAACAAACAAAAGAAATAAGACATCTGGGATCATTTTTCAGAACGTGGAGATTTCTTGAAATGTGTAAGTCCAGGCAGACTAAAAAGCATTACGTCGTACACTATATTACTGATTTTTCCATGTCAGATCTTTGAGGTGATTTTGTTTGGCCAAGGGTGAGGCATTGTTGTTGTGGGTCCCATCCAGCACCTTCGACTATTTCTTGTCAACGTTGTTGACTTTGTTAACTTACAAAAAATGTCAGATGTTTTAGAGTTTGTTCAAGACGGAGTTCATTCGCTTGAAAAGTTCCATATGCGCTCCATCCAAAGCTGACATCAGTTATCTGGCAGACGTTTAGAGTCTGTGCACAACCCTATGCACTGGGAAGGTCTTAAAATGAGAGATGGGGGCTATGAAACACTAAGCTGACATAACGACCTGACACAACGACCAGAATGATCGAAGCATGAAGGCAGGAAGTGAACAAGCTAGTTTTGATGTTGTAAGGTAGTATAAAATTAACGTGATAGTAGGGCAGGGTAGTACGGATGTGAAACGTGGACAGCCAACACAAAAAGTCAGAACGAGATTCAGACAACTAAAATATGATCTCTAAGAAGAATGTTAAGAGTTTCATGGACAGCAAAGAACACAAACGAGACAGTCTTGAAGGAGGCAGGCACGAAAAGAACATTAACGAAGAAGATTAGGAAAAGACAAGCAACATTCATAGGGCATTTTATGAGGCAAGAGAAATTCAAAACAATATGTTAAAACGTTAAGCTTTAAATTTCGTAAATATTGTTGTGTGCTTTGTTTCCAACGAAATGTACTGATACGGCGTTATCAGACAGCTTTATCAAAAGAATCACAGAGTCCGTAGATCGTCCCGAAAAGAGATATGGACTAAACTTACTGTCTGATATGTTTGGAGTTGTTTTTTTGTTTTGTTTTTTTAACTCTCCCTCCCCCTCCCCCTTTTTTTGAAACGAGCAGAAATCAACATACAATGTAGTACCAAAAATGATATCAGTTCATATATTTAAGAGGAGCGTTTTGGACATTTGACAACATACAGCAAACAGAAAACATGTAACAATAGTTCATATACAAGACGTTTCACAAATGTGTTTGGAGTTCATCAGGAGAGAATCCTGTTTAGAGTTTGTTCATGAGGGATTCATCACACTCGGACAATTCCACATGTACTCCATCCAAATCTGCCAGAAAATAGTCGCTGTGGTGTAGTGGTTAGCGCAACGGACTACCAACTGGAAGGTTGTGGGTTCGAATCCCCATCAGTCAGTCCCTTCAAAAATCAGTGTGAGGATTTTTTCGGCTCCAACCGGCTCCTACCCAGAGTTGAGCGTGCTATGGGCTCGTTGGGAAGACTGGGACCACACAGTCGGGTCTCATCCACTTCATGGATGCGTCACTGAGGGTGTTGCTGAAATCTTCTGACCAGCACCGCAGGTGTCTGTATCTCTCGGGCCTGGTTGACGCTAGGATATATTATGATAGTAAGCGTAGAGTACAGCCCTGTCATGCAGTCTCAGTCCTAGCTGGAACTCCATAGCATAATGATTATCAAGCTCATTGACATCATCATCATCGCATTGTAAAAATTGTGCCAGCTTCTGTGGCCATTAAGGTGGCGTAGAAAATGGGACGAAAAAAAAAATCTGCCAGAAATATCTGGTAGACTCCCTGAGCCTGTGCAAAACCCTATACACAGGCAAGGCCTTGAAATGGGGGGGGGGGGGGGGAGACAAGGACCTGTGAAACTGTAAGCTGACACCTTCAGAATGAAGGACACATTAAGACAAGCAGTGGACAATGGGAATTTTTCAATGCTCTTGGCTTGGGATTGAACTGGAGATATCAGATCAGATCTTGAATCCACTGATCTATCAAAAGAACCAGCTAATCCTCGTAACGATCAATAAATCACTCCACTGATTCCATCCGGTCCCTGCCCGCAGAATTTAAAGAAAACCTGACCTGCCCGTCTTTATAATAAGTTTCCATCATTCTGGTGATGTCACTCGATATTTCACAGGTTCCAATTCATCACCCCCCGCCCCACCTCTTTCAAAACCTTGCCAGCGGCTAGGGTTTTACGCAGGTTTAGGGAATCTGTCAGATAACTGTTGGCAGATTTAGGTGGAGCGTATATGGAAATTGTCCGAGTGAGACGAATCTCCTTTGAACAAAGCCCCAAACGCAAGTCTTTCTTCGTCGTCGCCAAAATCTACGCTTCCGGGCAGAACGTGACGGAGAGACCGTGTAACTGAGGGGATGTTTTCACAAATAACTTCAGCCGCGTGTCGCTTTCTCATCAGTATTGTCGGGGCAGCGGGTGCGCCATTTGCATAAACATTCCCACTGCCAGCGCAAAGTCCCGTACACTGAAGGACAAAGTGCGCGACATAGTATGAAGGACGCCTTCATTCATACTAATTAAGCATTCCCGGACTGTCTTCTTTTCCCCTTTGAGTCTATGTCTGGAATTTACCTTTTTTGTTTGTCTACAGAAAATATACATGGGGGGATGGGGGGGGGGGGGGGAGCAAAAGTAGGTAGAAAGAAACTCTAGGGAGAGCTAGACAACAGAAGGTCTTCAGAGAAGTAACCCCCTTTAGACAAGTGTTTCGGCCCTGAATTCCTTACACTCTCGGGGGGCCGGGCCACATCCAGGTCATGACTCCTGGATGCCCTTCTGCTGTTGTCTATTTTTTTTTTTTTTCCCACGCCGGGGATCGAACCTGGGCGATTCTGCGCTTCAGAACTGCGGTACGCGGTTTTACCAATGTGCTAACGGGGCACACATCATCTGTAGGGAATTTAATCCTTATGAAGTTCACTTTTTTGGTTCCTCCTTGCCCAGATCCAGCTTGAGCTCCTTTCTGCTGCCTCTGCCATCGCTTTAAGGGCTCTAGTCCTCTTCTTCCCAGAAATGGCGAGTTGTTTCATGAGATCATAAGCGGAGGTGCCCACAAACCCTCTTGCCCCGACCTCTATGGCGAAGATTTTGACCCGCAGACCTGCTTTCTTCAGGGTGCTGGCAAGACCGGCGTATTTTTCGGTCTTGTAGATATGTGCTTCTTCCATTCTGCTTTCGTATGGCACAGTGAGTTCTATCAGAATCACTTGTTTCGAGGAGTCAGAGTGGAGAGCGATGTCTGGTCTCATGCCTGTCTTGCTGATGACATCTGGGTAATTTCTCCACTCTGGGAGGTCTGCTGTACACTCCCAGTCGACTGCTCCATCCAGAAGACCCTTTGGCAATGTGCTGGTTGTCATAGCCCTTTCGGGCCAGACCTGTTTCCCTCCTGCTTTGTAGAACGTTGTCATAGCAATTGGTGCGTTTGGGGTCATGGTTTTTTCGCTAACCACATCTGTGATCACTTTCAGAACTTGGTTGTGCCTCCATGTATACCTTCCTTGGGCTAGCGCTACTTTGCAAGAGCTTAGGACATGTTCCACTGTTTGTTTCTTCTGACAGAGCGGACATGCTGGGTCGTCTGCTTTCCCCCATTTCACTAAGTTTGCATTCGAGGGAGCAGGTCATATACAGATCTGAGGAGGAAGCTTATCCTTAGAGGAGCCATGTGCCACATATCGTTCCAGCTGAGACTTCTTTGGAGTGCACTGTCCCATGTTGTCCATTGCCCCTGTTGACCTTGCTGGACTGCCTTCTGCACTCTTTTGACATCTTCTTCTTCCTTCAACTCCTGTATGATCATGTCTCTTTTTTCCTTCCCTTTGGCTTTGGACCACCACTGCATTTTTGTTGCTCCCAGTCCCTGTCTGTTGGTTTGCGTGTGTCCAATTATTTCTTTGATGCTGAGGTTTCTCTTGGCATTGTTTACAGCCTCTTGGACTTTCCACTTTCTGCCAGTTCTCAGCTTTGGATGAACTGCTCTCACGATATTGTCCTCCGATTCCTCCAGCATGCTCAACAGTCTTGCTTTTCCAACTTTGTATTCCTCCACTATGGATTTCAGAGGTAGCTTCAGCATTGCTTGACGACAGTAGAATGCAACATCAGTGAGACCAGGTGGGACACCGAGCCATTTTCTTGTGTATTTGTTGATTTTGGCTTCCATTGCTTCGACTGTGCTGGTGCAAATGTCATAGATTAGCAGTGGCCACAGCAGCTTTGGTATCAGCATGAACTGTAGACACCAGACTTTGTATTTGCCTGGCAGTCCGCAGTTATCTATTTTCTTCAGGCCTTCTTCTGCTGTTTGCTTGGTTTCACATCCCCTTTGTGTGTCTTTCAGGGAGTCATCATACCATCTTCCGAGACTTTTTACTGGCTCTTCTGTGACAGTGGGGATGGCTTGGTTGGCTACCATGAATTTGACTGAATCTGCCACTTTTCCTTTTCGCAGTGAGAGACTTCGGGATTTCTTAGGTTTGAACCTCATTCTTGAAGAGGCCACCAGCTCATCCAGCTGCTTTAAGATTTGGTGTGTCTCTTCCTCATCCGTGGACAAGACTGTTGTGTCATCCATGAAAGCTTTCAGAGGAGGCATCTGGTATCCATCTCCCAGATTCACTGGACCTGAACTCTTCATTGCAGCTTTCAAGATGACTTCCATTGCCAACACGAACAGTATGGGAGAGATTGCACAGCCCATTGCAATGCCCACCTCTAGGTCTATCCAGTCCGTGGTGTATTCTTTGGTAGAGAACCGCATTGAGAACCCTTGGAAATACTTCCTCAGCATTGTTCGGATGTTTTCTGGGATGTGATACATTTCAAGAGCCAGCTGGATCATATCGTGTGGAACTGATCCATATGCATTCGCCAGATCAAGCCAAACTACGTCAATGTCTCTCTTCTCTGTTCTTGCTTTTTGGATGGCATCCCAAATCAACGTGGCATGTTCCAAGCATCCAGGCATTCCTGGTATGCCTCCCTTTTGGACTGACATATCCAGATACTTGTAGGTATACAGTTATGAAAAAAAACAACACGTACAATACTCATTGCATTTATTATACAAACAAATGAATATTGCATATACATGTAATAACAAGCACAGCCTGAATCCCTCAGATACTCAAACTGCTTGCCGTCGATATTCACACACTCCTCTAACCGAGAGTGGAATTAAGCATTATAGTAATGATGTGATACTTACTGTATACCTACTTTTGCACCCCCTGTATACATTATTGCTGCTATTGTATTGTTGTTATGCTATTATCATTGTTTTTTGTTGCTGTTATTGTTTGATATGTATTTGCTTGACATGTGTTTGCTATTATCATTGTTTTTGTTATTATTGTTTGATATGTATTTGTTTTACATGTGTCTGTTATTATTGTTTTTGCTGTTATGGTTTGATATTTGCTTTTCAGGTGTTTGTTATTGTTAACATTGTTTTTGCTATTATTGTTTGATATGTGTTTGCTTTACGCGTGTATGTTATTATCATTGTTTTGGCTATTAGTGTTTGATATGTTTGCTTTACGCGTGTATGTTATTATCATTGTTTTGGCTATTAGTGTTTGATATGTTTGCTTTACGCGTGTATGTTATTATCATTGTTTTGGCTATTAGTGTTTGATATGTTTGCTTTACGCGTGTATGTTATTATCATTGTTTTTGTTATTATTGTTTGATATGTATTTACTTCACACATGTCTGTTATTATCATTGTTTTGGCTATTAGTGTTTGATATGTATTTGTTTCACATGTGTCTCTTATCATCATTGCTTTTTGCAATTATGGTTTGAGATATGTACTTGCTTAACATGTGTCTGTCATTATTGTTTTTGCTATTATTGTTTCATATGTAACTGCTTCACATGTGTCTGTTATTATCATTGTTTTTGCTATTATTGTTTCATATGTATTTGCTTTACATGTGTCTGCTTTTGTCTCTCACCGCTTTTGTAAAGCGCTCGACCGACTGAGGCATAAAAGTAAGTATTGTGTTGCATTATTTTTTGTGTGTGTAACTTCTTTAACATTGTTCATCTGTTTTATACTATGCTTATATTAAATGTGTATAGTAACCAGTCGCCGTGGTGTAGTGGTTACCGCAACGAACTACAACCTGGAAGGTTGTGGGTTCGAAACCCCATCAGTCCCCTCAAAAAAATGTATCATTGTGGGATTTTTCGGCTCTAACCGGCTCCTACCCACAGTCGATCGTGCTATGGGTTCATTGGGAAGACTGGGACCACATAGTCGAGTCTCATCCACTTCACGGATGTGACATTGCGGGTGTTGCTCAAATCTTCTGACCAGCACCGCAGGTGTCTGTATCTCTCAGGCCTGGTTGACACCAGGATGTAGTATGATAGGAAGCGTAGAGTACAGAGCCCTGTCACGCAGTCTCAATCCTAGATGGAACTCCATAGCATCATGATTGTCATCCTCGGCGACATCATCATCATCGCATTATAAAAAAACCCAAAGAAACAACTGTTCCAGCTTCTGCGGCCATTAAAGTGGCGTAGAAAATGGAACGAAAATAAAGGCGAACACAAAGGTAATCTCCCTGTGTGCAATGATCCTTAACAGAAAAAAATGTTTGTAGTAGCAAAGGACTAAGCTGCCAGACAGGTCCAGTGATGCTATCTAGGAGTTTCTGTCAGGACGAGAGTGGAGGCACTTTACCGGGTTGCACTCAGAAAATGTTCGGTATGTCATATGACGAAGTGATGCAGATAAGGGCCATAACCCCAAGCTTTGAGCTAAGGGCAGGGGGTAACCCCTCCAGAAAACCTCGTCGTCGTCGTCATCATCATCATCATCATCATCATCATCATCATCATCATCATCATCATCATCATCTTGTGCCCTGCTGCATGGTGTTGGCGATCATGGCCCTCCATACGAATCTTAAAAAAAAAATATTTAAGTGTCATTGCTCTCAGGGAGGTTACCTTTGTGCTCACCTTTTTCTTTCGCCCCATTTTCTACGCCACTTTACTGGTCACAGAAGCTGGGGCAGTTATTTTTATATGTATAATGTGATGATGATGATGTCAATGAGGATGATAATCATGATGCTATGGAGTTCCATCTTGGATTGAGACTGCGTGACAGGGCTGTATTCTACACTGACTATCATATTATATCCTGGCGTCAGCCAGGCCTGTGTCATACAGACACCTGCGGTGCTGGTCAGAAGATTTTGAGCAACACCCTCAATGACGCATCCGTCAATTGGATGCGACTCGACTGCGTGGTCCCAGTCTTCCCAATGAGCCCATAGCACGCCCGACTCTGGGTAGGAGTAGGTTAGGGGACAGAAAATCCCACACTGATTTTTGAAGGGACTAATTGGGATTCCAGCCTACAATCTTCCAGTCGGTAGTCCGTTGCTTTAACCACTACACCACGGCGACTGGCGTGCTCTAGGAGGAAAACTGCAACAAACAGGAAAAGAAAAGATAAAAAAGAATTAATAAGAAAGAAAGAAAGAAAGAAAGAAAGAAAAAAAAGAAAGAAAGAAAGAAAGAAGAAGAAGAAAGAAAGAAAGAAAGAAAGAATGAAAGAAGACGAAGAAAGAAAGATAGAAAGAAAAAAAGAAAGAAAGAATGAAAGAAGACGAAAAAAGAAAGAAAGAAAGAAGAAGTTTCAGTTTCAGTTTCAGTTTCAGTTTCTCTTTCAATTTCTCAATATGACGTCTCCGCGCTCGGGATGAAATCCATATGCATTAACGTCACAGGTGCCATGTGATGGAAAAGATCCAGAATGATCACGGCACAAGCCTTAAGCCTACACATAAACCCACGAGATGACCAGGTCCTGGGGTCCTACCTAGATAGTTCTATAACTCAGAGGTCGTAGGGGAGTGAGGTTGCAGAAACCTCAACTTCTCCCGGGGCCAGCACGACGATGGCAGTGCCCATCCCCTCTCCCTCGCTTCAAATTCGTATTTACATTCTCATTTTTTTTAACCAAGACTTCAGAAAGGCAAGAAGGCTAATTGGTCTTCAAGGGGTAGGACCTGACCTGGGAAATCAACCTCTCTATCCAATGTTTTATACCAAGGCAGCCGGGTAATGCCCTGCTCTTTACGATTTTCAACTGCCGTGGGATGTTTAGCGTGCGGAGCCAGAAGACGCACGGGTCCGACTGGCTTTTCGTCCCCTTCCGAAGGACTAGACGTACAGTTCGATTTTCCGGTCAAATTGAGGAGAAAAGTCGAGGCCTCCACGGGAAGCGAACCCTGGAACCTTGAGTTTAGTTATTGGCAGGCGCATGTCTGATCCATTCTGCCACTCTTCTCAGAAGAAGAAGGAGAAGAAGAAGAATACTTAAGTCTTTTAGTTTATCCTGCTGACATAGTCCAAGCCAAGCTTTCAGTCTTTCTGTCTGTCTGGTCAACATACCTCAAAACTTAGTCTGACAGTGATTGCTATGCTCAACCACAATACGTCCAGATCCCCGCCCAGCGATCCAGGCCCACAACACAGCGTTTCACACCTCTGATAAAGGAAACCCAGAGCTTCTGTCATTATCGCTGTCCCTGTCCCCGTGAGGGTGTGACTCCCACTCCGGGGAATACCTCCCCTCCCCCTCCCCCATTCCCCTCCCCCTGCCCAAATTATAGACTAGTATCCTTCACAATGCTACGACCAGAAACTTACCTGTCAAATCGTTTCGATGTCAGCAGGTACTTTTCTTACTGTACGTTAATGTTAACTGGACATATTTTTTGTTTAACTCTTTGACTCTCTCTTTCTCGCACCCTATCCATCGACTGCAAAAAAACTTAACCCTTTGACTCCCTCACCCTATCTACCCTAAAGAAGATCGGAATGAATTCCATATGCACTATAGAGATAGGGTGAGGGAGTCAAAGGTTTAAGTTTTTGCTTTTGCTTTGCTAGCTTGGTTGACAATGCCGGATGCTTGGTAGAGAGGGTGCGGGAGCCAAAGGGTTAATCTCGTGGAATGTGGGGTAGCGGAATGGGTGAGGAGTGGTTATGAAGCATTAGATAGCGGATTACGTTATGTCACAAGCCTTCACATTATCATGAATGCTAACAATAATAATGATGATAATGACTAGTTGTGCAGAATGGCCCAGTGGCTCAGTGGTCAGAGCACCATGATCATAACGCAGGGGTTGTGAGTTCAGTCTTCGGAAA
>CM060307.1:34817797-34820297 GCA_030674185.1 Monoplex corrugatus | reverse complement strand
ACACCTAGATTCTTAACTTTTTGGGAGAGGGTGATGTCTGTCCCATTCAGTGATATGGAAGATGGAATTAAGTCACAGTTGAGAAGTTTTTTAGGAGTAATGAAAATCATTTCAGTTTTGTCTTGGTTTAGTTGTAATTTGTTACAAGTCATCCAGTCTTTCACGTCGGAAATGCAGGCTTTAGTGGTTTGTACGATGTTGTTTACATTAGAGATGGGACCAGAATTGTAAATTTGATTGTCATCTGAGAAGCTATGATGTGATACAGAATGGCGGAGAATAATATTTGCGAGAGGCTGCGTGTACAAAACAAGAGAACTGGACCCAGGACGGATCCTTGAGGAACGCCATATCTGAGGGCTGAGGGAGGTGAGGGCAAGCCATTTACAGATACAGTCTGTGTGCGGTCAGAGAGATATGACTGAAACCAGGAGAGAGCGGAGCCAGAAATTCCGTAGCAGTTGTGGAGGCGCCAAAGCAGTATCTCATGGTCTATAGTGTCGAAGGCAGCAGACAAATCTAAGAGAGAGAGAAGAGAAATGTCACCATCATCAAGGGATGTCAGAAGATCGTTCACAATTTTCAATAAAGCAGTTTCAGTGCTATGTCCTGATCTATATGCTGACTGATTGGGATATAATAAATGGTTTGATTCAAGATGTTCTAGAAGTTGGTGTAAAATAATTTTTTCAGTTACCTTGGAAAGAAAGGGGAGATTGGAGACAGGCCGGTAGTTTTTGAGAATATCTGGATCAAGAGAAGGTTTCTTTAGGAGAGGTTTGACAATAGCTGATTTGAATGAGCTTGGGAAGATGCCTGACACCAGTGAATGATTGATGACAGATGTAAAGAATGGGAGTAGAGTATCCAAACATTGTGTCAAAACAGAAGCCGCTTAGGTTACGCGTGGAGACAAATGTGGTCGTTTTTTTCTGTTTGTTTTTTGCACTTCCTGACGGCTGCTATATAACTTATTGATTCATCATCATGTTGCCTGCCGATGGCGTTAGCGGTCATGGCCCACCATACTAATCTCTTTTATTGCTGCAGGTACATCTCCAATCCTCTCTGTCTTCGTCACTCCGTAAGTTCCGTCCAATTTTTCTCCTTGGATCCTTGAGTCTACCTGCTGTTCTTTTTCCCTCCAGTTTTCCTGTTGTGACTAGGTGCTCTCATTTCTCTTGCCTCATAAAATGTCCTATAAATGCTGCCTGTCTTTTTCCTAATCTTCTTCATTGATATTCTTTTTTGTTTTTGCTTTCTTGGTCCGGTAGCTTGGCTGGACCTTCGTTGGTACGCTTTGTGTGGCTGTGTCGCGGGGTATGTCATTTCCGAACATTGCCGTTCGTTCGGTTTGTAAACGAGGTAACTGATGACTGGGTCCGGATGGGTTATACAGCGCACAGACAGTCCCCTTTTGCTTGATGAAATGGCTATCGAGTGGCATCCGGAGCTTGAAGCAAAGAGACTAATACCGTAGGTACTGTTCTATTTGCTCGAAGGATGATTGTCAAGAGAAGCGGTGAGGAGGCATTGGTGATCTGGGTCCCATAGAGTGTTTCTTGTTAAATCTATATCTGCAAGGACGTGCGTACTCTTTATTGCATGTATATATTGTCAACGGCAGCTTTATCGCGAGTACGTATTTACACACGCGTACGCGTATTGTATCAAGAAAAACGACAAATAAAAAAAAAGGACGAAAACAGGACACCTTCGTATTATACGTTTGAGAAACGATAGGGACGAAACAAAACAAGAGGAACGCAGACTTTTGTAGCTCACTAGGGGCATCTGAATCACGCAGCGACTATACGAAGACGTATACGATAAAACCAAATTGGACGTGACGGGAGGTGGGACTAGCTTGGGGCATAGGACACACAGACACACACATAGACACACACAAACACACACACACACAACACACACACAAAGACTCACAACACACACACACACACACACACAAAGACTCACAACACACACACACACAAAGAAACACACACACATGCATATACATACACGCACGCACGCACGCCCGCAGAAACACACAGAAACACACGGAAACACACACACAGAAACCACACACACACACACCACATACACACACATAATACACACACACATTAACACATGTACGCATATTTGTTGACCCACATATTAACACACACACATTAACACACACACACTCTCTCACATTAAGCCACACATTAACACACGCACATGCACCAACATACACACACACACACACATACACACGCACACACGCATTGTCTACACACACACACACACAAAACCATACACTCACACACATACATCAGTACACAGACACACGCACACACACACACACAACACACACACACACTCTCTCTCTCTCACACACATTAACCCACACATTAACACACGCACATACATACAACACACACATACACATGCATATAAAACATACACATTAACCCACATATTAACGCATGCACACACATATCAACACACATATCAA
>CM060307.1:34810297-34815297 GCA_030674185.1 Monoplex corrugatus | reverse complement strand
GTATGTATTTATTCACCAACTCACTTAGTTATTTCTTACTAACACACTTAATTACTTACTTACTAGTTACTTACTTACTTACTTAGTTAGTTACTTACTTACTTAGTTACTTACTCAGTTACTTACGTACTTACCCGCTTACTCACATACCTATCTATGATTAAGAAACTATTGTTTTCACTTAGCTGATAGACACGTGAGCATTTGTGCATTGACTTGAGGGGGTGTCTTTCTGTCATGTGAGACGAGTTTATACAGAATAGCTAGTTGTGTTGTGATTCAGACCTTTAATTATTTATTTATTTACTTGATATATATGCTCCTTTTCTGAAGATAAGATACACAGATACACATGTCATTTACATGTAACCAAGATTATTCCAGTGATAGGCTGATACAATACCAGTATAACATATAGGCTAGGTAAAACATAGGCTAGGTAGGGCCTCAGGACCTGGCCAGCTCATGGGTTTGTGTGCGGGCTTAAGGCTTGTGCCATGATCACCATGCACATGGCATCTGTGACGTTAGTGCATATCGGAATTCGTTCCGAGCGCGGAGACGTCATCTTGAGAAACTGAAACTGAAACTGAATCACCCAGCATATGCGCCTCTCGAAGACGGAGTGTATAGACTATGCAGCAATGGAGGTGATTGTCCGTAGAGTGGCGAGCCACTGGTGCTCTGGGTCCCTTCCGAACCCTCGTGGTGTTTCTTGTTAACTTCACCACGCTGTCTGATAGGGGAGGGATTCCAAATTGGGTTCAGACACCAAAATCAGAGTTTTGAGATTTGAAGTTTGTCCAGGAAGGATTCATCGCTCTCAGGCAATTTCATAGGCACTGTATCCAAATTTGTCTGCAGTTATCTATCAGACTCCTTGAGCCTGCGCCTAACCGTCAGCACTGTTAAAGTCTTGAAACAGGGAGGATGAAGTGGAAGTAGAAATCCCCTATGATAGGGATGGTGAAGGTCAGTTGAAGGACCCTATGAAATACTAATCTGACACCATGAGTAGATCATAAAGATGGTCAGTTGACAGACTACTTTTTAACCCTTTGATTCCCGCACCCTGTCCACCAGCATCCTGTATTGCCAACCATGCTAGCAAAGCAAACACTTAACCCTTTTGACTCCCCCACCCTATCCACAAACTTTCTGCAGAAAGCTGGTGGATAGGGTGAGGGAGTCAAAAGGTTAAGTTTGAAAGAAGCTGGTGGATAGGGTGAGGGAGTCAAAAGGTTATGTTTTTGCAGTTGGTGGATAGGGTGCGGGAGTCAAACGGTTAAGTTTTTGCTTTGCTAGCATGGCTGACAATACAGGATGCTGGTGGACAGGGATTGAACTCGAGACATCAGATCTCCAATCCAACGCCTCTGTCTATAGAACCGAGATTCTTGAAGGAAAAAAAAAAAGAAAACCGCTGTTCGGGACTGAAGACAGCGGGCGGGTCGGGGAGGCAAGGTCTGGCGCCGGCAGTGCTGACCGAACCCCCCATGGACCGGCTC
This sequence comes from Monoplex corrugatus, assembly GCA_030674185.1. NCBI lineage: Eukaryota > Metazoa > Mollusca > Gastropoda > Littorinimorpha > Ranellidae > Monoplex > Monoplex corrugatus. The sequence goes on along the minus strand of CM060307.1, from coordinate 34,813,789 downwards.
AGGGCCAAAGGAACTCTTGTCAGAGTGTGTGGGCTCCCGTTAAATTATGGCTCCATAACACACACGGTCTCCTGTTGTAACAATGAAATCAAAAGCCTTGCAGGTTTATCTCCTAGAAAGCGAGAGCGCGGAGGTCCAAGCAAATATTCATCGCATGCAGGTTTTCATAGTCAGGCCTGCCATAATGGCCCCCCGGCCTGGGGTGGGGGATGAGGGTGAGGGGTGGGGGTTGGTTGTCCACGCCAACAAGCCAGAGAGGCTGTTGTAGACCCTGTGTTTGCACACACTGCCCTCCTCTCCTCCAAACACGATTTACGACAGTCGTAAACTAGTCTGGATCCGTCCTGGTCGACGCAGTCGGCGTCGCAAAGCGAGGGTGGTGGAGTTCAGGTGGGTCTCTCTCTCTCTCTTTCTCTCTCTGTCTCTCTGTCTCTCTCTCTGTCTGTTCTCTCTCTGTGTCTCTCTTCTCTGTCTCTCTCTGTCTCTGTCTCTCTCTGTGTCTCTGTCTCTCTCTCTCTCTCCGTCTCTGGACCATTACCCTGGCCTCTTAGTATAATAGTAAGGGCAAGAAATATACATGACAGAATTTATTCTATAGGAGCCATAAAATCTGTCTTGTTATTTGTTTAGAAGTGGTCGTTTTTTTTATATATATATGTTTATTTTTTTTATTTGCCAGACCAAACAGAAAGAATAAATAGAGCAATTTGGAAGCCTCGGGTTGCGGTTACATATCTTCTCGCGAAGATATCCTGCGGAGGTTTCTGGTCCTGATGAGGCCCACATACCATGACTGAGAGATAGTTGTTCTCCGTTTCGCGCAGATTATTATTCCTCCTGGTTAGAATTCTGAATACCCAAAGATAACAGCGCTGAAACAGGAGGTGTTGGTCTGAAGCGAGTTAGTTGTGAATGTACGTACGTACGCGCATACGTATATGCGAGCGTGCGTGCCCTTCCTCTCTCCCTCTCCCCCCCCCCACTTCCCCACTTACGCGTGTCAATGTTGAAAATAAATACAAGCATGCACATTAACCCTTTTGACTCCCGAACCCTGTCTACCAGCATCCTGTATTCCCAACCATACTGGCAAAGCAAAAAACTTTAACCGTTTGACTCCCCTCACCCTATCCATCAGCTTCCTTGCAGGAATCTGGTGGACAGAATGAAGGAGTCAAAGTGCGTTTAGTGGGTAGAGTGCAGGAGACAAAGGGTTAAAAAGAAATTACAGTATAAACATCCTACCGCTCCGCCCCCTCCCAACCAACCAAGCAAAGAAACAAAACCTTCAGCAGATTGAAATTAGATGAATTTATGTTTGTTTATTTATGTATTTATCAGTTTATGCCCAAAGTAGTCCTTTACCAGCAGTCATGAACACACACATATATATATAATATAATATATATATATATATATATATATATATGTATATATATAATAACATATTGGCACATACATTTTCATCTTATCAGCAAAAGAAAAAAAAAGGTAAAAATATTTCTATGGATCATTTAGAAACAAGTAGCCTAACTGTACATAAAAAGATAAAATGAAATATAAAATAAAATAAAACTGTACGAAAAATGAACGAAGAAAACGAAAGAAATTAGATGATCATCAAAGACTAGACCCGTGCCTTCAGACTAGACCTGAGCCACTAATGGGCGTGATAGACCATAGACCAGTGCCTGCTAACGGGCGCGGTGAACTAGACCCGCCTCAGACTAGCCTGCTAACGGGCGCGTAAACTAGACAGTGCGCTAACGGCGCGGTGAACTAACCACTGCACGGCGCGGTAAACTAGACCGTACCTGCTAACGGGCGCGGTAACTAGACCAGTGCCTGCTAACGGGCGCGGTGAACTAGACCCGTACCTTCAGACTAGACCTGAGCCACTAACGGGGCGTGATAGACTATAGACCAGTGCCTGCTAACGGGCGCGGTGAACTAGACCCGAGCCTGCTAACGGGCGCGGTAAACTAGACTCCTACCTGCTAACGGGCGCGGCTGACTAGACCCATGCCGTTAGACTAGACTCATGCCTGCTAACGAGTGCGGTAAACTAGACCCGTGCCTACTAACGAGCGCGGTAAACTAGACTCGTGCCTACTAACGAGCGCGGTAAACTAGACCCGTGCCTACTAACAAGCGCGGTAAACTAGACCCGTGCCTATTAACGAGTGCGGTAAACTAGACCCCTGCCTACTAACGAGCGCGGTAAACTAGACCCGTGCCTACTAACGAGCGCGGTAAACTAGACCCGTGCCTACTAACGAGCGCGGTAAATTAGACCCGTGCCTACTAACGAGCGCGGTAAACTAGACCCGTTCCCGTTAAAGGGCGTGATAGACTATACCTGTGCCTGCTAAGGCGTGTGGTAGACTAGACGTGTGACTGCTAACAGGCGCGGTAGACAAGACCTGTGCCTTTAGACTAGACCCGAGCCTGCTAACGGGCGTGATGGACTTATAGACCCGTGCCTGCTACGAGTATCAGGCGCAGTCGTCAGGTGGGTAAGCGTCAGACTTCCGTTCGGATAGTTTTGGGTTCGATCCGACCCAAAACCTTCGCTTACTGGGTAAAGGATGGAGATTTTTTTTTATTCAATCTCCCAGGTCAACATGTGTGCAGACCTGCCAGTGTCTAATCCCCCTTCATGTATATACGCAGGCAGAATATTAACTATGCACGTCAAAGATCCTGTAAGTCATGTCAGTGTCCGCTGGCTTAAAGGAAACATAATAACACCCAGGAACCAGAAAAACACGAAAATAGAATCAGAACGCGTATTTAATACAACAAGACAAGACAGGCGCAAATTTTCGGCCAACTGGCCTTTGTCAAGCGTGAATGTAAGATCACAAACAAACACCAAAAACAAAAATTATGAGAAAAAGACTGAAACTTCCCTGCTGCTTCGTCCAGTGGGAGAAGAGGACTAAAATGGTGTTTGTTTGTGATCTTACATTCACGCTTGACAAAGGCCAGTTGGCCGAAAATTTGCGCCTGTCTTGTCTTGTTGTATTAATTAAATACGCGTTCTGATTCTATTTTCGTGTTTTTCTGGTTCCTGTTGGCTTGAACGCGGGCAGTTGCACTTGTTTTGGATTTTATAACAACACCCAGCTGACACGCACTCCAAAAAGGCGCTGTGCAAACACTTAGTGGAATGTTGGTCAACGTGCCCTACAGCTTGGGTTCTCCGTGCTCCACCCATTAAAAACTCTGATTATGCGCAATGCACAATCAGTCGAAATAAGTTTGGAGAACAACGCTATACGAAAATGATTTATAATAATAATAAAAAAAATATCAAAAATAGTAATAATGATAATGTAATAAAATTTCGACTTGGACGTTAACTTCTAACACAAACTCCCAAACAAGTGAGACTGCCCGCGTTCAAGCAAACAGGAACCAGAAAAACACGAATGAAATAGAATCAGAACGCGTATTTAATACAATCAGACAAGATAGGCGCAAATTTTC
>CM060307.1:34800297-34807797 GCA_030674185.1 Monoplex corrugatus | reverse complement strand
TTTTTCGTTTTGTTTTGCGCTGAAAGGGAAGATTGAAACAGACTGCTACAACGAAAAGAGCAAAAAAAAGACAAAACAAAAGAAAACAATATAAAACAAAACAAAAACAAACAAACAAACAAACAAAAAAGAAAAAACAAAAAAGAAAACGAGCCACAAAAAGAGCACAAAAAAGAAACAGAAAGGGTCCCATAGTTTCTCCCTGTGGCACCTCTTGTCCAGCAAGACTGGGGCGGGCACCACAAAAGGCCCGGACAGGCCGCACAATGCCAGGATGATCGAAGAGGATAATGATGATAGGAGTAAAAGATACCGCTGTATATTATGGTCCATCCATTCACCCGCATGACTGCTGTATGGCAGGCCTGTAGTCTGAGATTACTATCGTGAGGTGTACCGGCTGTCAACAGTAGCCCTGGGAATTGCGCACACCTGCTGAGTTGGTCAGTCAGTGGGAGAAACAGTTTCAGTTTGGCGTTGGGTATAATGGACGAGGTTTTTTTTGTCCGCGTGAGCGTGTGCATTCGTTCTTTTGTGGGGATAACAGCAAGTTAAAAGGTAAGAAGAAGGGAAATATTTTACAGCAGAGAACTGACCAGCCAAAGTAAACAAATGACCATCCTACCCAAAGGAAATAAGCTAGAAGTGAACGAATGGTAAAACGACCCACCTACCTAGCTAAAAACAACTATCCAAGTAGCCAATTAACCGACCAATCAATCAACCAACCTAAGCAAGCAAGCAAGCAAGCACGCAAGCAAGCAAGCAAGCAAGCAAGCAAGCAAGCAAGCAACCAACCAATGATGATGATGATGATAAATAAAGTAATAGTAATAATAATGATTATATTACTACTACTATTACTACTATCACTACTGCTATTATTACTTTACTATTACTACTGCTACTGCTACAACAACAACTACTACTACTACTATTACTACTACTACTACTACAAACAACTACTACTACTACTACCTCCTCATGTGCCATGCTGCATGGCGTTGGCGATCAAGGCCCGCCACACGAATCTATCTTTTGTCGTTGCAAGAATATCTCCTACCCTTTTTGTCCTTATCCACTTTGCAAAACTGTCTAATATTTTCTCCTTGGATCTGTCCGGTGCTTTTTTCCCCCTCTAGCTTTCCTGTTGTGACTAAGTTCTCAAATTTCTCTCGCCTCATAAACTGTCCTATGAATGTTGCTTGCCTTTTCCTAATCTTCTTCATTATTGCTGTTTCTTTTGCTCTCTCTATGGGGAAAAAACCCGGATATTAGAAAGAGAAAAAGAAAAAAAAAAACTTGAAGGAATAATTGATGAAAAACATCATTTATTTTTAATGATTCATAGACTTACAAAGGATTTATGAGTAGCTAAATTTTGTTCAGGTATGTAGCTATGGTCCTGTAACAAGATCCAGTGGCCTTGTGAAATACGTTTTCCAGAAAACTGTAAACAGAGGAGGACGGAGGGGAAGAATTAAAAAACAAAACAAAACAAAACAAAACAAAACAAAACAAAACAAAGCAAAACAACAACAACAACAAACAAAAAACAAAACGATAAACTGACAGCATTGCGGAATGGAAAGAAAAACCTTGTACAGAGACCCAGGCTTTGTCACAAAACCGACAGGGCTGGATGAATCCAGTGAAAAGTTCAGAGTTTTTAGAAGAGGAAGAAACAAGAAAAAGAAGAGGAAGAAGAAGAAACAGAAGAAGAAGACGACGACGAAGAAGAAGAAACAAACAAGAAGAAGAAGAAACAGAAGAAGAAGAAGACGAAGAAGAAGAAGACGAAGAAGAAGAAGAAGAAGAAGAAGAAGAAGAAGAAGAAGAAGAAGAAGAAGAAGAAGAAAGAAGAAGAAGAAGAAGAAGAAGAAGAAGAAGAAGAAGAAGAAGAAGAAGAAGAAGAAGAAGAAGAAGAAGAAGAAGAAGAAGAAGAAGAAGAAGAAGAAGAAGAAGAAGAAGAAGAAGAAGAAGAAGAAGAAGAAGAAGAAGAAGAAGAAGAAGAAGAAGAAGAAGAAGAAGAAGAAGAAGAAGAAGAACAAGAAGAAGAAGAAGAAGAAGAAGAAGAAGAGGAAGAAGAGCAAGAACAAGAACAAGAAGAACACTAAGAATAAGAAGAAGAAGAAAAAGAAGTAGAAGAACAAGAAGAAGAACAAGAAGAAGAACAAGAACAAGAGCAAGAACAAAAACAAGAACAAGAAGACATCTTGTTAAGATTCGTTGCCTTATAAGAGGTAGCTGTACTTATGGTGGATAATAAAGAGTAACTCAGTTCAACTGAATGACTTCATTAAGTTCAAATAGACATTCCCTGCGTCCAGCTCCACCGTCTAATAGACCCAAGTGACCAGGAAGGATTTTTGGCTATTTGGAGTTTGAGATGCACTTGACTTCTAGAAAGGAGTTTAAAATGGGCTTTCTTGGATGCGAGTGATCTTTTAGAATACCAGGCAAAAATGTTTATCGATGCTTAACATGTTTTTTTTTCTAATCCTGTATGGGGGCGTGTGTTAATGCTTCACCTCCAACCCCTTCAAAAACATGTGTTAAAGTATATGATGAAATATAGGACGTGTTACAAAAGACATATAACGAGTTTGAACTTTTTAGTTGTGAAAGCCACATCGATGATTTTTTCCCCCCCTGTTTTTGTGGCTTTCCGATCTTTGTGTGTATTGTGTTGTATTGTGTGTGTGTGTGTGTGGTGGTGGTCTTTGATTTAATGTCTATTCACTAAAGTGATTTTAGTGTGTGTGTGTGTGTGTGTGTGTGTGTGTGTGTGTGTGTGTGTGTGTGTGTGTGTGTAACTATGTGTGTGTGTGTCTGTGTGTGTGTGTGTCTGTGTGTGTCTGTATATTTGTGTCTGTGTCTGTGTGTCTGTGTCCGTGTCTGTGTCTGTATGTATGTGTGTCTGTGTTTGTGTCTGTGTGTCTGTGTCTGTGTCTGTGTTTGTGTGTCTGTGTCTATGTGTCTGTGCGTGTGTGCGTGCGTGCGTGTGTGTGTGTTGTGTGTGTGTGTGTGTGTGGTGTGTGTGTCTGTGTTTGTGTGTTCTGGACGCGTGTATGCAAATTCTTTTACCCACCCACACTGTGCAGGCAGTATGTTGCTGCATAGTCTGCATACTCCGTCTTCGGTGAACATGCAAGCTAGACGTTTTCACGTTTCCATAGGCCGGCCACTGACATGACTTACGGGATCTTTAATCTGTGTATTTGATAGTCTGCATGCACTTGAACAGAGGTTTTAGCACAAGTAGGTCTGCACACATGTTGATCTCGGAGATCGGAAAAAAATCTCCACCCTTTACCCAACAGGGTGAGGTCTTTAGGTGGATCGAACCCAGGACCTATCGACGAGAAGTCCAACATGAACCCATTTGACTACCGCACCCGTCTGCGCTGTGAAAACAAGAAAGAAATCTCTATTCTTCCACACCACCCTGCCTTTCCGACATCATTTTTCGTAAAAGAGAAAAACATTGATAAATGTTCAGTTTCAGTTTCAGTTTCTCAACATGACGTCTCCACGCTGGGAATGAATTCCGTATACACTAACGTCACAAGTGCCATGTGATGGAGAAGATCCAAATTGATCACAGCACAAGCCTTAAGCCTGCACATAAAACCACGAGCTGGCGAATAAAATAACAAGCCAACATCACGAAGTGCTTAGCGCAACGGACTATTAAGAGATCGTGAGTTCAAACCCGTATAAGTCTAATAACTTGTGACACCTTTCGACACTGAGCGGCTCTTATCCAGAGTTGAGTGTGCATTGATGGGAAAACTGAGATTGTAGAGTGGAGTATCACCCCTTTACAGATATAGATACAGATATTGATACTGAGTGCGTTGCTCAGAATTCTCGACCAACCTGCAGTGTCTGTGACTCTCAGGCCTGGTTAGCGCTAGGACATTATGGGATATGGCATGAAAGTAGGTGTCATCATCATCATCATCATGTGCCTTGCTGCATGGTGTTGGCGATCATGGCCCTCTTTTTGTATTTATCCCTTGTTGCCGCAAGCACATCTTCCACCCTCTCTGTCCTTCGCCACCCTGCAAGCCCGTCTGATATTTTCTCTCTAGGTCAACCTGATGCTCTCTTTCCCTCCAGCTTTTCTGTGTAGTGACCAGGTGTTTTAATTCCCCTTTCTTCATAAAATGGCCTCTAAGTGTTGTCTGTCTTTTCCTAATCTTCCTCATCAATTTCTTCTTCTTGTCTGCCTCTATCAAGACTGTCTCGTTTGTTTTCTTTGCTGTCCATGTAGGTGTATAATACATAATAGGAAAGTAGGTGTAGAGAACAGCACTGGCACGCATTCTCAATCCGAAACGGACCTCCCGTTAGCTTCATCACTATCATCCACGTTCTCATCGTCATAGCATTGTGAACAATTGTCTGGGATCCTGCGGCTCTTCATTCCTTGCTGTATTGAAGATCTCAGTTTTGGTGGCAGTGGAGACGTGTTGGAGAGCCGGTATGAGCGTCGTGCAGGTAGAGTGACATTGAAGCGATGCAGATAATGGGAAGGGAGAAAAAAAAAAACCCAGAAAAAAAGCAAAAGCAAAAAAAGCAAAAACAAAAAACAACAAAACCCCCAACAGCAACAAAAAAACAAACAAACAAACAAACAAACAAACAAACAAACAAACAAACGAAACAGGAACAAACAAAAGCATACACACAAAAAATCTCCGAAACAACAACATTTCTCATCGACAAAACATTGACATATCCATCGCGCTTTGCAAAAAAATAAAAAAAATCGTCGTCAGGAAATACAAAAAGGAAACAAATAAAAGAAACCGTTGCTTTTCAAACGCTGAAAAAAAAAAACCCGTTAAGAAAAAAATCTAGGTCAAGGATGCATGAACTAAAAACTAACTTCCTTTTAGAGGGAAACAACTTCCACGCACTTACGTTTTTTTGTCCTGCGATCTGACGCGAATGAGGTTACAGGTGACAGTGCCCCCTTGCGCCTTTTGTGTCCCCTGTGTGTCCCCTTTGTGGACCCCCTTGTATGCGCCTCGTGATCCACCCTCCCTCCTCCTCGCTCACTCCCCTGTCTCTTGTTATTGTTGTTGTTGTTGTTGTTGTTGTTGTTGCCCTACGTTGAACATCACTCCTTTCACCCATAAATGTCCACGATCTGTCATACAGCTTGATGCGGATTTGGAGAGGTAAGTTACTAGTGACGCTGTGGTTAAAATATTCAACCTCGCTGCAAACCTAACGATGCACAGGTTGGCTGTTATTAAAAAAATAATAAATGAATGAATAAATGCATGAATATATAAATAAATTCCAAAATTTCAGACATAAACGAGGCGTGCGAACACAAATACATACACGAACACGAGCGAGCGCGCGCGCACACATGCACGCACACACGTATACACACACACGCACATCTGTGAGCGTGCGTTGTCGTACACACACACACACACACACACACACACACACACACACACACACACACACACACACACACACACACACACACACAGAGAAGGAAAGACAGACAGAAAGAAAGAACAGAAGCAAAAGAGAACGAAGAAGACGTTGGCATAGAAGGAGAAAGACAAGAAAAAGGACAAACAATAAGAAGAAGAAAAAAGAGCGAAAAGAAAAAAAAATGAAGGGGGGCGGGGGAAAGCGAGTTTGTTAGGAATTTGCTCAAGAAGGATTCACTGCACTCAGACAATTCCATATGCGCTCTACTCAAATTTTCCAGTAGTTATCATCTGCCAAACACCCTGAACCTGGGTGTAAAACCGTATACACTAGCGAGATCTTGAAATGAGGAAAAAGATAGAAGGGACCTATGACACAGTGAGCTGACGTCACCAAAACGAGGGTTACGTTTAAGATAGGCGGTGAATAGACCAGTTTTAAATGTTGCCGGCTGGGATTGAACTCGAGGTATACCATACCAGGTCTTGAGACTATGACTCTATGAGAATCTATGAAAAGAATCCACCAGGCCACGTTTCAAAAAAGCCTGGCTCACAGTTGAAGCCACAACCCCGTGCGTCACGAGCGTGGTGCTCTTAACCCTTTGACTCCTGCACCCTATCCATCAACTGCAAAAACTTAACCCATTGACTCCCTCACCTATCCACCAGCTTCCTGGAAGAAGCTGGTAGATAGAGTGAGGGAGTCAATGGGTTAAGTTTTTGCTTTGGTAGCATGGCTGACGATGCAGGGTGCTGGTGGACAGGGTGCGGTAGTCAGCTAAGCTAATGGAATACAAAAGAGGAAGAAAAGTCAAGCCAGCAAACAAAATTCTCCTTTAGCTTGTTTATCTTTTTTTTTAGCTTGTTGTACGTATGCTGGAAGCTTGGACAATCAACAAGCAAAGTCAGAACAAGATTGAAGCAGCTGGAATGTAGTTTCTGAGAAGAACGTTAAAGAGTTCCACGGACAACAAAGAAAACAAACGAGACAGCCTTGAAAGAAGCAAAGACAAACAAAACATTAACGAAGAAGATTAGGAAAAGATAAGCAATATCTATAGGACATTTTATGTGACAAGAGAAAATTTGAGCACCTAGTCACAACAGGAAAGCTAGAGGGAAAAAGAGCACAGGTAGACCCAGAGAGAAAATATTAGTTTTGCATGTGGATGGGGCCAGAAAGGGAAGGAGATACACTTGCAGCGACAAAAGATAGATTTGTATGGTGGGCCATGATTGCCAACGCTATATGCGGCACGGCACATGATGATAATGATGATGAAGACGACGACGACGACGATGCTGCTGCTGATGACGATGACGACGACGACGATGATGATGATGATGTTGATGAGCTTGTTTTTTTTAATTTTTATTTTCCCACTTCTTACATCACATGAAAATTAATCGCCATACAAATTAGGACATTTTTTTTCGGCATTGTGGGGATGATAATGGTCACGATGATCATGATGCTATGGAGTTCCATCTAGGATTCAGACAGAGTGACAGGACTGTACTCTAAGATTACTTGTCATGGTATATCCTGGCGTCTGTCAGGCCCGAGAGATACAGACATCTGCGATGCCAATCAGGAGATTTGAGGAACACCCTCTATGATGCATCCATGAAAATGAATGATATTCGACTGTGTGTGGCTCCCAGACTTCCCGATGAACCCATAGTACATGCAGCTCTGGGGAAGAGCCGGTTGGAGACTGAAACTCTCTCTCTCTCTCTAAGACGGAGAGGGGAATGAGGGATGGAGGGGAGAGAAAATGAGAGAGAGTGAGTCAGAGAGACGCTTGACGCTTGTGAGAGAGAGACAGAGAGTGGCAGAAAGGTAGACAAGCAGACAGGCAGGCAGACAGAAAGACATACATACGTACATACATGCATACATACATATATACATACATACAGACAGATGGACAGACAGACAAAGAGAGAGACAGAGTAACAGACAGACAGACAGAGGCAGAAAGGCAGAAAGGTAGACAGACAGGCAGACAGACAGATAGACAGATAGATT
>CM060307.1:34782797-34785297 GCA_030674185.1 Monoplex corrugatus | reverse complement strand
ATAGACATTTGTTGGTAAGAGGAGTGTTCTGAGCTTACGGTTTTTGTGCTGTGTATCTGCTTCTATGCTAGCTGAATGGGTAGCGCAAACTATGTTAGATTTGAGAAGTTCCACAATATGGGAGATAATTCCTACGTGACTCTCAAGAGTTTATGTTCTTTGGTTGATGTTGGCAAGAACACTTTTGATTTTCTTGTATCGAAAAACTGTTAAAAACAGCGAGGCAGCAGCTTATGAGGTGCATGCAATGTGGTTTTTTTCCCCCACAAACTACAATTGCTACAGAAGATAATAACAACTAACAATAATACCAGTCGCCGTGGTGCGGTGGTTAGCGCAACCGACTGCCGACAGGAAGTTGTGGGTTTGAATTCCATTGATCCTGTTAAAATCATTGTGGGATATTTTGGCCCCAGCCGTCATTGGCACACTGATACAACTGAGTCGAATCTCATCCATTTCATGGATGCATCTCCTGACTAACACTGCACGTGTCTGTATTTCTCAGGCCTGACTGACGCTGGGGTACCATATGGAAGTAAGCGTGAAGCAAAGCTTTGTCACACAGTTTCAATGCAGTATTGAACTCCATAGGATCAGGTTATCATCCCCGTCGTCATCATTATCAAACCGTTGTGAAAACGCGTCCCAGATTCCAGGACCAATAATGTGGTGTAAGAAATGTGACAGCAAAACAGTGAACATTTACAAGAAGAAGAAGGAGAAGAAGAAAATAATAATAATGACAAAAATAGTACTAATAATAGTGATAATAATAACAATAATATAACAACAACAATAACAATAATAATAATGATGATGATAATAAATTTGTGTAATGCAACATGCTCAGAAGCAAGCTCCTAAGCTCTTTTCATTTTTACAGGATATGTTGTGCATCAAAACTAAACGTATCACAACAAGACACGGAACAACAACAGCAACAACAACAACAACAACAACAAATCCAAAGTAAAACAAAAACAAAACAAACTAAAAAAAACCAGACAAAATATTAAAAAAACAACAACAACAACAGCAACAAGCAAACAAACAAACAAAAAACCAAACTAAACCAAACTAAACCAAACCAAACCAAACCAAACCAAACCAAACCAAACCAAACCAAACCAAACCAAACCACCAAACCAAACCAAACCAAACCAAACCAAACCAAACCAAACCAAACCAAACCAAACCAAACCAAACCAAACCAAACCAAATCAAACCAAACCAAATCAAACCAAACCAAACCAAACCAAACCAAACCAAACCAAAAGGAGCAAACAACAGTACGATACAAGAACATGCACCTATACGAAAAATGCACACACGTTCGTATTTCAATATGTTATTTTCACCAGCTCACCCAGACGTCAGGGAAGTTCCGTTGTTGATTTGTTGTTGTTTTTTTATCGTTATTTCTGTTGTTGCTGTCCTGATTCTTATTTTTTGTTATACACTTGACAGAGACCAGCTGGTTGACAGTTTGTGCCTGTCTGTTGTTGATTTGTTGTTGTTATCTTTATTTTTGTTGTTGTTGTCCTAATTTCTATTTTTTGTTATTCACTTGACAGAGACCAGCTGGCTGACAGTTTGTGCCTGTCTGTTGTTGATTTGTTATCTTTATTTTTGTTGTTGTTGTCCTAATGTCTATTTTTTTGTTATTCACTTGACAGAGACCAGCTGGCTGACAGTTTGTGCCTGTCTGTTGTTGATTTGTTGTTATCTTTATTTTTGTTGTTGTTGTCCTAATGTCTATTTTTTTGTTATTCACTTGACAGAGACCAACTGGCTGACAGTTTGTGCCTGTCTGTTGTTGATTTGTTATCTTTATTTTTGTTGTTGTTGTCCTAATGTCTATTTTTTTGTTATTCACTTGACAGAGACCAGCTGGCTGACAGTTTGTGCCTGTCTGTTGTTGATTTGTTGTTGTTATCTTTATTTTTGTTGTTGTCCTAATTCCTATTTTTTGTTATGCATTTGACAGAGACCAGCTGGCTGACAGTTTGCGTCTGTCTGTTGTTGATTTGTTATTGTTATCGTTATTTCTGTTGTTGTTGTCCTAATTCCTATTTTTTGTGATGCATTTGACAGAGACCAGCTGGCTGACAGTTTGTGCCTGTCTGTTGTTGATTTGTTGTTGTTATCGTTATTTCTGTTGTTGTTGTCCTAATGTCTATTTTTTGTTATGCATTTGACAGAGACCAGCTGGCTGACAGTTTGTGCCTGTCAGCTGTTGATTTGTTATTGTTATCGTCATTCTTTTGTCGTAATTCTTCTTTGTTTTTATATACTTGACAAAGATCAGCTGCCTGACAATTTGTGCCCTGTCTGTGTCTGTGTTGTTCTGTGAACTGAAATTAAAGACGCGTTCTCACTCTGCTTTTGTGTATTTCTATTCTTGACTTACTTGAATCCTGGCAGTTACTTGGATTCAGACTTTATTTATATTTTATTTGTTTGTTTTATTTCAACAGAGAAAAAGGAAACTTTGTAA
>CM060307.1:34752797-34767797 GCA_030674185.1 Monoplex corrugatus | reverse complement strand
CAACCCAACCCAAACCAAACCAAACCAACCCAACCCAACCAAAACTAAACCAAACCAAACCAAACCAAACCAAACCAAACCAACCCAACCCAATCCAACCCAACCTAACCCAACCCAAACCAAACCAAACCAACTCAAACCAAACCAACCAAAACCAAACCAAACCAAACCAACCCAACCCAAACCAAACCAACCCAACCCAACCCAACCCAACCAAAACCAAACCAAACCAAACCAAACCAAACAAAACCAAACAAAACCAACCCAACCCAAACCAAACCAAAACCAAACCAAACCAAACAAAACCAAACCAAACCAAATCAAACCAACACGAAAAACAAGAACAATACTTTAGTTATTGTACAGATCAAGCAAGACGTTAAGAAACAAGACAGAGTAAAACAAAACAAACAAAGCAACACACACACGCACACACACACACACACACACACACACACACACACACGCACGCATACACACACACACACACACGCACGCACGCACACACGCACGCACACACACACACACACACATCACCACCACCACCACCACCAACAAATTGCAAGTAAACCGCAGCGTGCCACGTGTACATAAACACGAATCGCCAGGAAACAGTTAAATTTTCTCAGATAAATTTTCGCGAAAATATATTGTACAGCTTACAAAAAAATGTTGCAGTTTAATACCGTGAAAAAAATAGCGGGAAACAACAAGCATTCATGCCAAGCAGACAGATTACTTTCAATTTACAAGTTCCGGTGCATTCCGAGTGCAGCCCATTGGCAGAGACAAATGACGGTAGGTGGCGCAACAGAGTCAGGGGTCAGCATGCAGCATGTCTGTCACAGGACCCGTGAACTGGGTTACTAGTCAGGCCCAGACTGTGAAGAACATCTCCAATTTCTATGGCGCTAACACACGCAGCACATAACTTAGTTCAAACTGATAGAAGAAAACGTTATCCACAGGAGGCAAGGATTCACGCATACATCGATAGGTCAGCCGCCGACGCGTTGACAACCAAACGAACCGATATCCGGCTCAACCTTCCCAGAGACTCAGATCATAATGCCCAGTGTTACTATAGGAGTTTGGAGTTTGGAGTTTGTTCAAGAGGGATTCATTGCACCCAGACAATTCCATATGTGCTCGACCCAGATCTGCCAGCAGTTATCTGGCAGACATCCTAAGCCTGCGCCAAACCCTAATATAATGTGCTGGCAAGGTCTTGAAATTGGGGAGGAGGGGGGAAAAGACTTCTGAAACACTAGGCTGACACCACCAGAATGATGGAAACATTAAGATGGCCAGCGTACAGGCCCGATTTTAATGTTGCAGGCTGGGGTTGAACTCGAGATATAAGATTTTGAGTCCACGCTGCTATAGGCAAACAGCACACCCACTCATCATCATCATCAGGTACCCTGCCGCATGGCTTTGGCGATCATGGCCCTCCACATGAATCTAACCCTTGTTGCTGCAAGCACATTTTCCACCCCCTCTGTCCTCAGCCGCCCTGCATGTCCGTCCAATATTTTCTCCCTGGATCTACCTGGTGTTCTCTTTCCCTCTAGCTTTCCTGTTGTGATCAGGTGCTCTAATTCCCTTTCCTCATAAAATGGCCTCTATATTATTATTATTATTATTATTATGAACATTTAGTACGCCTAATCAAATTAATGCCCTAGGCGTTTACAATGGCAAAACATATAACCAGAATCACAAGCACACACACACACGCCCACAGAAGCACCCACACACACACAAACACACACACACACACACACACACACAAACACACACACAGCATGACATGCAAATACAATGACACATTGACACTAAGACACTATAATGTCACCATTACATTACATGGGGGGAAGGGGGCAGAGATTACCAGCTTTGGGAAACAGGTGAGTTTTGAGGGAGCGTTTGAATGTGGACAGAGAGGGTGAGTATCTAAGAGAGCGAGGTAACTGATTCCAGATGGTTGGAGCTTGATAGGAAAAAGAACGCTGCCCAAACCTTTTAGTGCGGACTATGGGGATACTATAGAGACGGGTATCAGATGAGGACCGCAAAGCTCGAGATGGCGTGTAGAGATGTAACAGATGGGTGAGATACTCAGGACAGGAAGACTCAATAGATTTGAAGCAGAGGCAGGCAATCTTGTTGCTTGTCTTTTCCTAATCTTCCTTATCAATGTCTTCTTGTGACTTTCTCCATTAAGACTGCCTCGTTTGTTTTCTTTGCTGTCCAAAGAACTCTCAACATTGTTCTTATAAACCACATTTTGGATGCCTCAATCTTGATCTGGCTTTGCATGTTGACTGTCCATGCCTCACAACCGAATAATATTATGGTTCCATATTACATTCAAGAACTCTCTTCCTGATGTTAAGAGAGTTCTTGAATGCTATATAGAACCAATACTGGTAACATATCCACTACCATGCAGAAACAGATGCACTCACGTAGACGGACTTGGGTTCAAAGCACAGATTACACAAGCAATCGAAAGGTCTTCCTCTGAAATGTCCAGTTTTCCAGTTTTCTCACCCGACCAAGCACTTCTAACAAGTCAGCAGAACCAGAAGAATAGTCTTCAAATGGATCACCGCTCAAGGTGAAATACCAGTGTAGAGACTTCCTGTGATCTAAGAGTTATATTCCCTTTGCTGTTTTTAGTAGCCAGGAACTGAGAGTTATGTCCTTTCAATTAGTTTTTGATCTCCGTCATGTTTGTGAAGATAGTTGCAGAGATAAAGATAATCTCGGACGCTGCACTTCAGTCTGTGTCTTTCTTTAGAGTTGTAGCAAATAATTGTTGCCACTCTTCACCCAGAAACGAGAGGATAGATGCACAAGTAAAAACAGGAACCCAAGTAAACCAACCAGACAACAGCGTCAGACACAGCAAGAAGAGGATCATCGTCAGATCATTCATTAATCCACGGACAGAAAAAGACGACATTGACCTTTGCTTTAGAGAGCAGCAAGTGGTCCTGATGAGGCTCCGCATTGGCCACTAACGACTGAACGCACATGCGAACCGCTAAGCTCAAAATGATGTTTTCACCAACCTGTCCCTGCAGCCAAGGGGAATAAACTGCTGAACAAATATTACAGTGATGTCGCTCGCTTCTCTCAAGTGTCTATCTACTCTATCTATATACCCATCTATCTATCCATCTCTCTCTCATTCTCTCTCTCTCTCTCTGTCTACGTACCTCTCTCTCTCTCTACCTCTCTCTCTCTGTTACCTACCTCCCTCTCTCTGTCTCTCTCTGTCTCTCTGTCTCTCTCTCTCTCTCTCTCTTTCTCTCTGTCATCATAGGCGGCTACAACTCTTCTGACCACCAAGCTTCATGACAGCCGAAAGAAACTGGAAACAACGGCCACTTTCATGGTCAGGTGTGGCCTAACTACGTAGGCGACAAGCGAAGAGTAAGAAGAAGTAGGCAAGGTAAGGACCGTTCAGTTACATATACAATCGTTACAGAAGTAAGGCTCAAAGGCCTCAACATGTCTTAGACCGAGGATAATGAGGTCTTTGCCCATTTCTTTTCTTTCACTGCTTTATTTTCCTCGTCCCTGACTGGAAACAGATACAGATTTACTGCTGTGGCTTTGTTTTGTAGTTCAGCGTCAGGTCTGAAAGGGTTAATGTGATGGTAATAGATTGTTGTTGCTGTTGGTTTATAAACCGTCGTTCTATGATTTTCATGTTACAGCGACAAATGCATAGAACAACAAACTCGGTCATATACAAAAATGTACATATACGTATACATGTCTCTAGACTATACCCGACACACACACACACACACACACACACACACACACACACACACACACACACACACACACACACACACACACACACATCATATATATATATATATATATATATATATATATATATATATATATTTACATAGATATATGTAATACACATATATAATAATATATACATACATATATATATACATATACATGTGTGTATGTATATCTATTATATATATATGTTTATATGTATATGTATATACATATGTGTATATCTATATCTAT
Organism: Monoplex corrugatus; assembly: GCA_030674185.1. Lineage (NCBI taxonomy): Eukaryota > Metazoa > Mollusca > Gastropoda > Littorinimorpha > Ranellidae > Monoplex > Monoplex corrugatus. The sequence goes on along the minus strand of CM060307.1, from coordinate 34,763,729 downwards.
CTCACCCGTCTCACCCGTCGGCGTCACCGGGAACAGTGTTGGCCGCTGCACATGATGTCCTCACAAGCTGCCTCCAGCACTCTCGATCTTGGCTAAGTCTGACCACCTCCTGGAGTTTCTTGCCACTGATGTTTGTGATGTTTCTAGCAAGTGATGCAGGTGGCCGTCCTCTGTTTCTCTTTCCTTCCACTTTACCCTGGAGGACAGTGGACATCAAGTCTGTTCTCTCATTACGGATTGCGTGTCCAACATATTTCAGTTTCCTCCGTTGTATGAGTACTAGGAGCTTGCGTGTAGTACCCAACTCATTCAGTATGCTTTCATTTGAGCGCCTATCCGTCCATCTGACCCTCAGCAGTCTTCGGTAAAACCACAGCTCTGCTGCTTCCACTCGTCTTTCATCCTCTTTCTTCATTGTCCATGCCTCGCAGCCGTATAACATCACTGGCCAGACAAGACATTTTAAGAGTTTTATCTTAAGGTCTGCTGTTATGCTGTGGTCTTTCCAAATATTGTTCAATTGAACCATACTGTTCTTGGCCATTCCAATTCTCATCTTTATGTCTTTTGAGCATGTTCCATCATGTGTCTTGACTGAACCTAAATATTTAAAGTCCTTGACATTTTCTAGAGGGACTTGGTTTAGCATGATCTGGTCCTGTCTAGTGTTATATTTGCCTGCAACATGCATAACCTTTGTCTTCTTTGAATTTAAGTCCAGCCCAGCTGCCTTTCCAACCCGGTCTACCCTGCTCAGGATCCTCCTAGAGCCTGTAATGTTGTCTGCCAGTAATCCTGTGTCATCTGCGTAGCGTAAATTTGACAGGTTTCTACCACCAATATTTACTCCCATGTCTTCTATGTCTGCTTCTCTCATGATATGTTCAGTGTATATGCTGAAGAGATGTGGAGACAGGATGCAACCCTGCCTTACCCCTTTAGTGATGTTAAAAAATTTGCAGTTTTGATTATTCCATCTGATTGTTGCTTTTTGATCATTATATAATGAAGCTATGAGGGAAACCAGATGTCTTGGAAAACCCATTTTGATCATGAAGTGGAAAAGACTTTGGCGAATCACGCTATCAAACGCATTGCTGTAGTCAATGAAAACGATGAACATCTCTTGGTCTGTGTTTCTAATCTTTTCTATCAATATCTGGAGTACAAACAGCATATCTATTGTTCCCCTGTTTTTCCTATAGCCTGCCTGACAGTCGGATAGCTCTTCCTCTACTTTTGGCTTTAACCTGTTTAAAATTATTATCAGCAGTATTTTACTGGCATGACTGATCAGTGCAATTGTTCTATAATTGTTGCAGTCTTTGACATTTCCACTCTTATGTAACATGACAAATTCTTGGAGCTTCCAGTCTGTAGGCCATTGACAAGTCTTCCATATCTTGCAGCATAAGTGATGCATTACTTTGAGTCCACCATCACCTGAGTGTTTCAACAACTCTCCAGGAATATTGTCAAGACCAGGAGACTTTCTGCATTTTAGATCTTTAATGGCAGATTCAACTTCGCTGAGCAGAGGTTCTAATATATATATATATATATATATATATATATATATATATATATACGTTTATGTACAGAAACACGATATATACAGTATACACTTAAATGATATACAAATCTACACATACAAATAAACACCTATATAAGTTTCATTCTATCGACACTATAGCTGGGAACAACATACTGAGTTAAAGAGGCTGTAAATTCATAAGGGTGACATGAAAATACAAGCACACATATATGTTTATACGCAGCCAGTTCAAACACAACCATTTCAAATCCACAAAATATCTCCGAAGAATGTTGGTCAGTTTCTATCTTTGTGAGCCGCCCAAGAAAACATCAGCTTTGCGTTTAGATGATACGAATTCACTATGCTTCAGTTTCAGACCCCTAAAACGTTGTTTCAAACTCCCCCTCCCAACCTCATCCCCCTCCTGAACATTGTCCAATTCTCCAGCCTCACCCCTGGACCGTCCTACTCCCCCTCCCCCCCCCCCGTACCTCTTCCCATTTCAATGCTCTTTCCCCTCCTAACATCACCCTTCTCTTGTTAAAAGTAATTACGGCAACTACGAGAACAAAGGTCATAGGGGACTGCAATTTGAGCTGCCAGCTTTGTCTGTCTGTCTTGTCACACACACTGGGTCAATCTATTGACTTTTAAACCTGTTTATATCTATATTCATGTTCATTTCTTCTGTCACAGAGAGAGGATGTCTTCCATTCGCTCTTGATCCGGTGGCTGGGCTGGACTGGACCTGGATCGTGCACGTTGTGTGGCTATATTTCGGGGTTTGTGACCTTGCCATTCGGTTTGCAAACAAGGTAATTGGTGGCTGGGTCCGAATGGGCTATGCAGCGCATGGACAGCCTCCTTTACTTGATGAAATGACTATAGAGTGGCGTCGGGATCTTGGAAAGTGATTGTCCGGGGAGTGTCGACGTACTGGTGCTCCGGGTCCTATTCGCAACCTCGTGGTGTTTCGTGTTCTCTTTGGCTTGTGGCTTGGTCGCTGACTTCAGGAAATCACAGGCCTGATGATCGCAGGGAAAGACCTGCTGCTGTTCGGAAAGACAGCAAACTTGGGATTCCTTTCGGGGCATGTCAGACTTTTCTGGACAGCAAAGTGGGCTGTGTCTGGAGCGTCAAGTCTGGCCACTTTCCCGGTCGTTCAAACAACCCATGTAGTTGAAGTAAGGCAGCATTAGGAGCTTCCGACTGCTGTCAAGACTATAGTAAGAGGAAAGGAGCTGGTTACTATGCTTGCTGGTGGCATGGTGGGCTGCCCGAAAGAAAGATGAAGACCAGAGTCGGACGAAAGAGGGGTCTTCCATTCTGTCTTCATCAGGAGACTGGACTGGATCTGGATGGAGCGTGTTGTGTGGCTATGTCCCGGGGTTTGTCACCTCCCCACCTTGCCATTCGGTTTGTAAACACGGTAACTGATGACGGGGTCCAACTGGGCCATGCAATGCATGGGCAGCCCCCCCTTTGCCTGAAGAAATGATTATCGAGTGGCGTCAGGAGATGATTGTCCGTAGACATCATTTCGATTTTCCGGTCAAACTGACGAGAAAAGTCAAGGCCTTAAGGGGAAACGAACCCTGAAACCTCGAGTTTATTTACTGGCAGGCGAACATCTGTACCATTTTGACTTTCTTCTGTTCTGTTCCGTTCCATTCTGTTCTCTCTCTCTCTCTCTCTCTCTCTCTCTCTCTCTCTCTCTCTCTCTCTCTCTATATATATATATATATATATAAAAAAAAAAAAAAAAAAAAAAATATATATATATATATATATATATATATATATATATATGTGTGTGTGTGTGTTATATGTTTCTCTCTTTCTCTCTGTCTGTCTGTCTGTCAGTCTATCTGTCTATTTGCTGTCAGTCTGTCTCTCTGTCTCTCTCTGCCTCTCTGTCTCTCTCTTTCTTTCAGTGTGTGTGTGTGTGTGTGTGTGTGTGTGTGTGTTTGTTTGTGTGTGCGTGTGTGTGTGCGCGCGCTCGCAAGCGCGTGCATGTGTGTGTTAGTGAATAAGATTGCTTATCATTTTGATGGATGTATCGTCACAGAATGAATTCTTTTTATCTTCAGTTTCCCACATACCACCCTAACCCCTCTCTTAGACATTGCGACAGAGGGTGATGGCAGAAGTCATTGATGTCCTTTGAGTCTCTGTCTGTCTGTCTGTCTGTCTGTCTGTCTCTGCCCCCTCTCTTTTCTGTACTACTAATATATCCGAATATTATTTCATCCGCTTGTAACATTCTCACGCTTTACAGACGCCTAAAACATCTGAAGAATGTGTAATATAGGAGAAGAAATACCGATAGAGAGAATGGTCAGGCCGAAAGGAAAAGGGCCCAAGATGGACAAGCATTACTGACGTTCTCCCTTTCATGTTTATTCATTTATTTATTATGATGATGATGATTATTATTATATTATTACCATTATTATTATCACTGTTGTTATCATTATTTAGATTGTTATTAATATCATTGTTATTGTTAAAATTTTTATTATTATTGTTGTTATTATTGTTATTTTTACTCTCTTTTTCTTCTTTTTTTTCTTCTTCTTCTCCTTTTCCTTCTTCTTCTTCTTCTTCTTATTATCATTATCATCATTATTATTGTCATTATCATCATCATCATCATTACTGTTATCATTATAAGTATTAGTAACACTTGTATTAGTATTTTGCTTATTGACTCGTTTATTTGTTTGTGTTTTTAAGAAATGGAGCGTGGCTTTCTGTTTTTTGTCTGGTCAGACATTTGCTTATATTTGGTTGAAAAAAACAACAACAACATTTGATTGAAAATACATTTACGAATAGCCAAGGAGTCAGTGACATATCTCCTTTGCTTTCCCATTTCCATATCTAGAAGTGATCCTCAAGCGCATGTCAGAACTCATTCCAGCGGATGTTTTGGTCAAAGTGGGTAAACTTAGGGTTCCAAACCTAATCAAACCAAACCAAAAGAAACCCCATTTTGCAAAAAAGATTGGAACTTCTTTACATGAATATCGTTGACTATATTTACTTTCTCAAGAAGAAATGAAGAAGAAATGAATTTTTTTTAAAGATGGCGAAATTCTTGTATAAATCCCCCAAAATGATAAAGATGTTTCACAGATGCACAATTATTCTGTAATCATCGGTGCATATGTTCGCAGCAAAATCGTCTGATCAAAATGCGTTGTGTTTATTTTTGGCTCAAAGTGGAAGCGTTTTGTACTTCCAACCCCTTCAGAAGGCACTATAGTGTAAACAAACGAATCATCTGGTTCTGACTGTTTTTTGTCTGTGTCTCTGTCTGTCTCCTCTTAGTCTTTCTCAGACAATTTCCACCATTCTTATTCTTATCCACTTCAGAAATGAGAGATAAACCAGAACAGGATATATTATAAAAAATAATAAGGTATTGCCCCTTTGACAGATGGAACCTACGCTAGAAACAGTGTAATAATGCCACATCTTATATACATTCACTTTAAGTTTCAGCTTCCCAGGGTCTCTGCGTTTAGAATAAATTCTATATATGCATTGAAGCCTCTGAAGACATGTAATGGAGAAGATCCAAAATGGTCATGGCATAAGCTATAGGCCTGTACTTAAGCCCTGTGTGCAAAACAATCTATAGCTCACGTGAGGATTGAACCTGAACCCCTGCCTAACAGACATTGAGACTGAGAAACGAGAGGGGAGAGAGAGAGAGAGAGAGACAGACAGACAGACAGACAGACAGACAGACAGAGACAGACAGAGACAGACAGACAGACAGACAGATAGAAAGACAGACAGACATACAGATAGAGAGACGGACAGATAGACGGACAGACAGACAGAGAGACGGACAGACAGAGAGACGGACAAACAGACGGACAGAAAGATAGACAGACAGATGGACAGACAGGCTGTGGCAGTTCAGACTTGAGCTATTGTAGTCAAAAATGCCTTACGAATTACATATTAGTACATTGCAATTTCTCTTACTTTAAATGCTTTAACCCTTAAGTAGATACAAACTCATATTCTTAACAGAGTCATTACAAGTTGAGCTAAAGTATCAGTGAGAGAGAGAGAGAGTCAGACAGACAGAGAGACAGAGACAGAGAGACAGAGAGACAGAGACGGAGGGACATCACAGAGAGAGAGAAAGAGAGAGGGATAGAGACAGAGAGACAGACGGAGAGACAGAGAGAGAGAGAGAGAGAGACAAAGACAGAGACAGAGAGACAGAGAGACAGAGAGAAGAAGAGAGAGACAGAGAGAGAGAGAAACTGAAACTGAAACTGAAACTGAAACTGTTTATTGTCATTAACCGAAAAGGTCTTTTGACAAGGGGATAACAATTTTCCAGTAGTGCGACACATAATCCACTCTTTGTATGTGCGCAAATTCTTCACACATAATCAAAAAAAATATCGAACATCCATTCCTTGAACAGTCGAACATATTCAAATCATATATAATGAACAATCATCCATTTTACCACTACTACATAATACAAAGAAAACAACAACAAAAAATATCAGAACAGTGTTCCCACATTCAGGCCAATAATTTGTCTAGGTTTAGACAAACCAAAATCTTTTTCACACACCCACACCCACTCACACGCATCCATATACGCTCACACGCGGGCGCGCGCACACACACACACATCAAAACTGTAATATGATGAAACATCTGGGCTAGACCACCCAAACCTTACATTTAGTGATAATAATATAATCTTCACATAACTGCCCAGAGAGACGGATAGAGAGAGAGAGAGAGGTAGAGGAGACAGACAGACAGACAGACAGACAGACAGAGAGTGAGAGACAGAGAGACAGAGAGACAAAGACAGGCAGAGCGAAAGACAGAGAGACAGAGAAAAGAGTGGTGATAATGGTGGTGGTGGGAGGAAGGAGCGGATCGAGAAATAGAGACAGACAGACACCACAGACATTACGGATGTGATATGAACATGTGTCCACATTTCTTTCTTCCAACTCTTACAATTCAAAAAACAGAAATTGAAGAGGTACGCAGAAGCCAAACTATGCGGTACAGACGTACCAGAATCTCCTTTGCTTGGTCAAAAGCAGGTTTCATCTTTATCTCTGCAGGGGGGGGAAAGACTTTATGTCGGCTGACGGTGTTTGTCCAGAAAATGCAAGTTCCTCGGTTCCCCAACAACTGGCCGCTGTCTCTGTGGGCCGCTGACGTAGGAAGGTGACAATCGGGTACGCCCAAGTTACCATCGCGGATGTAATCATACGGAGGGCATGTTCGTTTCGTCCAGAATGTTGGATTTCTTGTTGGGGTTTATCTGTATGGACACGCGTTTCACACGTGTTTCTCTCTCTGTCTCCTTCGTTTTCTGTCTCTCTCGGTCTCTCGGTCTCTCGATCTGTCTCTGTCTCTGTCTCTCTGTGTCTGTTTGTCTGTCTGTCTCTCCTCCCATCATTCTTGCTTTTGTTCTTCTCGTTCTTATTCTTGTTGTTGTTCTTCTTTTACTACTTCTTCTCTCTCTGTCTCTCTGTTTCTGTCCCTGTCTCTCCCTCTGTCTCTTCCCCTCTGCCTCTCTCTCTGTCTCTGTCTCTCTCTCTCTCGCTCTCTCTCTTTCTCTCTCGCTCTCTCTCTCTCTAGCTCTCTCTTTCTCTCTCTCTCCCTCTCTCTCTTTCTCTTTCTCTCTCTCTCTTGCTCTCTCTCTCTCCTCTTTCTCTCTCGATCTCATGTAAAACAAAACAAAACAAAACAAACAAACAAAAAAGAGAATGTGCTATTTATCTGTTACTCTTGTAGATAAGTATTTTGTTTGGTCAGTTTGCTTCTCTCTTTCTTTAAATATGTGTATGTGTGTGCGTGTGTGTGTGTGCGTGTGTGTGTGTGCGTGTGTGTGTGTGTGTGAGCGCGCGCCCGTGTGTGTGTGAGCGCGCGCCCGTGTGTGTATGTGTGTCTTTAGGAGAGAAAGGTGTGTATGTGTACGTGTGTGTGTGCACGTGTGTGTAACATGAGAATGGGGATGGGATTGAGTTTGTCTGTATGTGTGCTGCTCGAGCGCACGTGTGTGTATGCATTTGGGAGCTTGAATATACGATTATTTGGTGTGTGTTAGTGTTTGTGTGTGTACGTGCCTATGTGTGTGTTGGTATGGGCTCTAGCCTTCCCATCTGCAGTACACATTTGCATTTTCATACACACAGGCACACAAACACTTACACACGTGTACACACACACACACACACACACACACACACACACACACACACACACATGCACACACACACTCACACACACACACATACACACACATACACACACACACACACACACACAAACACACACACACACACACACACACACACACACACACACACACACACACACACACACAGAACAGATTTTGCCTATTGCCAAATTGTGTCAGTGGAAAAAAAGCCCCAAAGCAAACAATGATAATCACATACAAGTAAAGAGTGTCCCTGATCTATGGCAAATCGCACTCATCATTTATAGCAGCCGAAATTTGGCAAAGCAAATCCATCGTGACATTTCATGATGTTCGTTCTTCGTAATCGAAAATGAGCAGGGCTCTAGGTCTGGATGGTGCCAAAATTGCGGTGAGTCTGGATGTTTCTGATGAGGCTGATCCGGACTCTGAAGTCTCTCCCACATATGGGACACACATGGCCAGACGCTGTGGATGCAGACATGGCATCTTGGATTTTACGCTTTGTACATTTCCTCTCAACTTTGGCAGTTGTTCAGGTTTCTCTGCATGGGCCTCTTCTGTCACCTAACTCCGCCATACAGTTCTGTTCTGGGACTTGCTGTCCTCGGAGTTAATGTCAATGTCCAGGTCTTTGATGGATGGAGGCCTTCAGATAGACCTTGAAGCATTTTTTTCTGCCCACCGACTGTCATTTTGCAAGGTACCTTTTTGCCAAGGCAGAGTTGTTCGTGCAAAGATTTTTTTGGTTAGTCAATGATTGTTCATGTGCACTACATGCCTGGCCCATCTGAACTATGCTTTCTTCAAGACGGTGTGGACGCTGTAGAGACCAACATGCTTCAGGAATTTTGTGTCAAGGATTTTGTCCAGTCATCTGACATGAAGGAAACTGTGCAGGCAGCACATGTGAAAGTGGTTAGGCTGTGCGTCTTTTTTCCTTTAGACAGCTCAGATCTCATAGGCAAACAAGAGATTGGTGGAGAACTACTGCACGGTAGCCTATCTGTTTGGTGGTCAGCTAGTTTTTCTCCACTCCCACAACACATATATTCTCTCAGAGTCTCTCAAACGCAGCACCAACTTTTGCTACTCTGTTGTTGATCTCGGCTTCGATACAGACAGCATTCGTAAGCAAGATAACTGAAGCTGTCAATTGCCAGGAGGTTCTGTCCCTTGACTCTGATGTGAGGCTTGGTGTAGGGCTTTCATGGGGGAGGTTGGTACAAGACTTCAGTCTTTTCGGTACTGATGATAAGACGACAAGAAGCACAGACTGAGAAGTGATCTACCTCAAGCTGCATGTTGCGTTTTGTGGTGGCGTTCAAGGCACAATCATCAGCAAAGAGGAAATCCTTGAATTCCCCGATGATAATTTCCATATCTTTTTGACGGTGTTCAGACTCCAGGCGTTGAAAAGCTTGCTGTCAGTGTTGCACATGGATGCCATCTTCACAGTCGTAGTTTTAAATATCCGTTAGCATCGCAAAAATAATTTTTTGAAGAGAATTGGGACGAAGACGAAGCCTTGTTTGACACTGTTTGCACTACACAAGACTTATAACATTCGATACAAAATGTAATAAAACATAATTATTCTCTTTCTCTCCCTTTCTCTCTTTCCCTCTCTCTCTAAACGGGAGAGACCAAACAATTTTGCAATTTGACAACAATTTGATAATTTAACAACTTTTCTCAACTATTTTGTCCAAACAAAACAGGGGGATGATTTCAAATCGAATGACAATATTATTGAAAATAGCAAAATTCAGTTACAGGCACGTTAAACACGACATGACTAGTCGGCCTCTTTACATCTCAGGAGATGATAGTCTGCACCAGGAGGCGTTGTGGTCATGACGTGCACTTTCTGCTGTGGCTGTGCAGGCCGATTCTTGAGTGGCAATCTCTGTCACATTTGCCACATACAAATTGAGTCGCTGTTGTCTGGTTTCTGGAACGTTGCCTGCGAAGAGCCCTTTTCTCATCTGCGCTTTCTGCTCTCCTCCTCTCCGCATTCACAACGCCTTGCTGAACGGCTGTCCTCCACGCTGCCCTGTCTTCCGCCAGAGTCTCCCAAGAGCCTGGGTCGATCCCTGAGCTTCTAAGGTCCCTTTTGCATGCGTCTACAAAGCGTAGCTGTGGGCGTCCTGGAGTTCGCTTCCGGTTTGCCAGTTCGCCGTAGAGAACGTCTTTTGGCATGCGTCCATCCTCCATTCGACGCACATGGCCAAGCCAGCGTAATCGGCGTTGGCTTAGGAGGGCAAAAATGGTCTGTAGGCCCGCACGACGGAGGACCTCTGTGTTGGTCACCTTGTCTTGCCAACGGATGCCGAGGATGCGTCGCAAGCAGCGAAGATGGAAAATGTTGAGCTTCTTTTCTTAGCTGGCGTATGTGGTCCAGGCTTCACTTGAGTAGAGAAGTGTGCTCAACACACATGCTCTGTACACCTGCATTTTGGTGTTCGCAGTGAGACTGCTGTTGGACCAGACCCGCTTGTTCAGTTTAGCCATGACAGATGAGGCCTTTGCAATTCTGGCGCTGATTTCAGCGTCCAGAGAGAGGTCGTCACTTATGGTGGATCCCAAGTACTGAAATTTGTGGACAGTACTGAGGTCGTAGTCTCCAATGTGTAGAGATGGTGGTTCTTCACAGCCTTGGCCTAAGATCTCAGTTTTCTTCAAGCTGATTGTGAGACTAAACTCTCTGTAAGCGTGGGCGAAGCGATCAACGAGCCTCTGGAGATCTTGTTCACTGTGGGAAGCCAGCGCAGCAGCATCTGCAAAGAGAGCTTCTCTGATGGTCTTCTTTTCCACCTTAGTTTTGGAACGAAGCCTGGCAATGTTGAAGAACTTTCCATCGGTCCTTGTATGAAGATATACCCCTTCTTCAGATCTGCAGAAGGCATAGGTCAGCAACATCGAGAAGAAGATCCCGAACAGAGTTGGGGCCAAAACTCATCCCTGTTTCACTCCACTGCTGATTCTAAAAGACTCTGATATGCCACCATTATAGCACGCAGTGCTATGCATATCCTCGTGGAAAGACTCAATGACTCATAGTCTTGGGGGGGCTGCCAATTTTCTTCAAAAGCTTGAAAAGACCACTCCGACTGACCAGGTCGAACGCTTTCGTGAGATCAATGAAGGCGAGGCAAAGGGGCATGTG
>CM060307.1:34730297-34747797 GCA_030674185.1 Monoplex corrugatus | reverse complement strand
AAGTAAACAAACAAATAAATAAATAATTTAACAAACAAACAAACAAACAAAACAAACAAAACAAACAAACAAACAAACAAACAACACACACACAAACAAACAAAAACAAAACAAAAACGAACCGTTGGAAAAATGAGTCACCATTTCAAACAAGTCCCTCCATTAATCTTTTTTTTCTTCCCAGTGCATGTGTCCCTAGGCGTGCTTTAATATGTACACGTGTTTATATGTAACTGTATGTGATAGACAGACAGACAGACAGACAGACAGACAGACGGACAAAGACACATTTTGAAATATTCTAATAGCGATGTTGAGGTATTGCTTTTAATGTCAAAAATGTTACTTGAAAAGATTGCACATTATTGGTCAAAATGTAAAATAAAAATCTGGGAGAAACAGACAGATAGACAGACAGACAAACAGACAGACAGACAGACAGAGAGAAGGAGAGAGAGAGAGAGTGAGAGAGAGAGTGAGAGAGACAGAGAGATGGAGAGAGAGAGAAAGAGAGACAGAGTAACAGATTGAGAAAGAGACAGAGACAGAGACAGAGAGAGACAGAGACAGAGAGATAGAGAGACAGAGGCAGAGAGACAGACAAAGAGACAGAGACAGAGAGAGAGAGAGAAGATGGAACGGAAAGAAATCAGTGGAAACCCTGAGCACTACGCCAGAATGTTGAAATGGTGTACATGCAGCTGGCTTGTCAACACTTCTGCATTAAAGATCCACATACAACTTAAAGCACATTTCAAGAAAAAGAAAAGATAAATCGATCACGTAAGCTCGTTTGTTGTTTTTTTCAGATAATAATTCATAAATTGTCTTTACCGATAAATTGCCTCAGAATACATACATAGACTTACTCGTAATGGGGTTTCATCTTCCTAACTGATGAAATAATTGGGAGCAATTATTTTTCATTACCAGCAAATCAATACACGCGTGGTATCAAAACAGAAAAGTAATAGGTTATGCCACAGTCACAGTGTTTCATTCTTTTAAGTCGACAGTTGATGGTAATCGGCTCTGTGAAGCTCTGAGATGTTTGAAAACTTCATGAGAGAAACCCATGCGTTCGGTTTATGACAGGAGAGAGTTCTGTCATGATTTGAAAGACAGGGATTTTAAGCTTTTTAATTGATACTGGGAGCATTTGGTCATTTGTAAACTTTACTCGTGTATAACATTAGGTTATCAGATTTGGAGGATGTTAATACAGAATTACTTCTCTCCATAGAAATCACACACAACAGCAAAGAAGGAGAGAGACTAGAGGGTTCATGTGATATACCCATCGTAAGGCCCCGTATCTGTGGCGTTAGCACACACGGAATCATCCAAGCGCTGCAGCGCCATCTTCGGATGACAGAAACTCCTAATGAAATTTGAAAGATACAAAAGTCATTGAATTAAGGAATTTTGTTCAGATGACGAGGACAAATCATGTAAATGAATGTTGTTCAGATGACAAGGACAAATGATGTGAATGGTGAATAATACAAGGATGTGATTTTTGTGTATATCTTCAAGATATGGGTTATATTATATTATTGTTGCCTAGAAATGTACATGTAACGAATGGTGACCCGAAATATATCAACACCCCGTCGCGTCATATCTTATCAGAGGACCCAAAGCGATGACTGATTTCATCATTGTTGTTTTCTATAATTGTCTGTTTCCTTTGTCTTTGTAATTTCTAAATGGTTACATTCTCGAGTCCTTTCTACTGTTAGGATTATCTCTGTACGTTTAGCGTTAAACTTGCAGATTGCTTCAGCGATCCTGCATTTACGAATGAAAATCTTTCTTGAAAATGTGGGCACAAGAAAATAATCCCAAGTTTCCAGGTAGTAATAATCTTCGTTATGCTGTTTATGGTGATGCGGTGTCCAGCACCTCTGATATTACTTCGGATATGATTGACAATACGACCACCGGACATAATACAGTATTATCAAATAATGTAGCTCCAGAGGGATGCATTGAAGTCAGATTTGACGAGATGGATTTTTTACCTTGGAACAATCCTGACAACATCGTCAGCGCTGAAGTAGAAGCGACGACAGTCAGAGTTAAAGACAGTTTACTGCCTCTATTGTTTTTGATCGGTGCCCCTGGTAACATCATCAACATGGCGGTGTTCTACAAGCAAGGTCTGAAAGATCGAGTCAACCTGTGCCTCTTTGCTCTGTCTTTTGCTGACGGGATCTTCTTGACACAGGCCATGTTTTTCCATGGAGAACAAGCGTATCGGCAATTCACCTCAGCTGAAAAATACGGTCCAATGATGACCTTCATGACCAACCACAACCTAGTGGTGTTATTCGGTTTCCAGTGGGTCTCACAGATCTTATCTGCCATTATTGCTACTGAAAGGTGCCTGTGCATTTCAAATCCTCTGAAATTCCAGGCGCTGCTGCAGACTAGAACAATGGCTGTCATCATCCTTGCTGTGTACCTCCTGGTTCTAGGGTTGTTTTTTATCGTATCGTTTAGATACCGTGTAGGGTGTGTCTACAATCGAGCGACTGGGGACGTCTCTGAAGAACTTGTTGTTGGAGAGTTTTACCAAGCTCACATAGAACTCGTGACCTATCTTGATAATTTTGTTTATGGCGCTGGAATACCAGGGACATCAATAATCATAGTGGTAACAACGACTATAATCACTGCAGTCAAACTTCGTCAGATTATGACATGGCGTGCTGGAACATCGTCCTCTGTCTCTGACCGTGAAGTAGCTCTGACCAAGATGTTGATCGGCAGTTCACTGTTGTTCATTGCTTGCATTACTCCTACCGGCTTGTTCCGTGTTGTGTGCATCTTTTTTCCTGACTTTAATGTTGGGGCACGGCATCAGAATTTCTACATGACTGTGATATGGATTTTACAGATAGTATCTTACATCAATTCCACTTTCAACATCTTTGTGTATTTCAAAATGGGCTCTCGTTATCGAGAAACATTCTGGTTGTTGTTCAGCACACAACGAAAGCTGCTTAAATGTAAGACTGCACCAGTGTCACAGTACCAGGAAGGACGTAAACGAGAATTACCGCAATATGACTAAGATACTTTTCTTACTTTAAACTTATTTTTGGTAAAATGTTCCCACTGTAGTCTTTGGTATAGACAAAGGAAATATATCTTTTATCTGCTATTGTTGAGTGGGAGGAATTCTTTGTTTTCTTTTCTTAAACCATATTAAATAGACAAAGGCTAGGCATGCATTAGTTTCTCTGTCTCTCTCTTTCTCTCTCCCTTTTCTTTATTGTTGTTGTTGTTGTTCTTCTTCTTTTTTTTTTTCTTCTTCTTCTTCTTCTCTTCCTCCTCCTCCTCCTCCTCCTCGTCCTCCTCCTCCTCTTCCTCTTCCTCCTTCTTATTCTTCTTCTTTCTTGTGTTCTGTTTACCGTGATTTCTTCTACTTGGTTCTATATTTCTTTCATCTGAAAAGCTGCTGTGGATATGTGACCATGCGTCTGGCATAGGTTGCTCACTGACCCTGTGTGAAGAGTTTATTTCTGGCTTCATTTACTTGTTGTCTGTGTCGATCCTCCTGCGTTCTACTTCCTGTGTTGATGGTTCTGAGTGCAGTCTGTTTGTCGTGGTAAATGTTGCTACCGGTGGTGTCTGGTCCTTTTCTTTCACAATTATCATTCAAGTCTTTTGGGGAATCAGTCGTGTTCTGGATAATACTTTTCATTTTGTAAATGGCTGACAGACTGAGATTTATCTGTGGTGTGAACACTTAGGTGAGTCTGAATTAGGTTTATCAGCCATCACTGGCTGTCTGACTGGGAATATATATTTTTATTACATCATCGCGCATCATCGTCACTTAAATTTGACAAAATGAGACATCAGTACAATGAACCATATCTCAGAAATTAAAAAGAAAAAAGAAATATCATGCAATAGATTTTAGAAGACACATCAGAACAATTTCTGTTTTTACTCGTATTGTATTGCGAATTAATAAAATGACTGCAAAGACTGAAATTTATGATAATTGCAACTCTGATTGGTAGTGCTGTTGGTATTTCTAAAACAACTGCCATTGTTTCAAGCGGAAATCCTCATGATTTTTTTAATTTAGGGATAAGCCGATGGAAATCCAACCAATACATCACAAGTAATATCTTGGAGATGTGTGAGCCTATCATCATCATCAGGTGCCCTGCCGCATGGCGTTGGCGATCATGGACTTCCATCTGTCTCTATCTCTCGTTGCCCCTAGCATCTCTCCCACCCCCACCCCTCGTCCCCAGCCCCTCTGCAAGTCCGTCCAGCATTTTCTCCCTGGGTCTACCCGGTGCTCTCTTTCCCTCCAGCTTTCCCGTTGTGACCAGGTGCTCCAAATCCCCCTTCCTCATAAAATGGCTATAAATGTTGCCTGTCTTTTCCTAATCTTCTTAATAAGTGATCTACTTGTGTCTGCCTCCATCAAGACTGTCTCATTTGTTTTCTTTGCTGTCCATGGAACTCAACATTCTTCTTAGAAACCACATCTCGGCTGCCTCAATCTTGTTCTGGCTTTGTTTGTTGACTGTTCACGCTTCACATCCGTACAACAGTATTGGTTCTATATAACATTCAAGAACTCTCTTCCTGATGTTAACTGATAGGCATTTGTTGGTAAGAATGCCTGTCATCTTCCCGAATGCTGTTTTGGCTTTGTCGATTCGTGTGAGCCTATAATTAGCTTAAACGTACAAAAAAAAACCGAGAGGGAAAAATACAGTGCTATCCACTATGTGAAACCATTGAGAAAACCGTTAACAATAACGATACAAAGAAAGCTTTTAATGTCATAAAAGACTTGACAAAACACAAGCAAAGTAAAGTCAGCATCATTCAGGTCAAAGACGGTAAGTGTCTTACATCGGAAAATTACAAAAGGTTAGACAGAGTACTGCTCTGAAGTATACGGACAAGCGGAATAAAGGAGATCCAAGTGTGCTAACAGCACAAGATTTATCAGTTGAAGATGACTTTCCAATACTCTGTGAAGAAGTTGTAGCAGCAGTGAAGTCACTAAAATGTGATAACATCGCAGGCATTGACGACATCCCTGCAGTTCTCTTGAAACGTGATACAGAGGAAGTAATTAATATCCTAACTGCCATTTATAATGATATATGGCACAAAGGCGAATAGGCCACGCCATGGACCCACTGACATATTGTCACCCTTCAAAAGAAAAGAAATTTCCAACACTGCCAGAAATACCGCACTATCAGTTTGATCAGCCATGTCAGCAAACTAACACTCAAAATCATTTTTGACAGTTCAAAGCCGTATATAGATACTATCATTGATGAAGAACAGCCCGGATTGTGCAAGGACAAAAGTCCCGTCGAACATATCTTTGACTTGCACATCTTTTTGCAGAAAATACCTCGGGCACAAGGAGTTCTACAATCTCTTTCCAGACTTCAATACAATATTTGACTGTCTCTGGAGGGTGGCACTTTGGACCACAATGAAGAAATTTAACATTGCGCAAAAACTAATCAACACCGTCCGGCAACTATATATCAAAGCAACCAGCGCATACTTAAACAGGATATTACTGGAAAGTGATTTCATCCTTTGATTGGAATTTGTCAGGGCTACCTTCTGTCTCCCACATTTTTCAACATATTCGTGAAACACATCATGACTGATGCACTCTAATATCATTCAGCACACAGTCAGCACAGGATGAAAAAAATTACATACCATTAATTCGCAAGTCACATTGATAGCCTAGCAGACAGGGAACAAGAACTTGCTAAGCTCGCTGAAAGATTAAATGAAGTACCGACAAGGTATGACATATAAATCAGCGCCATGAAAACCAGATTGATGGCCAGCCATTATTACTTGTATATTGTCCTTGGACTGCGGCTACGAACTGTTCAACCATAGACTTACGTGGAATCTATCACTAGCAATAATAGTCCCAGAACAGAAATCCCCCCGAGGGCGACAAAGACAACATCAGCATTGTCCAGACTGAAATCTGTGTAGAATGACAAGAACATCTCCATGAAATACAAGATCAGGCTCTCGCGTGCACTGGTACATTCCATCTTCCTATATGCTAGGAGACAAGTACCCTCACACTAGATTTGGAAAGACGAAGTCGAGTTATGGAAATGAGTTGTTATCGCAAGATAGTAAACATCGAATACACTGATCATATCAAAAATGAACACGCGCGAATTACCATCAAGCAACAAACTGGACCGTGTAAAATTCAGCTGACTTCAGATTTAAAAGAAAAATAGCAATGTTAGTACGGCGATGTAGAAAGCTCTAATTACCTGGTTAGCTCAGTCCTCCAAAGACCTGTTGAAGGAGGTGAAGACAAAACACAATGGGCTGACAACACTGTGGAATAGAGGTGGAATAATCTGGTGAACCGTTTTTAGTGCAGCGCCCCGATGACTCTTCACGGACTTAAGGCAAAGAAAAAGGAGGAGGAGGAGAAGGAGAAGGAGAAGAAGAAGGTGAAGAAGAAGAAGAAGGAGGAGAAGAAGAAGAAGAAGAATTGCGAAGAAGAAGAAGAAGAATTGTGAAGAAGAAGAAGAATTGCAAAGAAGAAGAAGAAGAATTGCGAAGAAGAAGAAGAAGAAAAAGAATTGCGAAGAAGAAGAAGAAAAGAATTGCGAAGAAGATGAGAGATCAAAAAGAAAGAAAAAGAAAAGATTGCGAAGAAGATTGGAAGAAGAAGAATAAGAAGAAAGAAGAAGAATGAAAATTTTGCGGAAGAAAATTGCGAGAGAAGAAAGATTGCGGAAGAAGAAGACAGAAGAATTGAAGAAGAAGAAGAAGAAGAATTGCGAAGAAGAAGAGAAGAAGAATTGCGAAGAAAGAAGAAGAAGAAAAGAATTGCGAGAGAAGAAGAAGAAGAATTGCGAAGAAGAAGAATGCGAAGAAGAAGAAGAAGAAGAATTGCAAGAAGAAGAAGAATTGCGAAGAAGAAGAAGAAGAATTGCAGAAGAAGAAATGCGAAGAAGAAGAAGAAATTGCGAAGAAGAAGAATGGGAAGAAATTGCGAAGAAGGAAGAAAAGAAGAAGAAGAATTGCGAAGAAGAAGAATTGCGAAGAAGAAGAATTGCGAAGAAGAAGAAGAAGAAGAATTGCGAAGAAGAAGAAGAGAATTGCGAAGAGAAGAAGCGAAGAAGAATGCGAAGAAGAAGAATTGCGAAGAAGAAGAATTGCGAAGAAGAGAAGAAGAATTGCGAAGAAGAAGAAGAAGGAAGAAGAAGAAGAAGAAGAAATTGCGAAGAAGAAGAAAAGAATTGGAAGAAGAAGAATTGCGAAGAAGAAGAAAGAGAAGAATAATGCGAAGAAGAAAGAAATTGCGAAGAAGAATTGCGAAGAATTGCGAAGAAAAAGAAGAGAAGAAGAAGAATTGCGAAGAAGAAGAAGAATTGCGAAGAAGAAGAAGAAGAAGAATTGCGAAGAAGAAGAAGAATGCGAAGAAGAAGAAGAAGAATTGCGAAGAAGAAGAATTGCGAAGAAGAAGAATGCAAGAAGAAGAAGAATTGCGAAGAAAGAATTGCGAAGAAGAAGAAGAAGCGAAGAAGAAGAAGAAGAAGAAGAAGAAGAAGAAGAAGAAGAAGAAGAGAAGAAGAAGAAGAAGAAGAAGAAAATGCGAAGAAGAAGAAGAAGAAGAAAAGAAGAAGAAGAAGAAGAAGAAGAAGAAGAAGAAGAAGAAAAAGAAGAAGAAGAAGAAGAAGAAAAGAACAAGAACAAAGAAGAGGAGGAGGAGGAAGCAAAAGAATTCTTTCATCAAAAATGCAAGATTTCAATAGTTATTTTCATTTATAGTACTGGGATGATTTATTCAATTATAGACACGAATGTCAAACGTATCTGGTATCCCTTCATAACGCTTACTTCACTTCATTTTGAAGGAATAATTTTCAAATCCATTCAGGACAATGCTGCCAGAAGCATAAGTTCATCTGCAGGAGGTTGCCTACTTCCTCCACCGTATACCTCAAATATTTTCACATTTTCAGCGTAAAAAAAAAAATCCTCCGAATGTAAATCGGGCCGAAAGGGAAGCAATTCGAGAAATAATGGCATGCAAGAGTTTTGGACGTTATTGTAGGTATAGCCAGATATCTGCACTGAGTGTTGCACTGTTATTCCGAATTATTTCAATGAGTCAAAATGTCTACAGTGGAATAGGCATCCAATTTCAAAGCATGGGTGATTGAAAAAAAAAACAGGTCGCAAAGGTAACGAAGAAATCAAATCTCTCAATTGCAAGATCCACTGTTTGTGGTTGAAGATTTCTTTCTTCGATTTGAATGGCACGATCAAAAACCAGTGTTCATGCTAATGAAATATGTCACAAACCCCATCAGCCAAATTCTTCTCCTTCTTCTCTTCTCCTTCTCCTTGTTCTTCTTGTTTTTGTTCTTCTTGTTCTTGTTCTTCTTCCTCTTTTTTTCTCTGTCTGTCTGTCTGTCTGTCTCTCTGTTTCTCTCTCTGTGTTTCTGTCTGTCTGTCTGTCTGTCTTCTCTTTCTCTCTCATTGACTGCTAACTTTGAAGCTTTTGTTTCTCGATGTGAAAACATGATGTTCATAAAACTGGAAGCACTAGTAGAAATTTGGTAGAAATCAAACTTATAATTCCACTACATCTCGTTATATTTATAAGCTGTATTAAATGAATATAATTATGCTCTATTTGTAAACCACATATTTAACGTATATCACACAAATATTGAATATTTCGAATATTTGAAAGTGGTCAATAATTTTCATTTTAATACATGAATGGTTTCATATATCTCAAAATATTACGAATATTTCAAAGTGGTCAATTAATCTTCATTTTCATACATGAATGGTTTCAACACATCAGGTCATATGCTTGGATGAGGTATCAGAACGTGCAGCAGCAGCATTGATAAATCATGTCAGGATGATTACTGATCTGGCTGAACGTTCAGATGACTTCTGTTATGGACCGAGGCGCAGATAACAAAAATTCGATGGATTACGTATCATCATTATCATTTCAAATTATTTATATACAACACTATTCTCAAAAATCATTTGGACACACTGTCCATTACACATAGTCAGATTTTTAGTGGAGTACGGAGAACTGAAATTAAACAGGTGAGCTTACCATGTTCCTCTTTGTTGTTGCATGTCTACATCTTTGATAGACGTGTATGCTGTCATCATCATCATCATCATCATCATCATCATTATCATCATCATCATCATCATCATCATCATCATCATATGCCCTGCCGTATGGCGCTGGCGATCATGGTCCTCCATACCAATTTATCCCTTGCGCTGCACGTACATCTCCCACCCTCTCTGTCCTCAGCCACCCAGCAAGTCCGTCCAAGATTTTCTCCCTGGGTCTACCTGGTTCTCTCTTTCCCTCCAGCTTTCCTGTGCACATGCTGTATGGTTTCATATTACTATAAGGCACAGACACGCAAATCCAGAGGGAGATTGAGGCAGCCGAAATATGGTTTCTAAGAAGAATGTTGAGAGTTCTATGGACAGCAAAGAAAACAAACCGGACAGTCTTGGTGGAGGCAGACACAAGATCATTGATAAAGAAGATCAGGAAAGGACAAGCAACATTTATAGGCCATTTTATGAGGAAAGGGGAATTACAGCACCTGGGCCAACAGGAAAGCTGGAGGGAAAGAGAACATCAGGTAAGCCCAGGGAGAAAATATTTGGACGGACTTGCAGGGTGGCTGAGGACGGAGAGGGTGGAAGATGTGCTTGCGGCGTCAAGGGATAGATGCATATGGAGGGCCATGATCGCTAACACCATGCGGCAGGGCACATGATGATGATGATAAGGTACAGGACACTAACATGACGTGCAGGATCTTAAAGGTACATGATTCATATTCTGCGTACGTAGACACACGGAGGTTTTTGAATATATATTTTAAGCGTTGCAATTGTTCTGGGATGCGTGTACGCATGATGTCATGCACATACTGTGCAGGAAGCATGCTACTGCATAGTCTTCATACTCCGCACACTGAATGCTTGTTTTCAAGTTTTTATAAACCAGCCTGCAGGAAGTTGGTGGATAGGGTGAGGGAGTCGAAGGGTTAAGTTTTTTTCTTTGTTAGCATAGTTGACAATACAGGATGCTGGTGGACAGGGTGCGGAAGTCAAAGGGTTATTGTGCATATTTGATATATTCTGCATGCCAATATACACGAAGGAATTTGGACATTGGTAGATTTGCACACATGGTGACTCGAGGGATTGGGAAACTTCCACCCATTACCACATTTACCAACCAGGCCGGAGGTGTCTGAGCAGATCGAACTCCGGACCTTCCGAGTAAAAGTCCGATGTTTATACAGTTGACTATCTCGCCCGTCTTGTTGAGGCACTGGCAGGTCTGCGGACATGTTGAAAATACACACCGAAATACAAATAAAGAAAGCAACCCACGACGTAGCAAAGACTTAAATCAATGATAAAAAACACGTAAATTTAGAAAAAAATTGCAACCTTAGACGTTTGTTAACACTCCATCGGTATATTTCGTTGAAAACAGCATATACAGCAATAATTACGAAATGTAAAGCTTAACGTTTCAACGTATTGCTTCGGAAGATTAAAATTAATTAATTACAATATTTATATAGCGCAAAATCTTGATTAAAATCAAATCAAATTATAAAAGATTAAAAGTGTATACAATGAAAGTTAAAAGGTCACATTAAATTCGAAATGCATTTATCTAAAATTCTTTGGTACAATTTGGCCTCCCCATCCCGACCTACTTTCGGTTTCGTCTGCTTTTTCAGCGAACGGTGATACATATTTTTTTGCAACCCCAACAAATCATTCAAAGCCATTTCATCATTTCAGTAGACAGTCCTGTTTCGATCTAATGTGCACTAATGGAAATATATTCTATTTAATTTACTGTGTATGAACGAGTTTGTGATGTTTCTAAAACGGAAGGAATGTACATAAAACAGAAAATGGTATGTATTAATTGTTGCATGACTGTGCGCGCTGGCTGACCACCGATGACAGTGCTGAAATAAGTATAACAGACCTGTTTGCCAGTGCTAAGTGCTCCTGGGGAGGAGTTGTTAGTCGGGAAGCGTGGGATGGTAAACACCTGCTTCCGTACCGATAGGGCTGAGCACACCGATAGGACGTGAGCAGACATTTCATTTTTAAACACAAATTTTTAATGCAACTATCAACTTGTTTATTTGTTCAAAACCTTTTCAAACTTTTCAGAAAACTAACCTCACAATGTTTGCTTCTTTCGTTTATTTCCAAACTAAGCAACCTAACTGATATTCTTCACACCATCATGAAATTTGGAATAGATTGCCTCAGAAAGATGAAAACAAAATCAAATAACTTTAGCGGAAAAAAACTTGATAGAAGTCCCGGTACATGAGGACAGGCCAATATGTTTCTGAAGTGGTCTGTCAATTTCAGCCAATGTCTTTGATGTCGTTGTTGTTGATGTTGTTGTTGTTGATGTTGTTGTTGTTGTTGTTGGTGGTGGTGAAGTTTTGTTAACTCCATTTCGTTGTTTCCTCTTGATTCTTGCATTCTCAAATGTTTTTTTTTGTGTGTGTGTTTTTTTACAATAAATTTATTTTCGGGCTCCTGTCTGGGAAGAGACCTCCACGCAGTGGTACAGTGACACCGTTTTTTTGTTTTTTTTTTCACTTTTTTCTTTTTGTATTCGTGTACTTCTAGTTATAATAATGACAATGATAACAATAATGATGACATTTATAAGGCGCCAAATCTTGATATATAAATCAAATCAAAGTGCGCTCTCTCATCATTCACCAAAACACCCACCCGTGAGGACAAAAACTGAACGGTACAATACACACAGATCAGAAGGGAGAGGACAAGACAGGAGTGGGGGGAGGTACACAAAGGGGGAAATCACTGCTATACTAGAAGGTATGTCTTCAGACACAAAGAGAGAGACAGACAGAGAGAGAGAGAGAGAGAGAGAAAGAGAAAGAGAAAAAAGAGAGAGAAAGAGAGAGAGAGACAGATACAGAGAGAGACAGAGACAGAGAGAGACAGAGACAAAGAGAGACAGAGGGAGACAGAGGGAGACAGAGACAGAAAGAGGCACAGAAAGACAAAGAGTGAGACAGAAAAGAAAATGACAGAGAGAGAGAGAGAGACCCAGACAGACAGGCAGACAAAGAAATAATGCATGCATCATCTGTGTCCATCTGATTTATGGTTAAGAACAGAAAAGGAACAGATAAAAAAATAATCCTCATCTGCCTGCACTTCAGAATACAGTGTAACTAATCTCTCCCTCTCCCCTTTCCTCCCCTTCCCCTGCAAAAAAAACAACAAAAACAACAAAACAACAAACAACAACAATAACAAAATGATCTGGAAGGTAATGTAACTGTCATTACATTAAAAAGGTATTGATTATTACTACTTGTTAAAAAGTCATTTGTGCATAAAATCAAACTGAAAAGATTGCCAAACGAAAACGTCAAACATGGAGGCAAAGACAGAGACAAATGGAAACAGCCGGTCACCATACAACAAACTTTCTATAAAGATTGATCGAAGCACGTAATGATGACTCAATGACTTTGAAATGGATTCACAATTGTCCCTGGGTCATTTTACCTGCTTTTGTGTCGGACAATGAAACAAAAAAGGGGTCAAATCTTGGAAATTTCATAGTGACAGTTGAACAAGTCACGACAGGAAAGCTGGAGGGAAAGAGAGCACCAGGTGGACCCACGGAGAAATTATTAGACGGACTTGCAAAGAGGTGGGAAATGTACTTGCAGCGACGACAGACAGACTCGTATGGAGGGCCATGATCGGCAACGCCATGCGGCAGAACACATGAACCATTCATAAATCGTGCAAATCGGAGGAGGTTTTTTTTTTTTTCAATTTCAGTTTCATTTTTTCCCGGGATTGTGTCCCTGAACTCAGAATGAATTTCATACATGATGGTGCAATTTGATGGAAAAGGATCCAACAGGATCATGGCATAAGCTATTAGCTTTGCACATAGGACCTATATGTGGACAAGGTCTTGAGATCCCACCTTGCGTATGGATTTTGTGTCACTGTATTTGTCTGTGAAGGACCAAACAAGGCTAGATTGTATTAAAATGTATATTTCCACCTGCAAATTAAAATAGTGAACGTGAAAACGGATGAAAACCCCCAGCACGAACTGACTGCACCGAAGTCCTAAACAACCACGTCACAGAAACCATCCCCGAACAACATGACACATAGTCTACACCCACACAACAACATTCTGTATCAACCCTTTGACCTCTGTACCCTATCCACCAACTGCAAAAAGTTAACCCTGCAGGGAGCTGGTGGATAGGGTGAGGGAGTCAAAGGATTAACTTTTTGCCTAGCTTGCATGGTTGACAATGCAGGATGCTGGTGGACAAGGTGCAGGAGGCAAAGAGTTAATGCTGGTCTTTACTTGTCATCCTATTCTGAAGGTGAACGTTGGATCCTGACTTTGTCTTTCTGGTGGCAGGATTGCTGTTGCGTATAAAGATGTGTTTAAATCCCGCCCCTTCTTTATTCACTTCTTTTCCTTTTCTACTGCGTCATTCGAAACCGATTTAGTTATTTTTCGTACGTTTGATCAAACTAATTTTCTTGTATTTACCATCCTCCAAAGAAAACAAACGAGACAGTCTTGATGGATGACACAAGAAGATCATGCATAAGGAAGATGAGGAAAAGACAGGCAACATTTATAGGCCATTTTATGAGGAAAGGGGAATTAGAGCACCTGGTAACAACAGGAAAGCTGGAGGGAACGAGAGCACTAGGTAGACCCAGGGAGAAAATATTGGACGGACCTGCAGGGTGGCTGAAGACAGAGAAGGTGGAAGATGTTCTTGTGGGAACAAGGCATAGATAGATAGATATGGAGGGCCATGATCGCCAACGCAATGCGGCAGGGCACATGTGATGATGATGATGATGATGATGATGATGATGATGATGATGATGATGATGATGAGATGATGATGATAATGATGATGATGATGACCGTCCTCCTCCCAGTCGTTCCCCCTTCTGGTTTGTTTGTGCTTCGTGCCCTGGAGTTGTGGTCGTTATTGGTGATTGCTTTGGTGAATGAAAAAATTGCGCGCTTTGGTTTGATTCTTGTGTCAAGATTTGGCGTCATATAAATGCCATCACTATACCATTAAGATAAGCAAACTGGTATCTCCATGTTTCACCAAAAGTTGTATATGTTGTGGTCAAAAGCCATTTCATGTAAAAGTGATCTGCAATCCAAATCAAAGGGACTGCCACTGTTGAAATAGATGGAACCAGAAACACACGAAAACACACGTGTTCTCATTCTCTGTTCGTGTGTTCCTGGTTTCTGTTGATTTGGACTGAATGGGATCTTCAGTGTTTTTCTATGTTTGGAGATTGGTTTTACTCTTGGCCATCACCAAGTGCAGATTATAAAGATCACTCATGTTATAGTCTATGGAGATGTCATTTACTCTTGGCCATCACCAAGTGCAGATTATAAAGATCACTCATGTTATAGTCTATGGAGATGTCATTTACTCTTGGCCATCACCAAGTACAGATTATAAAGATCACTCATGTTATAGTCTATGGAGATGTCATTTACTCTTGGCCATCACCAAGTGCAGATTATAAAGATCACTCATGTTATAGTCTATGGAATGTCATTACTCTTGTCATCACCAGTACAGATTGTAAAGATTACTCATGTTATAGTCTATAGTTTCTTCTTCAGGTGCAAAACATAGACGTTTGCTTGCTCAGAAAAGACAAAAGAGCACTTTGAGACGATTGCGTAAGGAAACAGCTTTGTGTCCAGCCGAACACAACATCATTTGGAATATGTCGAACCAGATCATCTCTTTGTAGAACTGGTAAAACCCCTCCTCGCAGAAGTGAAGCGATACATGCTTGCATTCTTTGGGCATATCGTCTGCCACTTCACAATGGTCAAGACTCATCTCGTCTCATCTATCTCCATCGCCGTGGACAACGGTGGGAGCTCCACTCCTTGTCAGGAAGGATCGCCAGGCGACATGGTCTCTGCTCCTGTGTGTGATGTCATGGAGCCCCAGTTCGCAGGCATCAGCGATGTTGTCCATGAAGGATTTTGCTGGCCGGCCTTGTTTTCTCTTCGCCTCGACTCTCCCCTGCAGGACTGATGTTATCAAGCCGGTTCTTGTATTTCTGTTCATTTGCCCGATATACTTCAATTTTCTTTTGTTGATCTCTGGGAGCATTTTACGTTGGACAGCTAATTCCTTTAGCATGATTTCATTGGTTCTTTTGTCTGTCCATTTTACTCTGAGAAGACGCCTGTGGAACCACATTTCTGCTACGTTTATTTTATTTACGCCATCTTTCTTCAAAGTCCAGGCTTCCCATCCGTACATGACAACAGGCCAAACTAAGCAGCGTAAAATTCATATTTTCAGTGTCGTTGGTATGCCTCTGTCTTTCCATATGTTGTTCAACTGGACCATTTTTTGCTTAGCCATGCCTTTATTGATCTGATGTCCTTGCTGCAAGATCCTGTGTTGGTTTTGATAGAGCCCAAGTACTTGAAGTTGTCCACGTTTTCCAGCTCTGTTTCATCTACATGTATTCATATGATCTGTTGTGGCTGGTTAGCTGATCCTTCTATGTGTATGACTTTGGTCTTTTTGACAGTCAGTCTCAATCCTGCCTTGTTTCCTGCAGCATATACTCGATATAGAATTCTCTTCATACTTACGACGTCTGCTAGTAGGGCGGTGTCATCAGTATATCATAGGTTGGTGATATTGAAGACTAGTCTGTAGGAGACACTGCTGGAGGGCATAAACAAGATCGAGAGAGGAAGAGTTGGCAAGAATACGTCACGCATACTTAGTGCTTAATGCTGTTGCAGTGCACACACACAGGCATGGATGATCTTCATTGCCGCGTTCTGTCAATCCTGATAACAAACGCATTGGTGTAGAAACTAGATGATATAACAGTGGTAACCATGACCGTTGTCTGGGTCTGAAAGATTCATGATAATGAACAACTGTTTGAACAGACACACCGAATAAACACTGCTCATGATGAAAACTGTTCTAAACTGGTTATCAGTATCACTCTCTCCCTGTTTCAACCACCACAAACATTCTACTGTATATGTCTTTGTCTTGGACATAATTGTCGCGGAAACCTGTCTTTGTCTTGAACATAGTTGTCATAGAAACCTGTCTTTGTCCTGGAAACCTGTCTTTGTCTTGAACATAGTTATCATGGAAACCGGTCTAGTCTTTGTCTTGGAAATAGTTGTCATGGAAACCTGCCTAGTCTTTGTCTTGGAAATAGTTGTCATGGAAACCTGCCTTTGTCTTGGACATAGTTGTCCTGGAAACCGGTCTTTGTCTTGGACATAATTATCATGGAAACCTGTCTCTGTCTTGGACATAGTAGTCATGGAAACCTGTCTTTGTCTTGGACATAGTAGTCATGGAAACCTGTCTTTGTCTTGAACGTAGTTGTCCTGGAAACCTGTCTTTGTCTTGAACATAGTGTCATGGAAACCTGTCCTTGTCTTGAACATAGGTATCCTGGAAACCTGTCTTTGTCTTGGACATAGTAGTCATGGAAACCTGTCTTTGTCTTGGACATAATTATCATGGAAACCTGTCTTTGTCTTGGACATAGTTATCCTGGAAACCTGTCTTTGTCTTGGACATAGTTATCCTGGAAACCTGTCTTTGTCTTGGACATAGTTATCATGGAAACCTGTCTTTGTCTTGAACATAGTTATCTTGGAAACCTGTCTTTGTCTTGGACACAGTTATCCTGGAAACCTGTCTTTGTCTTGAACATAGTTATCTGGAAACCTGTCTTTGTCTTGGACATAGTTATCCTGGAAACCTGTCTTTGTCTTGGACATAGTAGTCATGGAAACCTGTCTTTGTCTTGGACATAGTTATCATGGAAACCTGTCTTTGTCTTGGACATAGTTATCATGGAAACCTGTCTTTGTCTTGGACATAGTTATCATGGAAACCTGTCTTTGTCTTGAACATAGTTATCCTGGAAACCTGTCTTTGTCTTGAAATAGTTATCATGGAAACCTGTCTTTGTCTTGAACATAGTTATCCTGGAAACCTGTCTTTGTCTTGGACATAGTTATCATGGAAACCTGTCTTTGTCTTGGACATAGTTATCATGGAAACCTGTCTTTGTCTTGAACATAGTTATCCTGGAAACCTGTCTTTGTCTTGGACATAGTTATCCTGGAAACCTGTCTTTGTCTTGAACATAGTTATCCTGGAAACCTGTCTTTGTCTTGGACATAGTTATCATGGAAACCTGTCTTTGTCCTGGACATAGTTGTCCTGAAAACCTTTGTCTTGGACATAGTTATTCTGAAAACCTGTCTTTGTCTTGAAATAGTAGTCATGGAAACCTGTCT
>CM060307.1:34677797-34720297 GCA_030674185.1 Monoplex corrugatus | reverse complement strand
TCTGCTTAAGTTTCGACATGTAGTAACTTTATAACGACTCGGTAAGTTTTCGCGTCCACCTGGATATATTATGATAGTAAGTGTAGAGTCACATAGTCTCAATCCTAGATGGAACTCCATAGAATCAGGATTATCATCCTCACTGCCACCATGATCAGAGCACTATGAAAATTTGCTGAAGATTCTGTGGCCAATAATTTGGCCTTAGAAAATAGGATGGCAAGAATTGCTTTTATGTGCCTATAATAAATGCCTGATAATAAATTGTGTCACGCAGTCCCAATCCAAGATGGGATTCCACAGAATCATGATTATCATCCTTATTTTGTCATCATGATCAGAACACTGTGAAAATTTGCTGAAGATTCTGTGGCCAATAAATTTGGCCTTAAAAATAGGATGGCAAGAACTGTTTTATGTAGACATGCCTGATAGTAAGTAGTGAGTCACGCAGTCTCAATCCTGGATGGAACTCCATAGAATCATAATTGTCATCCGTAATTGTCATCATGATCACAGCACTGTGAAACTTTGCAGCAGATTCTGTGGCCAATAATCTGGCCTTAGAAAGTGGGACGGCAAGAACTGCTTTCACATGAACATGCTTAGTTGAGCAGGAGGTAGATGAGAAACTAATCGTCTGGTATCAGTACGTTGTAGGAGCTGGGAGAGCAGGGGTCATTTCTCATCAGGTTGACCGATGCAGAAATTTGGATGCTTATGTGATCACCTTTCGTCAGCTCTTCGTGTCTTACTTGTTTTTTGTTCATCTTTAAAACCCCTTGTTCCTCTGTTTCTATGTTTCACTTTGAGAATGACACCTCAGGCATAGTCTGAAATTTGGCTACAAAAACGTTTGCCTGGATGAATAGTAAAGCTACTAATATTTTCCTTGAAATCAAGCAAGCAAACAAATAACATACAAACCCACAAACAAACAAACAAACAAACAAGCAAACAAACAAATATATATGTAGATATATGCATACATGCACACATACATACATACATACATACATACATACATACATACATACATACATACATACATATATACATACATACATACATACACACACATATGTACACACGTAAGTACATAAATGCAAACTTTGAAAGAATTTGTATTTCACAGCTGAAATTATATAAGGCTGTTATTTGGCCACTTTGTTATCGTATTTTTCTGACAAAGAAGTCAAAGGCAGCTTCAAACTTCAGAAGACTTCGTTGCAAAAAGAGACTAGCATTATTAGTAAGTACCTGTCGTACAACTGGTCCTTGCTACCTTACAATACAATGCAATCATATTAAAAAAAAACAACAACATACATACAAACAAAAACCAAGTCAGGCACTTTTTTGAAAAAATATCCCAAAAATATACCACAAAACTGCAAATCAAATCTCTGCTGACATTCGCCCTTCCCTCTCTCTGTCTCCCTTTCTCTCTCTCTCTCTCTCTCTCTCTCTCTCTCTCTCTCTCTCTCTCTCTCTCTCTCTCTCTCTCCCTCTCACTCTCTCTATTTGTCTCTCTCTGTCTGTCTGTCTCTCCCTCTCTCTCCCTCACTATCTGTCTGTCTATCAGTCTGTCTATCTGTCTGTCTGTCTCTTTTACACACAAATACACGCAGAGTTCAATTTAACAACCGTGCATTATCAGATTAATAAATGTATTGACACACACACAAATACACACATCATATATACACGTATATGTGCATATGTATACACACACACATACGTACACGTGCACAGGTACACGTGTGCATGCAAGCACACATGCACACACACATATTAACAAAACGCCAAACACACACACACACACACACACACACACACACACACACACACACACACACACACACACACACACACACAAACTGTACGCCTAACTATCAAATAATCTCTGTTCGTAAAAGGACATTTAAGAAAAGGAGTAACTACCTATTGACTTTGAAGGGATTCTTCATGTACACTGATATTATTCAGAGAGCCTTACCATGTCTTTGAAGAAAATTATTATTAACATTGCTATTACTGCTACAATACTATAATCTTAACTCACACTATTTCTGCCACTACTATGGCTACTGCTGCCTGCTACTACTACTACTGTTATTACTACTACTACTACCACGACTGTTGTTAGGACTATTACTACTACTACTACTACTACTACCACCACGACTACTACTACTACTGCTGCTGCTGCTGCTATTGCTGCTGCTACTATTACGACTACCACCACCACAACTACTACCACCAGTACTACTACTGTACTACTACTACTACAAACTTCTTCTACTACTACTACTACTACTACTACTACGACAACAAACTACTACTACTACTGCTACTACTACTACTATAAGAGCAACAGTATCATTACTACCTTTTTCTTTCGTTTTTTGTTTCACTTTTCCCCTTTCTCTTCAACGGGCTCAAACTCTTTCTTTTTTATTTTCAAGTCCAACTTGAAGACATGCATATCTTTTTGTCCACCAGGACCCGCCCACGTCACCCACCCTTCCCCACTCCCCATCCTAGTCCCCTGCTGTCCCCTCTCCTTGCCAGTAAGTATATGTTTTGTACCCTTAAGCCGTTTTTCTTGCTGTCAGTATATGTCTGAGTGAAGGACGCCATGTGCCCTTTGGTTTGATTTATACCCGTTCATCAAGATTTAGCGCTTTCTTGATATAATGATCATGATCATTATTACTCATTGCTGTTATCATTATCATTGTTATGTTATTATTATTATTATTATAGTTATTGCTTTTATTGTTGTTATTATTATTGTTGTTATTATTATTATTATCATTATCATTGTCGTTATTATTCTCGTCGTCGTCGTCGTCGTCATCATCATCATCATCATCGTCATCATCATCATCGTCGTCGTCATCGTCGTCGTTATCATCATCATCATCATCATCATCATCATCATACCACCACCACCACCACCACCACCACCACCATCATATTATTATTATTATTATCACCATTATATCATTATCATTATCATTACTATTATTATTATTCTATTATTGTCATTATGATTGTTATTATTATCATCATATATTATTATTATTTATTAATTATATATTATTATTATTATATTAACATTATTATTATCATTATTATTATTATATTATTATTATCATTATTGTTATCATTATTATTATTCCCTGGTACTGCAGAACTGTTGCTGTTCCGACTTATACCTTTGCCATTCTTGCTACTACCACGACTGTAGCTGTTGTTTCAGCCGCTATTTTCTCTCTTTCTCTCTCTTTTGAGATACTATTACCAGTGCCATCGCCATTACTGCTGCTATGTACACACAGATAACATCTAAAGTAAACCCATTTAAAGACTAATCATCAGTGTCAAGGGGATTTTGTACGTGTTGAAGGTAAGTTGTACAGTTTCGCATAATCTTACCTGTTATCACATACTTCTAGCCTCAGGGGGGTGTTTACAGTGGGGTGGGAGACGTGAATGGGTGAAAATCCCTACCAACTGACCGCTAATCCCTAAAGATTAGACAAGCAGTCCCTCGGTATGTGTTGCATTGGTGGCGTGGCAGTGTGAAAACAAGTCCAATGACGAAGGAGGTGAGATGTAACGTTGTGAGGTGTTGTTGATCGTCACCATGGGGTGTGAATTCCACACGGAAGAAGGTAACTAGGGCTTAGTGCCGGGTTTATCTTTATCGTCACTAGCCCTAATAGACCAATGATTCTCCTTCCTGCCTCTTCCTACTCGCTCAGTTTGTATGCGTTTGTTCTCTCTCTCTCTCTTCTCCCCCAGTCTCTGTCTCTCTCCCTCTTTCCCTGTCTCTCTCTCTCTCTCTTTGTCTCTCTCTCTCTCTCTTTCTCTGTATGTGTGTGTGTGTGTGTGTGTGTGTTGTGTGTGTGTGTGTGTGTGTGTGTGTGTGTGTGTGTGTGTGTGTCTCCAGTTGTCTTTGTCTCTTCTCTCTGTCTCTGTCCTATATCTGTGTGTGTCTTTGTTTCTCTCTGTCTGTCCTTCTATCTCTGTGTGCCTCTTTCTGTGACTCTGTCTTTCTATCTCTCTCTGTGTCTCTGTCTCTGTATGTCTGTCTGTCTATCTCTCTCTCTCTTTGTCTTTGTCTCTGTTGCTCTTTCTCTGTGTCTCTGCCTCTCCCTCTCGCTCTTTGTCTTTGTCTCTGTCGCAGTCTCTCTCACTTTGTCTTTGTCTCTGTCTCTCTCTGTCTCTGCCTCTGTCTGTCTGTCTGTCTGTCTCTATCTCTGTCTGTCTGTCTCTCTCTCTCTTCTACATCTGTGTCTCTGTATTTCCGCCTGTCTGTCTGTCTCATTTCCCTTTCTCTTGTTCAAGCGTGCATTCTGTCTTTCATTAGTTGTTTGCTTGTTTGTATGATTGGCTGGCTGCTTGACTGGTTGGTTGATTGGTTATCTAATTTGCTTGCTTGTTCTTTCTTGTGTTTTTCTGTTGTTGTTGAAACAACTGTAAATCTAGATTGTGACACACAGAAGCACACACATGCTTAAATACTCTACGCAAAAACCAGTGTCTCCTCACCACCCTGCATACATACACATAAATGAGTAAATATGTGTGGGAGAGTGTGACCGTTACAATACTATGTACACGTTCGGTGCAATAATAATCAACAAAGAGACTATACAAAAAGCAACAACATACATCATCAGACCTTATGCCTGTTGGAATAATTATACAATCAACCAAACATGCATCAACACACTGTTAACGTTTTATCCATGTAAAAAAAAAAAAAAAAAAAAAAAAAAAAAAAGATTCACACCTGCAAGGAAGCGACAAGAAAAGAGACCATAAAACTAGCAGAAAGCCCTTGGCCTTAGCATGTGACTTTATATCACATCACATGACGACTACAAAGAGCCTCTCCTTTCCAAAAGGACATACTCCAGGTGTCTGGAAAGGAAAGGAAAAAACGTGTCATCATCAAGACTCCAAACATGACAACTATGCTATTTTGGCAGCCATGGTCAAGACACGTGATTTCATCTCTGTGTTTTTGCCTACTTGTAATATGAGGAGAGAATCATTGTTATATGATGGTGTTGGGGAGAGGGGTACATTTGCTGTCTTGATTTTTAAACAGTAACACTTCGAATGACGACTTAGTGTAAGGTATTTCTAGAAGAGATGTCAGTCACAACGTATCGCATTCTGAAAGTATAATAGTAAGGTAAGTGCAACCTCAACATTAATTTAGTTCAAAAGGCTGCCATGTGTTTTTTCAAACTTTTGTTAAATTCATTTTAAACACATGATACAAGCAAATGTAAAATGAAACAGCAAACCGTAATTGTAATCACCTTGAAACAAAAATTCCAATTCATGCAAAATATCCACATGCTTAAAACACA
The DNA here is from genome assembly GCA_030674185.1 of Monoplex corrugatus. NCBI lineage: Eukaryota > Metazoa > Mollusca > Gastropoda > Littorinimorpha > Ranellidae > Monoplex > Monoplex corrugatus. The sequence goes on along the minus strand of CM060307.1, from coordinate 34,714,901 downwards.
AGTATATATACGCACTTCGTAAAGCATTTTTAACAACAGAAAAATAATAACAAAACAAAAACCAAAAAAATGAAAACCTGTCAGTATACACGGGTTCATTGTTAAGAATTCAAATTTATTATCATAGTTTTATTGACAATATGTGTAGTATAAATTGAGTGATCAGTATCAACTTTCGGTTGTTATCTATGGTAAATATGGCAGAATCTTCTCCATCACATGGCACCTGTGACTTTAGTGTATACGGAATTCATTCCGAGCACGGACACGTCGTCATCTGGAAGAAACTGAAACTGGCAGTCATTTCGTTTACGTGTGCGAACTCCATGTCACGTTTCTTGTGCTTGAGAGATGGAGTACATCCCTCTGTCTGGTGGCTGTCACTCATTCTGTGAACTTTAGTCTTTCTTTCTGTTGTAAGGCTGCTATAAGTTTTGTGATGACTGTTCTGAAACACTGGTTCAGATTTCAAATTTCAGACTATTTCTTCAGAAAGACTATGGCGGTTCAGGATGATAACAAACACGACCAAATGACACTTTCATACAAACGGTCCTTGTTTAACCTTTGACTCATGCACCCTGTCCACCAGCATCCTGCATTGTCAACCATGCTGGCAAAGCAAAAACTTAGCTCTTTGACTCCCTTAACCTATCCACCAGCTTCTCCTTGGGTTAAGGTTTTGAAGTCGGTGAATAAGATGTGGGAATCAAAGGGTTAACAGAAATTTGTATTTTACATGCTTTGTACAGATCAGTTGCAAAGTGTCTTTGATGTTTTTAATTCCAGGCACATAGAAAAATACAGACACAGACTGAAACAAAGTCAAAAGAATGTATAACATCATACACCATTTGTTTTCACGTTAGCATAAATGATACATTGACATATCAAAACATTCAGATTTAAACTGGGAATTAATTGAAAACAACCACACTGGGACTAAAACGCCAGAAATGTGTTTAGAATTTACTTTGGATGAACGCAACGACCGAATAAGTAATCGCAAAATGATTGCTCATGGTCTCTCTCTCACACACACACACACAGACACAAATACACACACTCACACACACACACACACACACACACACACACACACACACACACACACACACATACTAACCACACCACACACATATACGCACACACACATACACACCACACCACACACACGTACGCACACACACACACACACACCACACATACACACCACACCACACACACACACATACGCACACACACAAACACACACACACACAAACACACACATAAACACTACACTACACACACACACACACACACACACACACACACACACACACACACACACACACACAACACACACACACACACACACACACAGCATAACTATTAGCTATTCGCACGGAAAAGTACTGTTTAAAGCTGAGAACAAAAATCCTACCGCCAGATTTTGCATTACGTGACAAAACAACAGAGATTTCCTGGTTTACCCTTTCAGATTTGTGTTCCTTGTTTGATTAGTATACTTTGCTGTCTTTCGTTTACGCTTCACAAAGACCAGATGGTCGAAAATTTGCACCTGTCTTGTCTCGATAGACATACATACATTCATACATACATACATACATACATACATACATACATACATACATACATACATACATATATATACAAATATATATACACATATATATGTATATGTATATGCATATATATGTATATATATATACATGTATACATGTATATATATATATATATATATATACACATATATTAAAAACACGTTCTGATTCTATTTTCATGTTTTTTTCTGGTTCATGTTTGCTTGAAAGTTGGCGGACGGACACGTTTTGGAGACCATACCGCCAGTCTAGCTAGACTCAAACCCTAAACCATTCAGTGTGACAGACGGGTAAGTACTCTTGTCAACTTGGCGGCGCTTTGATGTGAGAGGATGGTGTTTACTGTCTCGTTTGTTCCCTCACCAGAGAACAGGTATAGCATGGACGTGAATGCTCTTGTAGTGTTCTAGTTTGAAACCAAGTGTTATTCAAAACTTGTAAGTGATTTTCAGTGCTAGCAGTAAAAAAAAAAAAAAGATAGCAATTTATGTGTTCTATCTATCAAACGTTAAGTGTGTAAAGAAATTGTTGTTTGTATCAGTAAGACTTAACAGTTTATTTATATCTGTTATTCATATCAGTAACACGAACAGCCTAGAAAAAAAAACAAGCTGTTATTTATATCAGTAACACTAAAAAGCCTTGAAATAATGAAGAAACATACTACAAAATTGTCAAAAATAGTTTTATAGATGTATTCAACAAAAGTAAATGAGTGAATATGTGAATAGATAAACCGTTATTCGTAATCGTAGCTCTGAGAATCAGTGATAATAATGAAAGTGAACAATACAAAACTGAAAAAAAAGGAACAGTTTATGTATGTATGTGTAATGTGTATATACTGCGTGACAGGGCTGTACTCTACGCTTACTATCATAATATACCCTCACGTCAACCATGCCTGAGATACACACTCCTGTTGTGCTGGTCAGAAGATTTGAGCAACACTCTCAATGACGCACCAGTGAAGTGGATGAGACTCGACTGTGTGGTCACAGCCTTCCCAATGAGCCCATAGCACGCCCGATTCTGGGTTTAGGAGTCGGTTAGAGCCGAAAAATCCCACAGTGACTTTTGGAAGGACTCATGGGGATTCGAATCCACAACCTTCCAGTCGGTAGTCCGTTGCATTAACCACTACACCACGGCGACTGGTTACACTTCTAGAAATCTGTAATAGTGGTTGAGAAAAAAAAAGGGTCTCTGCCACGATGAACTTCTCCTAAAACACTTTTCAAATCAACAACAAACGCTTTCTCAAGCTTTTCCCTAATTTGATTATTCATTTTAATAATACTACAAGACCTTGCCAACACATAGGGTTTTGGGCAGGCTTAGGGAGTCTGCCGGACATTTGCTGGCAGATTTGGGTGGAGCACGTCTGGCGTTGTCCATGTGCGATGAATCCCTCTTGAAGAAAACTAAAGACTCCTACATGAGACCTGCTCGACCCAGAGCTAGCAGTTGTGTGTTCAAGCATGGCACAACAGTGGACAGAACCGAAAGCAGACTCCCAGTCATCTTGACCAGCGGCGTGTGGAAGACCATGGAAAGAACAGTGAACGGGAATCTCCGATATAACCTAGTAACTAACAATGGACAGTCAACAAGCAAAGCCAGAACAAGACTGAGGCAGCCGAGATGTGGTTTTTAAGAAGAATGTTGAGAGTTCCATGGACAGCAAAGAAAACAAACGAGACAGTCTTGATGGAGGCAGACACAAGTAGATCATTCATAAGGAAGATTAGAAAAAGACAGGCAACATTTCTAGGCCATTTTATGAGGAAAGGGGAATTGGAGCACCTGGTCACAACGGGAAAGATGGAGGGAAAGAGAGCACCAGGTAGACCCAGGGAGAAAATACTAGACGGACTTGCAGAGTGGCTGAAGACGAGGAGGGTGGAGGAGATGCTTGAGGCAACAAGAGATAGAGATAGATGGAAGTCCATGATCGCCAACGCCATGTGGCAGGGCACCTGATGATGATGATGAACTAACAAGGTCTTTTGCAATCAAACAAGCACAATTCACACAACTCCTTAGCAAAGAAGATCAGACGACACAGGCCAGGTGCAAGTATAACAAGGGGTTGGATCCCAACATGCTGTGTGCTACTAACTTTAACCTCTGTTAAGACAACCAAGCATCCCTGTGAAAGTTTCAGTTTCATTTTCTCAGGGTGACATTCCCGCACTCGGAACGAATTCCGTATACACTAACGTCACAGGTGCCATGTGATGGTGATCATGGCACATGCCTTAAGCCTGTACATAAACCCAGGAGCTGGCCAGGTCCTGAGGCCCTACAAAGCCTATTTTCTACCTAGCCTGCATTTTTATTCTAGTATTGTATGAGTCTATCATTAGAACAATCTTTGTTACATGTAAATGAAAAGTATCTTATATTTTCAAAGAAAAGAACAGATAAATCAAATAAATAAATAATTAAAGGTCTGAATCATAACGCCACTTGTCTCACATCAGAGAAGGCCAACCCCCCCCCCCCCAGTCAATACTGTGCCACATGAAAATAAACCCTAAGCATGTCAGCTCAGTCTATGCACCCACACTAACTTACCAGTGCCTGATCTGAACTTCAAACCAAAGGCTTAAAACGAAGATACCCATCCGTAAAATGAGCAGCAAACAAAACAAAAAAGGCACGAACACAAACGAAAAAAAAATTAAGTGTTTGAAGAAACAAGTTCAACCATTGCATCAACTAAGAGAGGAAAAAGTGGCCATTCGTGCAGGATGTCAGTCTACCAGACAACTTTCCGAACCTACAACACAAAACACAGGCTTTAAAGCCAGGGGAAGACCATGGCGGCGCAAAGTAGATGTAGTGACAGACACACTACAAATTTATATTATGACTGTATGCCTCTAGTCTAGCTTCACACCGCCAGCTTGAACTCTGTAAAAAGAAGAAGAAGAAGAAGAAGAAGAAGAAGAAGAAGAAGAAGAAGAAGAAGAAGAATAAGAAGAAGAAGAAGAAGAAGAAGAAGAAGAAGAAGAAGAAGAAGAAGAAACGTTTTCGCGACGCCATAAGCTGAACTTCTAGCTCAGTGCTGGTAAGAAGTCAGTCCATAAGCAACAGTAAAATATCAAGTGAAATATTTTATTGAAGCATTCAAACTCTCTCCGTCTCTCTGTCTCTGTCTCTGTCTCCCTCCCTTTGTCTCTCTGTCTCTCTCACTCTCTCTCCCCCTCCACAGACACACAGACACACACACATACGCACACACTTGCGCGCTCGAGCGCGTGCGCGCGCGCGCACACACAACACACACACACACACACATGTACACACACGCAGAAATTCTCGTCTTCTCTCTCTCTCTCTCTTCTCTCTCGTCTCTCTCTCTCTCTCTTCTCTGTCACACGCACTCTTATTCTCTTATCCACCCACCCAACCACACGTATGCCCATCTACATGCACGCGCGCACACACACACACACATGCACAACACACACACACATACACACATACACACACACACACAACACAACACACACACATATATATGTATGTATATACATCTACTATACACACACACACACACACACACACACACACACACACATATATATATATATATATATATGTATATATATATATGGAAAGAGAGAGAGAAAAATAGAGCGAGAGCGAGATGGAGAGAGAGAGAGAGAGAGAGAGAGAGAGAGGTTGGGGGAGATCTGTAACCTGTGCACCAATCGATCTGAAATAACCCTCCAGTTACAAAACACGGTACATTTGAATAACCGAATTATTGCATCATCTTATTCAAACTTGTAAAACAGAGACATTTCTCTGCTGAAGGTCTCTTACGACGCTTTGATTTAGCCAACGTAAGAATTCGGTTATCACTACATCACATGATTTGCACGGCGCCATTTAACTTTTCAGGTTTGAAAAAAAAAAAAAAAAAAAAAAAAAAAGAAAACTAGTTGCCAAATAGCGTGGCTGAATTCATACTGCAACATGGGCTTAATGCGTTTCGCGAGATCACGCCGTAACACTTATCAATGTGTATTACCTGATTCCTTGAAATATTTCGAGTGATAAGCTGTGAATGCAGGGTTCCCCCCTCCCCCCCCCCCCACTTTCCCTGTTTGCTTGTTGATGTGTGTATGTGTGTGTGTTGTGTGTGTTTGTGTATGTGTGTGTGTGTGTGTTTGTGTGTGTGTGTGTGTTTGTGTATGTGTGTGTGTGTGTGTGTGTTGTGTGTGTGTGTGTGTGTGTGTTGTGTGTGTGTGTGTGTGTGTGTGTGTGTGTGTGTGTGTGTGTGTTGGTGTATGTGTGTGTCTCTGTCTGTCTGTTTGTCTGAATGTCTGTCTGTCAGTGTCTACAAATACTACAAATATGTGTTGTGTCGGTGTGTGTGTGTGTCGGTGTGTGTGTGTGTGTGTGTGTGTGTGTGTGTGTGTGTGTGTGTGTGTGTGGTGTGTGTGTGTGTGTGTGTGTGTGTGTGTGTGAGTGCGTGTGTGTCTGTTTGTGTGAGTGTTTGTGTGTATGGTGTCTGTTGTCTGTCTGTCTGTCTGTCTGAGTGTCTGTCTGTGTCTACATGTATGTGTTGTGTCAGTGAGTGTCGGTTTGTGTGCGTGTTTGTGTGCGTGTTTGTGTGGTGTTTGTGTGCGAGTGTTTATGTGTTTGTGTGTGTGTGTGTGTGTGTGTGTGTGTGTGTGTGTGTGTGTGTGTGTGTGAGTGAGTGAGTGTGTGTGTGTGTATGTGTGTGTGTATGTATTGTGTGTGTGTGTGTGTGTGTGTGTGTGTGTGTGTGTGTGTGTGTGTGTGTGTGAGTGTGTGGTCTGTCTTTGTCCATAAGTTGTGTCAGTGTATCTACGTGTTGGTGCCTGTGTGTCTGTGGTACTGTAGTAATATGTTCACGTGTAGTTGTTATTTTTTGTTTTACTAGATGATGGCATTTGGATAATCTGTGGTCACCAGTTGATGCAGTGTTCTGGTTTCATGAACACTGAGAATTGGGAGGAACGGGTGATCGAATCTTATGAAACCAAACCATTGAAGGATTATTCAGTGCTGGTCAGCTCTTTTCCAGAGATGAGCGTGTTACGGGCTTATTGTGAAAAAAAGGACCACACAGTCGATTGGCATCCACTTTGAAGGCATCTTTAACCCTTTGACTCCCTTTGACACCAGCTTCCTTGCATGAAGCTGGTGGATAGGGTGTGCGGAAATCAAAGGGTTAAGGTTTTGCCTTGTTAGCGTGGTTGACAATGCAGGATTGCTGGTGAACAGGGTGCGAGAGTCAAAGGGTTAAGTTTTTGCTTTGCTAGCGTGGTTGACAATGCAGGATTGCTGGTGGACAGGATGAGGGAATCAAAGGGTCAGTTTTTGCTTTGCCAGCGTGGTTGACAATGCAGGGTGCTGGTGGACAGGGTGAGGGAATCAAAGGGTCACGTTTTTGCTTTGCCAGCGTGGTTGACAATGCAGGATTGCTGGTGGACAGGGATGAGGGAATCAAAGGGTCACGTTTTTGCTTTGCCAGCGTGGTTGACAATGCAGGATGCTGGTGGACAGGGTGAGGGAATCAAAGGGTCACGTTTTTGCTTTGCTAGCGTGGTTGACAATGCAGGATGCTGGTGAACAGGGTGCGGGAATCAAAGGTTAAGTTTTTGCTTTGCTAGCGTGGTTGACAATGCAGGATGCTGGTGGAAAAGGGTGGGGAATCAAAGGGTCAGTTTTGCTTTGCCAGCGTGTTGACAAGCGATGCTGGGGACAGGTGCGAATCAAGGTTACTTTTGCTTGCAGCGTTGACAATGGTGCTGTGCAGGTGAGTGATCAAAGGTAGTTTGCTTTGCTAGCCCGGTGACATGCAGATGCTGTGACAGGACGGATCAAAGTTAACGTTTTTGCTTTGCCAGCGTGGTTGCAATGCAGGATTGCTGGTGAATCAGGGTGCTGGAGTCAATGGGTTATTAAATATGACACCCCAACCGTTGTATATCTCCGACCTTTCGACGCCTGTAATGATTAGAAAGGAGCATGTCCCCCGTCACGCCAGCCAACGCAAAATTGAACTCCTATGATATCCGCATTGTTCATCTCCATTTCGTGAATCCATGCAGAACAAGGAAGACCTGTCCAATTCTGTGACCCTTACGAGCCCTGTATACAAACAACCTCACAACTAAAGAAAGTTTTAACTCTTTGACTCCGCACCTTGTTCATCAGCATCCTACATTGTCAACCATGCAAGCAAAGCAAAGATTCAACCTTTTGATTCCTTAACCCTGTCCACCAACATCCTGTATTGTCAACCACGCTAGCAAAGCAAGAATTTAACCCTTTGACTCTCGCACCCTGTCCACCAGCATCCTGCATTGTCAACCATGCGAGCAAATCAAAGATTCGACCTTTTGATTCCTTAACCCTGTCCACCAACATCCTGTATTGTCAACCACACTAGCAAAGCAAGAATTTAACCCTTTGACTCTCGCACCCTGTCCACCAGCATCCTGCATTGTCAACCATGCGAGCAAATCAAAGATTCGACCTTTTGATTCCTTAACCCTGTCCACCAGCATCTTGCATTGTCAACCACACTAGTAAAGCAAAGATTCAACCTTTTGACTCCTTAACCCTGTCCGCCAGCATCTTTGCATTTTTCAACCACGCTAGCAAAGCAAAAACTTAACCTTTGATTGAATCTGGGACAGACTTTACAAATGTTCGGATGATTCACGAAAATGGAAATGACAAAGAGGACGTTACTGATTTCAATTTTGCATTGAGATTGCGTGACTGGAGAGAGAGAGAGAGAGAGAGAGAGAGAGAGAGAGAGAGAGAGAGAGAGAGACAGACAGACAGACAGACAGACAGACATAGAAAAAGAGAGAGAGAGAGAAAGATGGGGGAGACAGAGAGAAGGAGGGAGGAAAGAGGGAGGGAAGGAAAAAGGGAGAGGGGGAGAGAGAGGGAGAGAGGGAGAGAGAGAAAGAGAGAAAAGGAAGAGGGAGAGAGAAAGAGAGAGAAACTGAAAGAAAAAAGGGAGAGAGAGACAGAGAGGGAGAGAGAGAGAGAGAAAGACGGGGGAGACCGAGAGAAGGAAGGAGGAGAGAGGGAGGGAAGGAAAGAGAGAGAGGGGAGAGAGAGGGAGAGAGGGAGAGAGAGAGAGAGGGAGAGAGAGAGAAAGAGAGAAAGAGAGAAAAGGAAGAGAAAAAGAGAACGATAAAGAGCGAAAGAAAAATGGAGAGAGAGAGGGAGAGAGAGAGAGACGGAGAGAAAAAGAGAGAAAAGAAGAGGGAAAGAGAAAGAGACAGAGCGAAAGAAAAAGAGGGAGATAGAGAGAGAGAGAGCGATAGGGTTAAGAAATCAAAAGATTTAAGCTTTTGCAGTTGGTGGATAGGGTGTGGGAGTCAAAGGGTGAACTTATGTAGTTTCAAAATGAAGGAGTGCTGTTTTCTATTGTTTTGCACTTTTCCAGACCCTGTTTTGTTGTTGTTGTTGTTGTTGTTGTTTTTTATCAAAAGGCCTAGATACTTTTAGATTGTGAAGTGATGTGACTACTTAAGACTAGAGCAAAACGAGCCCATATTTATGTTACTAGGTTTGGACTGAACTTGAGATTTCAGATCTCAAATCCTTCACCGTTTTGAAAGAAGAGCCAGACAGCTCGTGATGGCATAAAGAGACAGAGAGAATGAAAACACAGAGAGAGAGAGGGTGGGAGGAAGAGAGGGGCCAGGAAGAGAGAGGGAGGGAGAGAGAATGAGGGAGAGAGGGGGACAGAGGAAGGGAGGGAAAGAGAAAGGGAGAGAGGGAGAGAGAGAGGGAGAAAGGAAGAGAGAGAGAGAGAGGAGGGAGAGAGGAAGAGAGAGAGAGAGAGAAAGAGGGAGAGAGAAAGTGAGAAAAGAAAAAGACAGACAGAGAGAGAATGAGAAAGAAAGAGATGGAGAGGTGGAGAGAGAGAGAGAGTGAGAGAGAGAGAGACAGAGAGAGAGAAAGAGAGGGAGAGAGAGAAGGGAGAGAGAGAGAATGAGAAGGATAGAGTAAGGGGAGAGAGATAGAGAGAGAGAGAGAAGGTACGTGTGCGTACGTGTGTGTGTGCTTGTGAGCTTGTGTACGTGTGTGTATGTATGTATGTATATGTGTGGTGTGCGCGCGCGCGCGCGTATATGTTTATTTGTGTGTGTGGTGTGTGTGTGTGTGTGTGTGTGTGTGTGTGTGTGTGAGTGTGTGGTGTGTGTGTGTTGTGTGTGGTGCGCGCGCGCGCGAACTGGTTGCTTGCTTGGGTAAATTTGTGTTTAACATACTCGTACGCAGCGACCCAGAGTGCTTATCTCACAACAACTTGTGCGTGTATCTTGAAAGTAGTGAACGCATTCTAATCCTTTGAAAAGAAAAAAGAAACTACCACTGTCACAGAATGTTAGACCCCTTGAAAAATAATATGAAACTAAAATAAATTGACCAAAAAAAAAAAAAAAAATCCTAGCCCACCCAGTGTCATTCTGTAAGGCGTGTGCTGACAAAACTATCATCGCCTTCGATGCTGCAGTTGCTTTATGGAGTCCCGTACCATTGTTTCACAAGTGTTTCCAAACATGGAAAAACAGCGCTACAAAGCTGTACCGCCCCAGGGGACGTCCCTACCAGGTTTTCACTGGCACTGTGGGGGGTGTCCGGACAGAGAATGAGTAGTAGAGTGGCATATAGCTGAGTTCTCCTCCTTCTCTTGTTCAGTGTAGTTTAGAAATGTGATTAATAATAATGAGGTTTTTAAAACTTTCGGTTTGGTTCTAGTTGATCGACGTAACTGTTTGTCGTTTAATGTGGAGTCTTTGCTAGCGTAGTGCTGTGTGATCGTTATGTGTAAGCATGAACATTATATGAAATCGTTCGTTTGTTGTGCGTGTATGTGTAACGAAGTTGTTGCGCGTGTATGTGTACGAAGATGTTGCACGTGTATGTGTACGAAGATGTTGCGCGTGTATGTGTACGAAGACGGTGCACGTGTATGTGCACGAAGACGTTGCACGTGTATGTGTACGAAGATGTTGCGCGTGTATGTGCACGAAGATGTTGCATGTATATGCGTACGAAGATATTTTACGTGTATATGTACAAAGAGGTTGCACGTGTATATGTTACGAAGATGTTACACGTGTAAGTGTACGAAAATGTACGTGTATGTGTACGAAGATACGTGCATACATGTTTTTGGTTTGGTTGCATTTATCCAGGTTGGCATACGTGTGCGTATACTACACGGGCGTGGAACAACAGTGTAGCTGCACTCGTGTACGGGGAATCACTAATAATTCATGAAGCTTACATTGGTAGAAAAAGCTTTGACATTGTGTTCATTAAGGAATCAGAAAAACACGAAAATAGAATCAGAACGCGTATCTAATACAACCAGACAAGACAGGCGCAATTTTTTGGCCAACTGGCCTTTGTCAAGCGTGAATGTAAGATCACAAACAAACCAACACCAAATACAAAAATGAGGAGAAAAAGACTGAAACTTCCCTGCTGCTTCGTCCAGCGGGAAAAATGGACTAAATGAAATCATTTGTATTTGGTGTTTGTTTGTTTGTGATCTTACATTCACGCTTACAAAGGCCAGTTGACCGAAATATTGCGTTGTTTGTTGGTTGTATAATACGCGTTCTGATCTATTTTCGTGTTTTTCTGTTCTGTTGCTAGAACGCTGACAGTCGCACTTGTCTGGGATTGTGTTCATTAGTTGGCAGATTTGGGTGGAGCATATACGGAATTGTCTGAGTACGATGAATCCCTCATGAACAAAAACAAAATTCAAACTACAAAACATCACTATACAAAGCATACAGACACAACATTCAAACTACAAAACATCACTATACAAAGTGTTGTCACCTTGTTGGATGGAACAAATGTTTACGGTGGAAAGTTTGTGTTTTGTGCCTATTAGCATTGCTTCACTCTTACCTCCGTTCAACTGTAGCTTATTCTGCATCATCCAATTCTGCATCTTAACATAACAGTCAGAGGCTTTGGAAATAAAAGTTGAAATATTTTAGGAGATGCATTGTTGTAGAGCTGGGATTCATCAGCATAGAACTGATAGTTGATGTTGTGCAATGATGACATTGGAAAGTGATAAAGTACAGAATGTGAAGAGGACTGGCCCAAGTACAGAGCCTCGGAAGACCCCATATTCAAGTTTACCGGCCAGAATTTAGACTCACTTACCACGACTTCCTGAAAGCGGTCAGACAGGTATGACGTAAACTACGAAAAAGTTCTACCTTGGATTTCCAATGTGTGCTCCAGCCAAGAGAGGCGGATGCGGTGGTCATTGGTGTCAAAAGGATCGCAAAGATCTAAAACATAAATGGTGAAATTTGGCCACAGTCGGCTGAAAACGATACATCAATCACAATGTAAACGAGAGCAGTTTCGTTGTTGTGGTCAGAACGGTAAGCTTATTGAAAAGGATGGTAAAGAATATTGGCCGGGCAGATGATTATACAGCTGTTTTAAAACCACTTTCTCAAAGAGCTTGGAAAGCAATTGCAAGTTGATAAATATTCCAGCTGTGCAAATGTGTTATTTGAACAATTTTACAGCAAGCACAATCCAGTGAGAAATCTGACTCTATTGACATTGTTTCAGAGTTGTCAATAGGTCAGATCATCTGCTTGAAAGGCACTATTACGTGAATATGGATTTAAAACAGTTCGTTTCCATACATTCCCCAATTTTAGAGAATCAAGCGAAATGTTTACTGAGCTACAATAATTACAGCGACATTTGTTAGACGTGAAGCCGTGGGACACAGTAGACTATAATACGGGCTATTGTAGTCTGTTGTGTGCCGCGGCCACACTTCTAACAAATGTCTCTGCATTGTTGATTAGTAAACATTTCTGCACGACTATAAACGTTTTACTACTTTCTTGGAAGTGAGATCGGTTCATGTAACAGACTAAATCACATCAAAAACGGAAGGATTCAGGGGAAAATGAAAAGAAAAATGAAAACAAAATTTTCAAAATGATACAAAACAAATTTAATGTCTGCAAAAGTTTTTAGTTTATGTTTGTATACACACCGGCGACAGACAGCACACGGACATCCAGTATTCATCAACTTGAAGAGGCCCGGACCCAGGGTACAAACACTTGCTTCAGGGTGGTGTATGTTGTCATACTTGCCGCTGCTAGTGTACACATTTAGCAAGACCTGCAAGAGCAAAAGAGAGAACACAGTAAAATAAACAAAAAAGTAATACAAGACAAAATAAAATCGAGGGTTAACAGCCTGCAATCTCGCTTGGGAAAGAATAAAGGAGAGACAGGGAGAAGAAGAAATAGGAGAGAACAACAAATGGGAAAAGGACACAAACAAAATAGAAGCGAAATAAAAGAGAAAAAACGTGTATTTTTTATGTATGTATGTATGTATTATGGATGTGTATGTATGTGTGTATGTATGTATGTATGTATGTATGTATGTATGTATGCGTTATGTATGTATGTGTGTATGTATGTATGTGTGTATGTATGTATGTGTGTATGTATGCATGTATGTATGTAGGTATGATGTATGTATGTATGTATGTATGTATGTATGTATTTTGCTGCGTATGTATGTATGAGTATGTATGCATGTATGTATGTATTTTGTATGAATGTATGTATGTATGTATGTATGTAATGTATGTATGTATGTATGTATGTATGTATGTTATGAACGTACCTATCTATGCATGTAAACATGTATGCACGTACGTACGTACGTACTTCCGCACAATTTGCAAAGACGTCCAAAGCATCACTGACCAATCTTTTTTCTGAATGCAAACGCATCGACCTTAAAATTAGCATAGGTAAGGCATAAGGTCTGTTTCAACCACTATCATCTCTGATTTTTGCCGTTTCACCATCTCCAATTGTCATCAACTACCAGGAGATCATGACCTGGTAATTGGCCATCTTGTTAGCCCTGTCAAAGCAATTCGTCTAGGAGAGAGAAAAGTTTTACTTCTAAAGCTGCTACTTTGACCAGTCGCCGTGATGTAGTGGTTATTGGAACAGACTACTGACTGGAAGGTTGTGGGTTCGAATCCCCATCAGTCCCTTTCAAAAATCATTGTGGGACTTTTCGGCTCTAACAGTCTCCTACCTAGAGTTGAGCGTGCTATGGGCTCATTGGGAAGACTGGGACCACAACGTCGAGTCTAATCCTCTTCATGGATGCGTCATTGAGGGCGTTGCTCAAATCTTCTGACCAGTACCACAGATGTCTGTATCTCTCGGCCTGGTTGACCCTAGGATACATTATATTAGTAAGCGTAGATTACAGCCCTGTCACGCAGTCTCAGTCCTAGAAGGAACTCCATAGCATCGTGATTATCATCCTCATCGACATCATCATCATTGCATTGTAAAAACTGTTCCAGCTTCTGTGGCCTTGAAGGTAGCGTAGAAAATGGGACGAAAGAAAAAGGTGAGCAGAAAGGTAGCCTCCCTGAGTGCAATGATCCTCTAAAGAAAGATAAAAAGGCTGCTACTTGGACAGTACAGTCATTAGGAATGGATCCCTTGATGAAGAGGTGACGACGCTGTCATCTCTAAGGTCAGCCGTGCTTTTGAAAGCATGACCAAGAGGTTCTGGCAAGATCATCATGACATCAGGCTCCACAGATAGATTGCTGTGTACAGACACAGTCTTGTATGCCCTGCTATGCTGTTGCTGTTGTTGTTGTTGTTACTGTTGTTTAAAGTCCAGCCTACTGCGCAGAGCCATATCAGGGCTATAACCGCTTCAAAACATACAAAATTTCAACAGGAAAAAAAAAGGAAAGAAAATTAAGTACACATATCAATGCACTCGCGCACATAATCTAAGGACATGCCCCCGGCGTTGACCACTCCGTTCAATTTATCGCACAGGGGATTTAAAAAAAAAAACACCTGAATACAAATATAAGCATACCTAAGGACACCAAAACATATATAAAAACAGGCCTAAATTACCTGAAACTGCTTCCGCATATCTCACTTCCCTAGTACCAAACATGCACTTAACCCTCTAGAGCCTGAAAGTACTTCTAGACTAGGGAAAATTATTTTTTATGATAAAACAACATTAGATACAACATTTATGAAAAAACAACATTAGATACAACAAAGAAACACATTTTCGGTTATTTTTAATTACAGTGAAAAAATGAAAAGTTAGAAAAATTATCATATATGATAAATTGTCTCTGGAACAGCAGTTCATTGCAGGTTTATTCAGCTAACTGTTTTTACATTTCTAACCAATGCAGTTCATTTCTGTTCAAACGTTTTTTGTGCTAGATTTCATAGTTATTTGAGCAGATGGAACTCCGCAAAACAGTTTCTGTCCTTGTTTGAAGCAAAGCTTCACTTTGCACTTTGGGCAGAAGACGTAGGTCAAGCTTTGGCAGTTCCTGTTTTTGCACGATGTCCTGGGACTGTTCCATTGAGGCAGGTGGGCAACACCATCCAGACGGACATCAGGGGTGGGAAAGACTGTCTGGCAATCTTGGCTGGAGATGGTGACGTCACACACTCCATCGACGACACGATCAGCGGCTGGAACCGTTCCTCTAAAGTTGTCTGAGCAATATCTGCAATATCACCTGGCATGATCGGGTGTCAAACGTTCACTTTCTGAAGACGTGTGACTCACCAAGGGTTGAGTGTCTATTTATCAAGTGCCAGCTTCATTGATAGTACATATTGTCCATATATATGACGACCGAATCATAAAGTTACTAATGACAGAGACGGATGAAAAGGTATGATCATGAAAGGCCACTAAAACGATAGCAGGGTACTCTGAGGGCCAAACTCACCAGCCGCAGCATCAGACTATCGATATGTATTGTGAAGATAATCCCCGCATCTTTTCAGCTTCTCAAGATGACGTCTCCGCGCACGGAAAGAATTCCATGTGTACTAACGTCAAAAGCGCCATGTGTGTGGTGATCATGGCACAAGCCTTAAGCCTGCACATAAACCCATGAGCTTGCCAGATCTTGAGGCCCTACCTAGCCTGTGTTTTACCCAGTCTATGTTTTATACTGGTATTGTATCAGCCTATCATTGGAATAGTTTTGGTTACATGTAAATGACATGTCCCCACAGCAAAGCATGATGACGACAGCAGTGTAAACAAGGCAAAATCACATTCAACAGAAGACGGCCATGTGTAAGAGGCTAGAATACTTACAGAGAAACAAACAAAACCACTCTCGTAGTGTTATTTTCCAAGGAAAAAAAGACCACTCTTATCTCCACCAGAGAGTGTTCTTTCCTGGGAAATAAACACAACAGCCAGGTTAAAAGCAAAAACACCACCACCACCACCAACAACAACAACAACAAAAACCCCAGTGTTCCCATGGCGAAAGCAGAAATGACTTCCAGCAAAAATGTGCACCATTCTGAAAGTCCGTTTCAAGAAATCCAAGATAAGCTTTATGTCGTGAACCTTTACAGAGGTTGTAAATAGACTTTTTTATGGAAGTCTTTGAAAACCTTTTCCTTGTAAGAATACGGATTCAATCACGTTCACTTTGTGGCCTGGTCTTAACATGCTATAAATACACACACAAAAAACACACATATGCAAAATCGGTGGGCGCGGTAGACAAGTTGGGCTTCAAATGTAAAAGTCATGGGTTCAATCCCCCTACAGACTACCTACCACCTGATAGGTAAAGGGTGGAGATTTTACCCATCCCCCCTGGTCAATAAATACACAGACCTGCCTATGCCAAAACTCCATTTGTGTGTATACGGATGTAGAATATCAAATAAGCCCGTTAAAGCTTACTGTAAGTTATATCAGTGACTGGCTTATGGAAACATGAATTCATCGAGCATGCAAGCCCACCAAAGACGTAGGACTATGTTACAACAATAATGGAATTTGATTCAGCTCGCTTAGGAGCTTGAGTTGTTCCTAACTCCACTAAAAGGTCTGATTATGTGTAATGCACAATAAGTCCAAATGAATTTGTAGAATAAATGACATATGAGCAGTGTATGATGATGATACTACTGCTACTACTACTACTACTACTGGTACTACTACTAACTATAATAACGAAATAATTATAATGATAACAATAATGTTAATGATAGTATTAATAATGATTAATGATAAAAATCATTATCATCATCATGCTACTACTACTACTACTACTTCCATACCCACCAAATAATAATAACAGTGATAACAATAGTAAAAATAGTAATGATAACAACAACAATAATGGTAACAACTGCAACAACAACAATGATTATAATAATGATATGATGATGATGATAACAACAATACAGAGAATAGCAATCACAACAACAAGAACAGCAACAGGAACAACAACAAGAACAAGAACAATAATACTAAGAGAGAGAGTGAGAGAGAGAAAAAGAGAGGGACAGGGAGAGTGAGAGAGAAGAGAGAGAGGAGGGAAGAGAGAGTGAGAGAGAAGAAAGGGAGATGGAGATAAAGAGAGAGAGAGAGAGAGACAGAAGAGAGAGAGACACAGAGAGAGAGAGAGACAGAGAGAGACACAGAGAGAGAGAGAGACAGAGACAGAGAGACAGAGACAGAAAGACAGAGACAGAGACAGAGAGAGAGAGAGAGACACAGAGAGAGCAAGAGCACATTCGCTTGTATGTGTTTGTGTATACGATTTGTTTCGGCTGGGTTTGAGATTCAGGGCTGAAGCCACAGGTAACAGGCCTGCAGGCGCCTGCTAAATAACCAGGTGTACTAAGTGATACAACACAAGTGTCTACATGGCCATCTACATCTGACGAAAATAGCGTTGGTCCATTGCAACCATATACATCGCCACATACAGCCTGGACATGTAAATGGCGAACGTAAGAAGGTTTGTTAAGTTGGACTCGGTATGATGTTTGCTTATCATTTACCTTTTCAAAGAAAGATCTTTTCTTTCAAAAGTGTGAACTAGCATACGAGCAGGTATAGGTGACAGTATATATGCATCATCTTTGTGTTTGCACATTTTTCGCCTTGTTGAAACTCCATTTTACACATATGATTAACTTTTAATCAAATGTACTGTTACCTATTGAAACAACATAAAGGTTGATTTACTTCAAAAACGAAATAAGTTTCACGACTATACTCGTATCAAACAGCACAAAGGTTCATTTACTTCAAAAATTGAAATATGTTTCACGACTATGTCACGCAGCACAAAGGATTATTTACTTCAAAAAACGAAATGTTTCATGATTATTATCATACAGCACAAAGGTTCATTTACTTCAAAATAAAACGAAGTAAGTTTCATGGTTATATCATACAGCAAAAATGTTCATTTTTTTCAAAAGAAAACGAAATAATTTTAAGTTTCATAATTATATCATACAGCACAAATGTTCATTTACTTCAAAATAAAACGAAGTAAGTTTCATGGTTATATCATACAGCAAAAATGTTCATTTTTTTCAAAAGAAAACGAAATAAGTTAAGTTTCATAATTATATCATACAGCACAAATGTTCATTTACTTAAAAATAAAAACGAAGCAAGTTTCATGATTATATCATACAGCACAAATGTTCATTTACTTAAAAATAAAAACGAAGCAAGTTTCATAATTATATCATACAGCACAAATGTTCATTTACTTAAAAATAAAAAGGAAGCAAGTTTCATAATTATATCATACAGCACAAATGTTCATTTACTTAAAAATAAAAACGAAGCAAATTTCATAATTATATCATACAGTACAAATGTTCATTTACTTAAAAATAAAAAGGAAGCAAGTTTCATAATTATATCATACAGCACAAATGTTCATTTACTTTGAAAAAAACAAAAAACAAAAAACAAAAAACAAAAAAAAACGAGGTAAGTTTCATTTACTTCAAAAAACGAAACGAGTTTCATGATGATATCATCTTCCCCGATCTATACTTTTTTCTTCCCCCCTCCCCTTCCACCCAACAGATACGAAAATCCAACAAGAAACCAACACAAAAAACAATCACAAAAAATCACATACTCTTTTGTTCTTTTTGTTAAATTTGAAAGCTCTGGTAATCCTGCACATTGAAACCATAAACGTTTGGAATTCTAAGTGATTCGTCTCCAAACAGTGCACATATTCTTCTGTCCTGTATCTGAAAGCTTCATTTATTTAAAACGTATCTATGAACATAAGCGTTTATTATTGCTGCTCTTCCATTTCATCTTTTGAATCGTTTTTAATTAATTATACAACAAAGTCAAGTATCTCTTTTATTTTATTGCTTTGTCTGTGTTTTTTTCTGTACCAAAAGGAATTTTCGTTATTTTATATCGGTTTGTCACAGGTACCAAGCATTTATGAAAAAAAAAATGCTGTTCATGCGGCGTTTGCCTGTTTATCAAAATAGTTTTAAGAGTATATGGTCTGCTTATTATTTGTGACACTTTCATGCTCATACCACAAGCTGTGCATCATGAACACGTTCTTCAAGACAAAGCTTTCCCTAGATTTGAGTCCGACTTTACTGTACATCTTGAAATAGTCTGTGTCACAGACGTCACTGTAGAAGCTGAGTGTGAGATGGACGTTCTTTAAGTCTCCTGGAGACGCCCAAAGTCCGGACCATGGGATTCACATGCTGATGATTGGGGATTCGAATCCCGGGGTGCGCTTCATTAAAACTGGCCTTCTGATTGTCCAATCTTAACATAATTGTTGTTCTGGTGGTGTCGGTATAGGGCTAGTTAAGTCCCCCTTCCCCCACTTCCCTGGGATGGCTATCCCCGTCGGCCATATCACCTGGGGTGGGTGCCGACGTAAAAACTGAACCAAATCAATCAATCAAAACCAAGGTCCCGACATTGGCATCCGGATATCAGCTTGACATCATCACCACCAGAACAGCTGTGCCCAAGAGCGTCCGTTTCACACTCAGCTTACATAGTGATGTTTGTGACACAGACCATTTCAAGTTAAGCAGCAAATTCCGATTCAAGTCAAAAAGAATCCACCACATCAAGCAGAAAGGATTCCACTCATCAGCAACACAGAGCCTGGCACAGAACTCGGCAAACACATAGCTTGACACACAACTCAGCCAACATACAGCTTGACACACAACTCAGCCAACACACAGCTTGACACACAACTCAGCCAACACACAGCTTGACACACAACTCAGCCAACACATAGCTTGACACACAACTCAGCCAACACATAGCTTGACACACAACTCAGCCAACACACAGCTTGACACACAACTCAGCCAACATACAGCTTGACACACAACTCAGCCAACACACAGCTTGACACACAACTCAGCCAACACACAGCTTGACACACAACTCAGCCAACACACAGCTTGACACACAACTCAGCCAACACACAGCTTGACACACCACTCAGCCAACACACAGTTTGACACACAACTCAGCCAACACACAGCTTGACACACAACTCAGCCAACACACAGCTTGACACACAACTCAGCCAACACACAGCTTGACACACAACTCAGTCAACACACAGCTTGACACACAAATCAGCCAACACACAGCTTGGCACACAACTCAGTCAACACACAGCTTGACACACAACTCAGCCAACACACAGCTTGGCACAGAGCTTAGTAAATACAGAGCTTGGCACCCAACTCAACAACTACAGAGCTTGGCTCACAATTCAACAACTACATAGCTCGGCACACAACGCAGCAACTACCGAGCTTGGCACACAACTCAGCAACTACCGAGCTTGGCATACAATTCAGAAACTACTGAGCTTGGCACACAACTCAGCAACTACAGAGCTCGGCACACAACTCAGCAAATACCGAGCTTTGCACACAACTCAGCAAACACAAAGCTTGGCACACAACTCGGTAAATACAGAGCTTGGCACACAGCTCAGCAAACACACAACTTGGCACACAGCTCAGCAAACACACAGCTTGGCACACAACTCAGCAAACACACAACTTGGCACACAACTCAGCCAACACACAGCTTGACACACAACTCAGCCAACACACAGTTTGACACACAACTCAGCCAACACACAGCTTGACACACAACTCAGCCAACACACAGCTTGACACACAACTCAGCCAACACACAGCTTGGCACACAACTCAGCAAATACGGAGCTTGGCACACAACTCAGCAAACACACAGCTTGACACACAACTCAGCCAACACAGAGCTTGGTACACAACTCAGCAAAAAGAGTTTGGCACACAACTCAACCAACACACAGCTTGGTACACAACTCAGCAAATATCGAGCTTGGCACACAACTTAGCAAACACAGAGCTTGGCACACAACTCAGCAAATGCCGAGCTTGGCACAAAACTCAGCAAACACAGAGCTTGGTGCACAACTCAGCCAACACAGAGCTTGGTACACAACTTAGCAAATACCGAGCTTGGCACACAACTCAGCAGACACCGAGCTTGGCACACAACTCAGCAAATGCCGAGCTTGGCACACAACTTAGCAAACACAGAGCTTGGCACACAACTCAGCAAATGCCGAGCTTGGCACAAAACTCAGCAAACACAGAGCTTGGTGCACAACTCAGCCAACACAGAGCTTGGTACACAACTTAGCAAATACCGAGCTTGGCACACAACTCAGCAGACACCGAGCTTGGCACACAACTCAGCAAATGCCGAGCTTGGCACACAACTTAGCAAATACAGAGTTTGGCACATATCTCAACGACTAAATGTTACAGGCTTTCAAAGTACATGCAGCCACAGCTAGGAAGAAGAGGTGGCATTTCATTCGTGACAACATCTACAACACCCCCATGTTATTCCATATGAAGAAAGGGACAACCAAGATTGCTGTAAGCCTTACCTGTCTCAGGCGGAAGGAACCTGTCATCGATGCAAAGCGAGTGACTCTGATCAACTACTTAAAAGACCTGTCAGAACAGAAAAATTCCTCGCTGCTTTGAAAACAGCAAAAAATGACGCCTAACAGGCGGCGAAGTGCTGGACAAACGACTACTGACAGACCATACGTCAAAACATACAGTTTCGCACTAAAAGTGGCAACGTGCAAGGCACCCTATCCACCAACTGCAAAAACTTGACCCCCTAGATTCCCTCGCCCTATCCACCAGCTTCCTGCAGGAAGCTGGTGGATAGGGTGAGGGGATCAAGGGGTTAAAGTTTTGCTTGGCTAACACGTTTGACAGTGCAGGATGCTGGTGGACAGGGTGCGGGAGACAAAGGGTTAACGGACGAAGAAACCCTTTGGGCCCACCGCTAGCAAGATCCATCCGCTGAATCCAAGGACAGCGAATTTTGTCAAAGACTGTGCCAAGCAGATGGAGAGGTGGTCCAAGCACTATCAGCGCCTGTACACTACTGAGAACGTAGCGAGTGAGTCAACCCTTTTCAGCATCTCTTCCCTGTCTGCCATGGATGAACAAGACCTACCCACAACAGAGGACGAGATGAGCATGGCCATCGACTCCCTTGCTCACGGCAAGCTATCAGGCAAAGAAAGCACCTCTGCTGAAATGGATCAGTGTAAAAAACTAGCGCTTCTAAGCCATCTCTTCGAGCTACTCTGCCAGTGCTGGGAGGAGTAATCAGTTGCCTATGCAAACATAGTTACACTGTACAAGAATGAGGGAGACCACAGTGACTGTAAATAATTACAGAAGCATATCAGTATTCAGCACCTTCGGCACCGGGTTGTCATTTTTGACGTGGTGTTAGCCCTGATATGGCTTCAGTAGTCGGCTGGGCTATAAGCAATATGAACTTGACCTCGAGCACCTTCGGCAAGGCTTTTGACCGAGTGGTTCTAAATAGACCGCAGACATCAGCAGATCGTGTCCAACCTGAGTCTCAGTGTGGCTACAGGGCAGAGAGATCCACCATCGTCAGGATCTTCTCGCTTAAGCTGCTACAGACGAAGAGACAAGAACTGAGGCTGCCTTTTCATGTTTCTTACATCAACATGATCCAATCTTTTGACCTGTTTAGCAGAAGAGGCCTCTTTGCACTTCTAGAGAAGATCGGATGCCCATCGAAGCTGCTGAATCTCATCATGGAAGGGGGCAGTTCAATTCGACGTATCATCTTTAGAACCGTTCCCCATTCAGACCAGAATGAAGCAAGGCTGCATATCCTCACTACATCGGGTTTCAGGATCTTGTTCTTCCTCCCCCTAGCATACGCTTTCAGAGCATTTGATGATGGTGTGTACTTACATACTTATTCTGAAGGCAAACTCTTCAACTTTCCACGCTTCAGTGTAAAGACCATAGTGGTCAGGTCCTGATCCAAGGGGAGAGAGAGAGAGAGAGAGAGAGAGAGAGAGAGAGAGAGAGAGGAAAGAGAGAGAGAGAGAGAAAGAGAGAGAGAAGAGAAGAAAGAGAGAGAGAGAAGAGAAAGAAAGAGAGAGAAGAGAGAGAGAGGAGGAGAAAGAGAAAGAAAGAAAGAGAGAGAAAAGAGAGGAGAAAGAGAGAAAGAGAAAGAAAGAGAGAGAAGAGAGAGAAGAGGAGAGAGAGAGAAAGAAGAAAGAGAGAGAGGAGAGCGAGGATGGGCGAAACGAAATGGCGGATAGGCGAAACAGGACAAAAACTCACTCTCAAGAGACTGTTGCGGGTGGCCACGCCATTAAAGAGTAGGCAAAGCAGGAGTAGGCGAACAAGACCTGCTCCCTCAGCTAGCCATACCCTAACACAATCGCGCCCTTCGTACAATTTAAACAGCTATTTTCCTAACTAACTCAAAACTTTGATATCTACTATATATGTATAGCTAGATGCAGAGAGGTAAACAAAACTTACACTATACACACAATACATACATGGGCAACAACAGTATTGCAACACACAAGCCAACATGACAATCTGCATGGAACTCAGCACCATACACAAGATAATACACCAATTAGATAAGCATACTCCTAACAAAATCTAAACTTCGATACTCGCTATATATTTACAACCATAGCAGACAGATAAACAAAACTTCCACGATACACACAACACAGAGACAGGTAACAACAGTAATACAACACATAAGCCGACACGACAAGTAACATGGAATATGGCACTACACAAATAAATATACGAATTGGATGATACCATACAGTGATAACTGATACGTTTTCCTGTTTCTTTCTTTCTTTTTCTTCTTCTATTTTTGAAATGTATATATGAGCTAGATCGTCTTCTACGGTCGTTATTACACCATTTCAAATGTACAGACCTAGATGACTGCAAATATTAAACAGAAACTTGTGATAGAAATTTGATGTTCAGGGTAACGAACTACTACTCCGTCTGGCTGATCTCATTCTCTTACGATGGTTATAAATAGTTTCCTCTATGCAAATAGGGAAATAATCTGCGGATCGACCATTTATGCCGCGGTCTGTGAGTACAGAACATCGTCTAATGACATTAAAATAGTATGTTATTGAATGAGTTAAAAGCTTATGTTATCGACTTCCCCATTATGTCCATTAAAGACTGGTGTGTGTATGTGTGTATGTGTGTGTGCGCGCGCGCGCTCGTGTGTGTGTGTGTGTGTTGTGTGTGTGTGTGTGTGTGTGTGTGTGTGTGTTTGTGTATTAGTGTGTGTTGTGTGTGTTTGTATGAGTCCGTGTATGTGTGCGTGTGTAAGAGACAGAATGAGAGACAGATATGGAGTATGTGCGTATATGTGTGTATGAGCGTGTTTGTGTGTGTGTATGCATGTGTCTTTTTGTGTGCATGTGGGTGTGCGTGCGTGTGTTCGTGTGTGTGTACATGCGTATACGCTCGTATGAGTGTTTCTTCCGTGTAATGAGCCAGTGTATGCAAGTGCGAATGTATGTTTTATTGTGTGCTAACATGTGGTGTGTTAATTCCTGTTTGATGTGTGTGTGTGTGTGTGTGTGTGTGTGTGTGTGTGTGTGTGTGTGTGTGTGTGTGTGTGTGTGTGTGTGTGTGTGTACGTACATATGTATGTATACATATGTATATAATATGTATTTATTTGTATAAACACACATATATATATACATATGTATACATGTATGTGTATATACATACATACACGTATGTATATATATATACATATATATATATATATATATATATATATAAAATTATATGTATCTGTGTGTGTGTGTGTGTGTGTGTTTGTGTGTGTGTATGAGAGAGAGAGAGAGAGAGAGAGAGAGACAAATTGACAGACAGACAGTCAGAGAAAGGGAGAGTCAGAGATAGACAAACAGACAAACACACTGACAGACAGATAAAACAGACCGACCGACAGACAGACAAACAGAAAAGAAAAAAATGTATTGAAGAAGAGGAACTTGCCATGACTGATAATAAATAAGCAGGTCGTTTTCCGGAGTTGTTTCATCAACTTACATTACAGTTTGAACCGGCAAGAAGAAAATACATAATTAGAATGGCTGCATGGCGAATATTCTCCAGATAATTGCCCGATAAACTCACTCATGATAATAGTTGAATTGATTGTGGCGGTGTTTTGTTTCTTGGATCAAAACAAATACACTGACTAAACTCTAATATCCATTTTACACATTAAGGGCAGCGTCATTCCAACAAAAGGTATAAAAGATTCATACCCTAACCACGATGTCTCATTCCCTTATCTCTCTTTTTACCTGAAATTTACTCGCAGGTGTGGAACACAGAGATACATGCTAAAATGTAGACGTATACAACGTCGAGGGATTTTACTAACCACTCAGATTTTGAAGTTTGGAGTTAGTTAAAAAGGGATTAATTATACTGAGACAATATTTTGTAAATAATTATAAGCACCACCCCAATATGCTAGTAATAGTCTCATAGACGCACTGAGCTTGCATCTGCTTCACTTTGACTCCCGCACCCTATCCACCAGCTGCAAAAATTTAACCTTTTGAATCCCACACTCTATCCATCAGCTGCAAAAACTTAACCCTTTGGCTATCGGGTGAGTGAGTCAAAGGATTAAGTTTTTGCTTTATTAGCAGGGTAGACAATGCATGATGGCGGTGGGCAGGGTGCGGGGGTCAAAGGCTTAAAACCCGATGCACTGGCAAGGTTTTGAAATGGACAGAAGGTGAAAGGGGAAAGAAAACACGACGCATGAAACACTAAGCTAACAGAGTCAGAATAATTGAAGCGTTATGATAAACTGTTAGCTAGTCAGTTTTTATGCTGTGGGCTGGGATTAAAAATCAAGATGCCATATCTCAAAACCCATGGCTTTATCATTAGAGCCAGCCGGACAGCCTGCATAAAATATCAGTCTCCAAGATTATGTGGCAACAACGATATGGGATGTACAGCGAAATGGGTTGTGTCTGAAGCATCATGCCTGGCCACTTTCGCGGCCGTTCAGACAACTCCTGTTGTTGGAGTAAGACAACGTTGGGAACTTCTGACTGCAAACCGTCGTGATTGCTGTAAGCGGAAAGGAGCTGGCAGCTATGCGAGCTGGTGGCAGAGCGGGCTGCTCGAAAGAGAAATAAAGACCAAAGTGAGGCGAGAGAGGGCCTTTCATTCTTTCTTGGTCTGGAGGCTGGTCTGGATCTGGTTGGTGCGTGTTGTGTGGCTATGTCCCAACTTTCATTCTCTCTTGGTCCGGAGGCTGGTCTGGATCTGGTTGGTGCGTGTTGTGTGGCTATGTCCCAACTTTCATTCTCTCTTGGTCCGGAGGCTGGTCTGGATCTGGTTGGTGCGTGTTGTGTGGCTATGTCCCAGGGTTTGTCATCTCCCCACCTTGCCATTCGGTTGCAAACAAGGAAATGGATGACGGGGTCCAAATGGGTCATGCAATGCATGGACTGCTCCCTTTGCTTGATGAAATGACTATTGAGTGGCGTCGAGAGATTGGGAGGTGATTGTCCGGAGAGTGGCGAGGCATTGGTGCTCTGGGTCCTATTTGCACACTCGTGATGTTTGTTCTTAGCTTGGTTTCTTTTAAGTGATCAAAATCAAATTTTTATTGTTTTCATTTTGCCAACAGTGTCTACAAAATAAATTAATTTTCTCTCATTTCTGGGTTGGAAACTTTTGTGTACGCCGTTTTCGTCGTTGTTGGTTATTTTTTCTTTTATGATGTTAAAGCCTTATTTCTAAATATTCGGAAAATTCAGACCTATTGATTATTCAAGTCTAAGAATAACTACACAATGCCCTGTTTTGCCATGTCGCTGTCTGTCGATTTGAGTGTTTTTTGTTGTTGTTTTATATATCATTTTCTCCCTCCTCCCCTTCCGTTTCTTTTCTTAAAGGGAAGAGAAGTGTGTGCCTCTGTGTGTGTGTATGTATGTGTGCGTGTATGTGTGTCTGTATTGTGTGTGTGCGCGTGTGCAGTGTGTGTCAGCCAGTGTGTGTGTGTGTGTGTGTGTGTGTGTGTGTGTGTGTGTGTGTGTGTGTAGTGTGTGTGTGTGTGGTATGTGTGTGTGTGTGTGTGTGTGTGTGTAGTGTGTGTGTGGTGTGTGTGTGTGTGTGTGTGTGTGTGTGTGTGTGTGTGTGTGTGTGTGTGTGTGTGTGTGTGTGTGTGTGTGCCACAAAAATGTGTTCGCGGGACTTGCTCAGCTGTAGATGGTGGATCTTTGATAAATTTGGTTATAGGTGTAAACCATTGAAGAGCTGCCATTCCATAAGTTTAGAAGTTATGGCGCCACTTCAAGTTCACACAGACAAAAACCAAAGTGCCTGAAATCAGCAATTAATCTAAGGAAGTTATCTGAAAAGCATTTTCTCAGATTTTTTTCCTGACAATATATACATTACGTTGTCACTGTTGAGATGGTCTTCGATCGTCCTCATTTCACGTCAACTTACACGTCATCTGCAGATTCTTCAAGGTCACAATGACCTTGAGAAGTGCAAGATCGAAATTTTCTGTTGAAATTGCAAGAATGGTTTCGCCAATTTGCCACACACCCCCTTCTTTTCTTTTTTTATTTTCATCTTATATTCTCTGTGTTTGCTTTTCTTCTAAGACACAGATGATATAGCTGGTTTCCATGTTTTCATCCATGTGTTAAGAGATGTGTTATCAGCAATCATATGACATTCCATACTTTTGTGTTATGTGTAAGTAGAGGTCATTGATGTAGATACATAATAAGACTGGATCTAGAATTGACCCTTGTGGTACACCAAATGATACATTCCTGCAGTAGAGGAAAGATTGCCTTCTAAGGATTGCAGGCACCAGAAAAGTGTGCAGAGTGTCTAGACAACAGTCGGTATGACAATGGCTATTCGTACTTCGATGTCCAACATTTCTGATGACACTTTTACTTTGATTGACAGTACAACTGTTGGAAATACTGTACCGGCAAATATGTCAATCGTACATGGGTGCATTGAAATCAGATTTGACGAGATGGAATATTTACCTTGGAACAATTCTGACAACATTGTCAATTTAGAAGTAGAAAGACTGATAAGCAGAATCAAGAACAATGTTCTGGGCGTTTTCTTTGTAACTGGTGTACCGGCAAACATCATCAACATGATGGTGTTTTACAAACAGGGTCTTAAGGATCGTGTCAACCTCTGTCTCTTTGCGTTGTCATTAGCTGACGGGATCTTTTTAACAATTACTATGCTTATACATGGTGATCAAGTGATTCTGCAGTTTACCACAGCTGAAAACTACGGTCCACTACAAATTTTCGTCAGCAACAACTACCTAGTGGGGTTTTACGGCTCCCAATGGGTGTCACAAATTCTGTCTGCTATCATAGCCACTGAAAGGTGCCTCTGCATTTTAAATCCACTGAAATTTCAAACCTTGCTGCAAACAAGGACAATGGCTGTTATCATAATCACTGTGTATCTCCTAGTCATTGGAATCTATTTCTTTATTGCATTCAGATACCATGTCGGGTGTTTCTATGACCCAGGGTCTGGTGCAGTATTTGATGAACTCGTTGTAAGCGGTTTGTACAAAACTTACAAAGAACTCATTAACTATCTAGATAATATCGTGTACGGTGCTGCTATTCCAGGGGTAGTCATCACAGTGGTGGTAACAACAACAATAACCACAGCTATAAGACTTCGTCAGATCATGACGTGGCGTGCTGGAACATCATCCTCCGTCTCTGCCCGTGAAGTAGCTCTAACCAAGATGTTGATTGGCAATTCTCTGTTGTTTATTGCTTGTATTTCTCCTGTTGGCTTGTTCCGTGTTGTGTGTATCTTTTTTCCTGACATAAACGTTGGAGGACGTTATCAGAATTTCTATTTGTGTGTTTGTTGGTTTTTACAGGTGACATCTTTCATCAACTCCACTTTTAACATTTGTGTATATTATGCCATGGGGTCTCGTTATAGAGAAACATTCTGGACTCTGTTCAGCAGACAAGGAAAGTTGAATAAAACCTGAGAACATGACTGGGACTTGATGTTCAAACCTTGTGGAGGATGAAATCAGCCGTACAGTTGAACAACACTTTGACCAAAGTCTGGAAATCTCCAAACTTACTAATTACTCGGAGATTCTGCAAAGTATTCTTTTGGTTTTCAATTTTCATTGGAAATTTATCTCGTATGACAACGCCGAGGATGGCTTGAATGGATTTTGGTGAACTTAAACAATTTCTGTGCCTTCTGATGTAATGTTTCTAAACTGCTATGATGTTTCCTGACATTAAATGTTCCTATGGTGTTCTCGATTCTATTCTTTTTAAAAGATGAGATGAGATACGCAGATACACGTCAGTACAAAGTAGCCAAAATCAATCCTGTGACAGGTTGACACAAATATATGATACAAAACACACATGCTAGGCAGAACATCAGGACCTGGTCAGCTCATGGATTTATGTGCATGCTTAAGGCTTGTGCCGTGGTCATTTTAAATCTTGTCCATGGCATAGCACCAGTGTGGTGGCGTCAGTGCATATAGATTTCATTTTGAGCATGGGAATGTCATCTTGAGAAACAGAAACTGAAGCTGACTCTCAGGTAAGACATACCCATGGTGTTGTTGATTCACTAGTTAGACGGCCACTTATTTTGCCATAGGCAGAGGTGTATTTCCTCAGTTCAGTCATGCGACTGAAAAAGATATATGAAAATATGACAATGCACGAGGGCAGGTTTTGATATTGAATTTTTCCTTTTCTGTTTTCTCAGTAAAGTCATGACTGGCGGGATGGTTAGCTATTGTAGATGTGCCACACACGTGTGTAGCCTGGTCTCTTGCAGTGTTGCTAAATTAGCATCTATCCTTCTCAGCTCTGAGTCGATGATTCATTTTTTCTGTTGTTGTTGGTCTGCAGCAGGTCGTCGAGAAGTCAGAACACATGGTCTTGTCATTCCAAGTGATCAGTTGTATGGCTTATGGTTTCCTCTTTATTTTCCATGGTTTGCCCAATGCAGTGATAGCTGTCCACTTTTCAACACGTTCTAAGCTCCAAGCATCCACTGAAGCAGACAGGACAAACAAATGTGAATCAGCAACCTATTGTTTGAGGGATGTCGGGATTGAGATGCGTGGTAAGTGATCAGTGAAATGACTTCTTATTTCATTCAACACGACACTTAATGCACATGGCTTAAGCCAAGCAGGTTTGACTTGCAGCTCGTAAATGCTGCCTGCCCTATTGATGTTGCTGCTTTGAAGCAGCATCAGTGTGATCTCACCAGGGCAAAGCATAGGCTTGAGCATCAATGTATAGATTTTAGGCTGCCTTGACATCAGGATCCCTCTCTCGGCCTTGCTGACTCGGTCTACAAAAATGCCCAGCAGTACATTAAGCATCACTTGTCTCCAGGACCTGCTGAAACCTGGCGTGATATGTCATATAACTGACTTAGGGGTTTCATTCCGGATTGTGTAGGGTTGACTTCTAAGACTTTCGTTTTCCCAAAGATGCCTACAAGGTAGTAGATTCCAACTTTGTCTCTTCGTCCTAATCCACCTTCACACCAGTTGAGAATTTATAATCCTCTGCCTGGTCCACCGTTGGGATGTCCAGTTGTTGTGATTGTCCATACATAGAGGCTGGTTCTAGGACATCAAGGCACATCCATACGACGATGGGTCACATACTGCACGTTTAGGTTGTCAAACCTCCTCCCTTTTTACTTTATTTATGTGCCAGGATTCCGTTTTTTTATGACATGACAAAACTCTGTGAGAATGAAGGATACCATATAGACACTGTAAAGTATGACAGGCTGTGTGTAAATGACCTCCTGCCTGGCAAACCTGACATGGGTATTGTGGCGATCACTTCATATCTATAGGAGCTCTAGTACATGTGTCACTTTCCTTCAAGTTAGAGGGAATTTATAGCACCAACCTTCACCACCATTCACCCTATCAGTAGAATTCCGATTGAACAAACAGAAGTGGCACTGAGTTGGCCGTTAAAACATCTGTAAAATATCTGGATGTAATAATTGGCCAAATCTTGTCACTTCAAGACCAAGGCAATGGCATCTGTTGTGTATCTTAGTTATCTTCTCCAGTTGGTCAAATGGTACCAACCTATTAAGTGTGTTTGTTTGTTTGTTTGTTTTACTAAATTTAACACTGTGAGGATCAATTCAGAAATGGACCATGCATGGACAATGAGAAGGCTGATATCAGCACTCAGAGACTTAAGTTGATGGAAGAGAACCACAAAAAATGATCGCAGCCATTTCATTTTTGACATAGAGTTCAACCAAGGCAAATCGAGTTTCATGAGCAATGGATTTGTTTCATCAAAGAATATGGCAGCATTATTTTTCAAAATATTAAG
The DNA here is from genome assembly GCA_030674185.1 of Monoplex corrugatus. NCBI lineage: Eukaryota > Metazoa > Mollusca > Gastropoda > Littorinimorpha > Ranellidae > Monoplex > Monoplex corrugatus. The sequence goes on along the minus strand of CM060307.1, from coordinate 34,683,533 downwards.
ACGTAATAACTCAACAGGAAGTCCACCAAGAACGGTTGTGATGGTCAAGATGACTCATGACAAAAACACACAATTTGAACAGCGGCAGGCAGAGTAAGAAAAGACGTAACAAAAAAGAAAAATATTTTTGCAGTTCAAAGTTAAGAGTAATGCATACTAGTGCCAAATTTTTGTATATTGAAATGGTGGAGTGAGTCCGACCAAAATTCAGGTACCCAATGAAGAACTAAAAGTGTTTATAGCAAAACAGACCTTTGTATTGTTATGATTTAATTTTAATCCATTGCAAGTCATCAGCCATCCAACACAATGAAGAGTCTTCCATGTATTCTGTTGACTGATGGAATGCCACTGTCGTGTAGGTACGTGTTTATCACAAGTTCGAGGTATTTACATCATAATCACAAATTACATCCAAAACCGGCTCAGGACATAATGTAAACACAACGGGAGACAGAACTAAGTCCTGCGGCACACCATATTAAGGGGAAAGAAGTTCAGAGAAATGAAGGTGAACAACAACTTGTCATGTGTGGGATAACACATAGCAAGTACACTAGCTGAAAGACTTTTGGTTACCAGAAGTAGAACGTACAGTCTGGACAGAAGAATATGATGATTAATAGTATTAAATGTTCCTGACAAATCAAGCTATGAAAGTACAAAATATATAAGAAGCAATGGTAGACAACTGTTGCCAAAACCGTCTCATGGGTTTCGTCTCTAATCATGGTTACTCTAGTCATGCCTGCTGCTGTGCTTATTTTGAAAGGTGTGATCTTTCTTTCGGGGGGTTTGTTAAAACCTGAATCCAGCACTGACATGCCAGCAAGGTAATGAAAATACTGAAAAACTTCATTTTGCTGTCTGTCTATACAGCATCAAATGCCTTTCCTCGTTATGTTAAAGCAATCTGATCTGAATTTCCTCATCATAATCAAAGCCTTATTTTAATGTAACATCATCATCATCATCATCAGGTGCCCTGCCGCATGGTGTTGGCGACCATGGACTTCCATCTCTATCTCTCGTTGCCCCCAGCATCTCCCCCACCCTCTTCATCCCCAGCCACTCTGCAAGTCCGTCCAGCATTCTCTCCCTGGATCTACCTGGTGCTCTCTTTCCCTCCAGCTTTCCCGTTGTGACCAGGTGCTCCAAATCCCCCTTCCTCATAAAATGGCCTATAAATGTTGCTTGTCTTTTCCTAATCTTCCTTATGAGTGATCTACTTGTGTCTGCCTCCATCAAGACTGTCTCGTCTGTTTTCTTTGCTGTCCATGGAACTCTCAACATTCTTCTGAGAAACCACATCTCGGCTGCCTCGATCCTGCTCTGGCTTTGCTTGCTGACTGTCCATGCCTCGCATCCGTACAACAGTATTGGTTCTATATAATATTCAAGGACTCTCTTTCTGATGTTAATTGATAGGCATTTGTTGGTAAGAATGCTTGTCATCTTCTTGAATGCTGTTTTGGCTTGGCCGATTCTGCCAGCTATTTCCGATGTGCATCTGCCATCTGATGAAATGACTGTTCCCAGGTATTTGAACTTATTAACCTGTGTCAAGGTTTTGCCATTTGCTGTTATTTTGCATGAGGGGATTTCATGTTTTTTACTGATCACCATGACTTCAGTCTTTCTGCTGTTTAGTTCCAACCCCTTACCTTTGCTTTCTGTTTCTAGTATATTCACAAGGTTTTGTAGGTCCCTTTCATTTTCTGCAATGAGCACGGTGTCATCTGCGTACCGAATGTTGTTTATCATTTTCCCTCCAACCTTTAATCCAGGGTCTTCTTCTAGGTTTCTCATGATGTTTTCGCTATATAGTGAAAACAGATCTGGTGAAAAACACAACCCTGTCTGACTCTTCTTTTGATGTTTTGAAAAGAGCTTATATTGTTTTCTATTCTCATTGCAGCTGTTTGTTCCCAGTACATATTCCTGATTATTCGTAGATCTTTTCCATCGACATTGAGTCTCTCCAGTTGGTTGATCAATTCTTCATGTCATACCCGATCAAAAACCTTATTCATCTCAAATACAAATCCTTATTCATCTCAATGGACCTCTCTATGATAGTTCTTAGGATGTATATGGCATTAATAGTTCCTTTCCCCTCCACAAATCCACACTGTTCTTCTGCTATTTCTCTTTTGATTCTATTCCTTGTCCTCATCATGATTATTCTCAACAGGATTTTTGTTACATGACTCATCAAACTGATTGTGCGATGGAGTTCGCATTCTATAGCCCCTGTCTTCTTTGGAAGTGCAATGAAAATTGATTTTGACATATCTTTGGGGATTTTTCCAGTATCATAAATTTCATTTAGGAGGACTGTCATTTTTTCTATGCCAAATTCCTCTAGGGCTTCAATCATCTCTGTAGTAATGTTGTCTGGTCCTGGGGCTTTTCCTGGTTTCATCTTTTTCAGTGCTGCTCTAACTTCATCTTTCATTATGGGTGGTCCTTCAAAGTTCTTTTTTATAATGTGTTCTTCGTTTCTGTCATCCTCAAAAAGGTCTTTAATGTACTCTCCCCATCTATCTAATATTTTAATGTAACATCTTCTTAAAAGGCAATACAAATAATAGCTGCCACAAGTTTTCTTTATTTCTATGTATGATTGCTTGTTTATCTGTTTGGCCTTGCTTGTTCTTAATCTGACCGTTATTTAAGGCATTGCAATCATGACAAAATGTCATGTTTACTTCAATGTTGTCAACGGATCATCGTCATTCTGAGGCATGGGGCATTGCTGATCAAACATAAATTGCAAAATATCCAATATTTTTGTATACCAAAATGACCACACTGTCTGCATATAATCACCCGGTTCTGCACATAACATACATTTGCATACGTTTCCTTTGATATTCAATTTAGCCTGTACACGTTTCTTATTGATATAGCTGTATTAGATATATTGGCTTCAGCCAGCTGCACACATTTATGTGTGTACAGAAAGACTGACAGAGGAAAAGCTGGGATGTTATTGATATCAGGCATGGACGATGCCGAGAAATAAACAGTGTCAGAATGTAGATTAGATGAGCAAAACTAATCATCACAATTGAACGAAAGAAGAATTATTAATGTTTGCTTTGATCAGACATACCCTCTTGCAGAACAACATCCTCTCCCATTCACATCATCCTGTAAGTATTTGCCTGTTCTTCAGAAGCATAGAATAGGCTCAGAAAGGTTTTACTGGTAGTTTTTAAAGGAAAAAACATCATTATCGCGTCAATGTCACGGGTACAGCCTCCACATAGCATAGGCGCTGTACTGTGGGGACCTCCACATGTTGTCCAGCGGTTTGAAAGTGTTGCTGGACTTACAAACACGCTTTTGATGTCGTTGCATGCTCCTTCATCATATCTGATAGCGTTGCCTAGGTAGATGAAACTTTTTGTAGATAGGTATGCGCCATCTGCTTGGATTGGCGAAAGGTTTGTGATGCTTAGTGTCATTATCTTTGTTTTCTTGTTGCTGATCTTCAGGCAGACAACATCTGCAAAGGTACTACATCAGCTCACATAGTTTTGCTGTGCAAATGTATTACTTCAACATAAATTTTATTGCAAGCACAATCACAACAGGTAATGCGACTCTATTGACATAGCGCTTATTCAAGAACTGTCAATAGATTAGATCATTTGCTTGATAGGCAATGTTACATGAACATCTAAATACGATAATTCGAAAAACTGCACACTTTTAAGACAAAAACAAAACAACTGAACAAAAGAAAAAAACACTTTTATTTAACATGTATGTATGTATGTATGTACAACTGTATGTGTCACATACAGGTTAGTCCTAGTGATATGACAATTATTATATAAGTTAGATTTGGATCCCTACAGTATAGATTTATTGAAATATTTACACAGACACAATGTCTGAACAAGTACCAACAACCAAACACCTTTTCCTTTTCCACTACACTACCACTGTCAACACCAACAATCATAATAATATATATTTATACAGGCCTATGTATACATATATATTCATTCAATTTAGATGTTACTCTTCACAGAGAGCCTAATCCAATCAGTTCTGCAATAGAAAATCTTTTAACAGTCTTGTTTCCCCATAGTTCTTTCAACATTGTCTTTTATCATTTTTCGTAAGTTCAACTTCTAAAAAAATGTTAAATTTTAGGGCACCCCCCTTCCTTCCCAGATAAAACTAAAGTTCAAATGCCTTGTTTTACCAAGGGTAAACAATCATCATCCATGAGACCAGGATCTACTGGAGAGTACAAAAAGGAGAACACTTAGCTAAGTTGCATTGATGGTGAAGTGGGCCAGCCTCCAACCACTGATGCAAGAAGTCCCGGACACCAGCAACCCGTCCGTGCAGTCTCCTGCAGTCTACATCTCCGACGACAGTGGAACTGCTTGCGTCTTCTACTGACGGCATCTGTCATCCATTTGGCTGCCTATGGTCGAGCCCAGGTCTCCCAGTAAATAATTCCCAGGAACTCTGGAACTCTCCACGTCATGTAGATCCGGGACCAGAAACACGCCAACCTGTGTTGGAGCATGACATTACTTTGGATCTCTCTACTTCATGTAGATCTGGAATCAGAAACACACCAACCTACGTTAGAACACAACATTCCTCCCGTCCAATGCATGCAGTCAGTTCCACGGATTTGCACAAAAGCTACACAGCACGAAGCAAATCAACAATCCTAATAGATCCACCAAACAGCCAAACACAGCATCCATCATTTTAGTCTCCACTAAAACCTACGACGTATGCCATTCTGTTTGGACACAAAACTACTGTTCTGCAACAATAAACTGGCGGGATTACATCCTGCCTCCAGCTCTTCAAACGAGAAAATCTTCGTCCTCCTCTCCATATCTAATGAGCAACCGAATTCTACTTTGGGTATAAACCATCCTCCAAAAAAAAAAAAAAAAAAAAGGAGAAACAACTACAGCAATCACACAAAATAAGTCATGTGAGAGTTAGATTTTTTACCTATGCAAATCAAGTGAATAGGTTCTTCCATTTAATGTTTTCCCCAGTGGAACACTTACACAATTAGATTGAAACAATCTCTAGGACAAAATGTTTGCGTGAAAACAAAGTCACGAACCCAGCCAGACTGACTTAGATCTGGTCTGGTTTGATATGCATACATGTCAGTCTGTCTGTCTGTATGTATGTGTGTACATATGTATATGTATGTATGTATGTATGTATGTATGTATGTATGTATGTACATAAATGCAGCAGAGCATGGATCGATTCGCATCATCCTGCACAAACTTCGGACTCACCATCAGTACAAAGAAGACCGAAGTCATGTTTCAGCCTGCACCACAACAGCAGTACTCAGAACCAAGCATCACTGTCAAGGGAGAAACCCTGAAAGCTGTGGACAATTTTACATACCTCGGAAGCACGATCTCAAGATCAGTGAACATAGACACTGAGGTAGACAAACGCATTGCCAAAGTAAGTTCAGCGTTCGGACGCCTCAGGGTATCGGTATGGGACAGGAGAGGTATCAAACTGTCCACCAAGCTGAAGGTATACAAGGCAGCCGTTCTGCCAACCCTTCTGTATGCCTGTGAGACATGGACCGTATACGAGCGCCATGCCAAGAAACTCAACCGATTCAACATCAACTGCCTCAGACAGCTCCTGAAGATCACCTGCAAGGATAGAATACCTGACACAGATGTCCTCGATCAGGTCGGAATGACTAGC
>CM060307.1:34627797-34672797 GCA_030674185.1 Monoplex corrugatus | reverse complement strand
CTGATGTAAAGGCAAAACAAGATGACCTAGAATTAAGCCTTGTGGTACACCAAATGATACCTTTTTTTTTCAGCAACAAAATCACCAAACAGAATAAATTGCTTTCTAGGAACTGCAAACACCACAAACTTGTGTTGAGTTTCAAGATAATAATCAGTATAACATTGGTTATTCGTGCAACAATGTTAAAAATTTCCCATGAAACGTTTGTTTCAACTGACTATACAACTGTTGCAAATACTTTAAAGACAAATATATCTGTCCCACATGGGTGCATTGAAGTCAGATTTGATGAGATGGAATACTTACCTTGGCACAATCCTGACAACATTGTCAGTGTAGAAGTAGAAAGACTGATACGTAGAATCAAAGACAATATTCTGGGTGTATTCTTTGTAACTGGTGTACCGGCAAACATCATCAACATGGTGGTGTTTTACAAACAGAGCCTTAAGGATCGTGTCAACCTCTGTCTCTTTGCGTTGTCATTAGCTGACGGGATCTTTTTAACACTCACTATGTTTTTGCATGGCGAGCAAGTGATTCTGCAGTTCACTACAGCTGAAAGCTATGGTCCAGTTACGACATTCGTCACCAACAACTACCTGGTGGGATTCTTTGGCTCCCAGTGGGTGTCACAAATACTGTCTGCCATCATCGCCACTGAACGGTGCCTTTGCATTTTAAATCCACTGAAATTCCAGACATTGTTGCAAACAAGGACAATGGCTGTGATCATAATCATTGTTTATCTATTAGTTATTGGTCTGTATTTCCTTATAGGATTAAGATACCGTGTAGGGTGTATTTTCGACCCAGGGTCTGGTGCAATACTTGAGGAACTCGTTGTTGGGGAGTTGTACGAGAATTACAAAGAACTCATTACCTACCTTGATAGCTTTGTATACGGTGCTGCTATTCCTGGGGTGGTCATTATAGTGGTGGTAACAACAACAATAACCACTGCTATCAGACTTCGTCAGATCATGACATGGCGTGCTGGAACATCATCCTCTGTCTCAGCCCGTGAAGTAGCTCTAACCAAGATGTTGATTGGCAATTCTCTGTTGTTTATTGGTTGCATTACTCCTGTTGGCTTGTTCCGTGTTGTGTGTATCTTTTTTCCTGACATAAACGTTGGAGGACGCCATCAGAATTTCTACATGAGTGGTTTGTGGTTTTTACAGGTAGCATCTTTCATCAACTCCACTTTTAACATTTGTGTGTATTACACCATGGGGTCTCGTTACAGGGAAACATTCTGGACACTGTTCAGCAGCCAAGGAAAGTCAAATAAACGCTGAGAACATGACTGATACTTGATGTTCAAATGGTACTTTGTGGAGAATGAAATCAGCCATACAGTTGAACAACACTTTGACCAAAATCTGGAAATCTCCAAACTGGCTAATAACTAATAGATTTTGCAAAGTATCCTTTTGGTTTTCAACTGTCAATGAAAATTCATCTCGTATGACAACGCCGAGGATGGCTTAAAAAGAATTTGGCAAACTTAAAACAATTTCTGTGCCTTTTGATGTTATGCTTCTAAACTACTTTACTAACATTAAATGCTGCAATGACGTTCTTGATTCTATCTGTTTGTTTGTTTGTTTGTTTGTTTGTTTGTTTGTTTTGTAAAGAGGAGATGGTGAGATACGCAGATACATGTCAATACAAAGTATGAGAGCCTGATACAAATGTATGATACAAAACTCATGCTAGGTAGGACATCGTGACCTGGCCAGCTTATGGATTGATATGCATGCTTAAGGATTGTGCCATGATCATTGTGGATTTTGTCCATCACGTGGCCCCAGTAGCGTCACTGTGTATGGACTTCATTTTTAGCGCGGAAATGTCATCTTGAGAAACTCAAACTGAAACGGAATCTGACTCTGCAAGATGACATACCCATGTTGTTGCTGACTCGGAAGGAAGATGGCCACTTACGTTTGCCATGAGCACAGAATTGGTATTTTCTCACTTCAGTCTTGTGATTGAAAAAGATATATGAGAATGTCACAGATGCATTTGGGTAGGTTTTGATATCAAGTTTTTCCTTTTGCCTTTTGTCAGTAAAGTTGTGGCTGGCAGTGTAGTTGGCAATTCTAGATGTGCTACGCATGTGGATTGTTTATACACGAGCTGTGTATGTGTGTGTTGGTGCGTGTGTATATGCGTGTGTGCATGCGTGTGTGTATGTATAATTGTGTGTGTGTGTGTGTGTGTGTGTGTGTGTGTGTGTGTGTGTGTGTGTGTGTGTGTGTAGAGCGTATGTGTGTGTGTGTGCGTGTGTGTGTGTGTGTGGCTGATTTGTGTTGGAATATTCCCTTGTAAAACACTATGTTCATATTTACTTTTCTATTAGGTGTGAATCACGTATATCGTGTGTGTCAGGGGTTGTGTCTAGCTGAGCCAAGTTTAGCTCTAGAGGCCTATAAGCGTGTTATCCAAACTGACTGGTTAGAGGGGAGGGGAAAAACATCTTGATGTGAAGTCGACCCCAGATTGGGTACTTGTTTCAAATCGTTTGACAACTCACGTTTGTAGCTGGACCTCTGCCATGAACCTAGAGGGGAGAAAATTAAGTCCCGGTGTTTCATTATTAGCAACCCTGGGTGGATTCCCAGCTGTCTGGTCGAAGATAGAAGGGTTTGCGTATGATGTCATACGTCTACATGTTGTCTGGAATCTAAAATTTTGTGAGGGTGCAAGGGATGAACCAACTGCGGTTTTTCTGTCGAGGCTTCCAATCCATAGGCTATGCGGTGGATGATGTCTTGACAAATGAAACCGCAATTTCCACACCATTCAAGTGTTTGATGTGAGTGGAAGATACATTTCCATTGTATGGAAGGACAAGAATGTTTCTTGGACTGTTCAGTTCAGGGAAAACGATTGTGTTGCCACGTATTATCAAACCAGGAAATTTGGGGGGGGGGGGGGGATGATTATATAGAAGAGAAAAAGAAAAAATATATATATACATAAATAAATCAAACCATCACTCATAAACTGAAATACAAAATGTGAGTTTACAAAACAATTTGGGTTGTCACAAATCATAAATCATAGACCTGTAAAAGAATACATAATGAAAACAATACCGTAAACCATAAACTGATATACAAACCCTGATTTGGCAGAACATGGGGTTGTGTAACCATGTAGCATAAAAAAACTGAGCCACTAAGTAGAAATTGTAAAGTTGTGAAATTGTAACTTTATAGAAATCCATGTGGTTTAGCAGTAAACGATAAAGCAGTTTACTGAATTCATATTGCTTGTCTGAAGGAACCTTTCGCAGAAAAGTAAAAAGAGAGAGACAAAGACATTGGAGACACAAATGCACGAGATAATATTGCTGAACTGAACAAACCGCCCTAGAGTTCGTTCAAATTCATACTACCAGAGAACAAACCTTTTAATATGTTGTTCAGTTTCTTAGGTTCAGTATGTCGTCCCCATCTGCTAGACAATTAGTGTGTGCATGTGAATAGTGTCAAAATTAAAATTTGAGAACATTTGAATTGATTTGTTATTATTATTATTATTATTATTATGAACATTTAGTACGCCTAATCAAATTAATGCCCTAGGCGTTAACAATGGCAAAACATATAACCGAAATCACAAGCACGCACACACACGCCCACAAACACACACACGCACACACACACACACACACACACACACACACGCACGCACGCACACACACACACACACACACACACACACACACAGCACGACATACAAATGCAATGACACATTGACACTAAGACATTATAAAGCCAACATTACGTTACATGGGGGGAGGGGGGCAGAAATTACCAGTTATTTGGGAAACAGATGAGTTTTGAGGGAGCGTTTGAATGTGGACAGAGAGGGTGAGTATCTGAGTGAGCGAGGTAGCTGATTCCAGATAGTTGGAGCTTGATAGGAAAAAGAACGCTGCCCAAACCTTTTAGTGCGGACTATGGGGATACTATAGAGACGGGTGTCGGATGAGGACCGCAAAGCTCGAGATGGCAGTGTAGAGATGTAACAGATGGGCGAGATACTCAGGACAGGAAGACTCAAAAGATTTGAAGCAGAGACAGGCAATCTTGTAGGATATTCTTTGCTGAACCGGGAGCCAGTGAAGAGAACAGAGCAATGGCGTAACATGGTTAAATTTTGAATCGATTATTGTAGTTTTTCTGATGTCACTGGTCTGTTGCAGGTGGTCTGAGAGGCCAAGGCGCATGGTCAAGTCATTCCAAGTGGCCAGTTGTTTTACTTGTGGTTCCTTCCTTACTTTCTGTGTTTGTCAATGCAGTCATAATGTCAACCTTTCAGATAGTTTTAAGCTCCAAGCATCCACTGAAGCTGACAGAACAGACAAATGTGGATTAGCTTTGACTTTTTACTGCCTCCTGTGATTTTGCTGCTTTGAGGCAGCACTGTAGTGGCATAGGCTTGAGCATTATTGTATAAATCTTGGGCTGCCTCGACATCAGGATCCCTCTCTCGGCCTCGCTGACGTGGTCTTCAGGTATGCGCAGCAGTACATTTGGCATCACATGTCTCCAGAAGCTGCGTGATATGCCATTCAACTGACTTTGGGGCTTCATTCTGGATTGTGTAGGGTTGACTCCGTAGACATTTCTTCTCCCAAAGACACCTACAAGGTAGTAGATTCCAACTCTGTCTGTTCATCCTCATCCACCTTCACACCGGTTGAGAATTCATACTCCTCTGCCTGGTCCACCTTTGGAATGTCCAGTTGTCGTAACTGTCCATACATGGGGCATCAAGGTATATCCATACGACGATGGGTCACATACTGCTAGTTTAGGCTGCTAAATCTCCTCCCTTTTTACCTGTTTATGTGTCAAGAGTTGGGTTTTGTCATGACATGACAAAACTCTGTGAGAATGAAGGATACCATATAGACACTGTAAAGTATGAGAGGCTGTGTGCAAATGACCTCATGCCTGGCAAGCCAGACAGGGGTATTGTAGTGATCACTTCATAGCTATAGGAGCTCTAGTACTGTACATGCTTCACTTTCCTTCAACTGAGCGGGAAGTTATAGCACCAATCTTCACCATCATTCACCCATCAGTAGAGTTCTGATTTAACAAACAGAAGTGGCACTGAGTTGGCCATTAAAACATCTGTAAAATATCTGGGTGTACTAATTGGCCAAATCTTGTCACTTCAAGATCAAAGCAATGGCATCTGTTGTGTACCTTACTTGAAGTTATCTTCTCCAGTTGGTCAAATGGCATCAGACTATCAGGTTTGTGTTTATTTACTAAATTAAACACTCTGAGGACCAGTTCAAGACTGGAACATGGACAACGAGAAGGCTGATACAAGCACTCAAAGACTTAAGTTGATGGAAGAGAACCACAAAGAATGACAATCATTGCCGTTTCATTTTTGAAGTGGAGTTCAACTAGGGCCAATGGAGTTTCATAAGCAATGCATTTATTTCATCAAAGAATATGGCAGCATTATTTTGAACAATTTTAATACGTAATAACTCAACAGGAAGTCCACCAAGGACGGTTGTGATGGACAAGACGACTCGTGACAAAAACAGAAACAATTTGAACAGTGGCAGGCAGAGTGAGAAAAGATTTAACAAAAACAAAAAAATATTTTTGAAGTTCAAGGTTACAAGTATTGCATACCAGTAGCAAGTTTTCCATATATGGAAATGGTGGAGTCGAAGCGACCAACAGATTTATTTTATACAAAACTCAGGTACCCAATGAAGAACTAAAAATGTGTTTATAGCGAAACACGACCTTTGTATTGTTATGATTCAATCTCAATCCATTGCAAATGATCTGCTGTGCAACAGAGTAAATACAGTCTTCTATGTTTTTTTGCTGACTGAGGGGATGTTTCTTGTTCCGGATCTACATGAAGTGGAGAGTCCCAGAGTATTGTTGTGTTCCAACGAAGGTGGACGTGTTTCTGATCCTGGATCTACATGAAGTGGAGAGTTCCAGAGTTCCTAGGAATTATTTACTTGGAGACCTGGGCTCAATCATAGGCAGCCAAATGGACTGCACATGCTGTCAGCAGAAGACCCACGCAGTTCCACTGTCGTTGGAGATGTAGATCTGCATGGATGGGCTGTTGGTGTCCGAGACTACTTGTACTGGTGGTTGGAGACCTGACCGCTTCACCATCAATGCAACCTAGCAAAGTGTTCCCCTTGTTGTACCATACAATAGATTCCATTCTTGAGGCTGATAATGATTTGCCCTTGGTAAAACAAGGCATTTCAACTATATTTTATTAGGGAAGTAAAAGGCAGGAATGTACCCGAAAACATAACATTTTTAGAAGTGGAACAATGATACAGAAAAAATGTTGAAACAATTGTGGGGACCAAGTCTCTGTTATAAGACTTTCTGTTGGATTACTGATTGGATTAGACTCTATGTGAAGAATAACCTCTAAATGAAATAAATGCATATATTATTATAATCGTTGATGTGGACACTTGTAGCCTAGTGGAAAAGGAAAAGGTGGTTGGTTGTTGGTACTTGTTCAGACACTATGGTGTGTGTGTGTGTGTGTGTGTGTGTGTGTGTGTGTGTGTGTGTGTGTGTGTGTGTGTGTGTATTTCAATAACCCTAAACTGTAGGTATCCAAAGCTAATTTGTAGAATAGTTGTCATATTACCAAGACTAGCCTGTATGTGACACATACATGCATCCATACACACATACATGTATATATACATACAAACACAAATACAGTTACATACGTTTTTCCTCGTTTTGTTTAGTTGTTTTGTTTTCGTATGTCTATTCCCCCATTGCATTCTTTTTTTTCTCTCTCCATCTTACCTTCATTTCTTCTCGAGCGTGAGCACACGTGGTACCCCTTGATTTCATTTCATCGTGTGATTTATAATTTATTTGTCAATGTATTTCTTCTTTTGCACTTGTAGTTCTAGATGTGCAAATTATCAACTGACAGCATGAAAACACTTTTTAGCCAGTAACGTCTGCCATTCAGCTGACACATCTCAGGTTTCTGGTGCTTCACCACCTCCAACAGGCATAAATAACCAGGAGATCATGACCATAATAAATGGTCAGATCACTGGCTCTGTTAGAGCAGTCTGTTAAAGGAGAGAGAAAAGTCTGTTTTCAAATTCTGCTACTTCGGTAGTTCGGTAGTACCGTGAGCAGCAATGCTTCCTCTGTTTTTCAAATACTGACCAAAGAGGATCAGGCAAAACCATGGAGTCAGGCTTGTCACAAAGATTGGTATGTACAGAGCAGTAGTCCTGAGCGGTGCGCTGTACTACTGCAAGACCTAGACTACACATTGACGACACATTCAACAGTTGGAACAGTTCCACCAAAAATACCTTCACATGACCTATAACAGCATGTAGCAAGATCTTGTGTCACTCATTTGTTTTATCTTCTGGGTCTGTCCCATCATCTCTCGAAACAGCCGTTCTTCGATCTCTGCTGAAAAAGAATAGTCTTAATCATGATCCTAACATTCTCAAAACCTATCGTCCTGTCTGCAATTTGCCGTTCCTTTGCAAGCTCCTGGGGAAGGTGGTTTTGAAACAGCTGAATTATCATCTTCCAGCCAATAATTTTACCAATAATATTTTCAGTCAGCTTACCATTCTGACCACAGAACCTAAAATGCTCTTGTTCATATTATGAATGATTTGTTACCTATGGCTGCTTATGGCTGATTTTCCCTACTTTTTCTTTAAGATCTTTCTGCTCCTTTTGGCACCATTGACCTCCCCATCCTCCTCTCTCGAGGAATCCAAAGTAGTGCTCTTTCGTGATGTATGTCACGTTGTGGTAAATGAATCCTGGTCCCAGCTGGTTGAACTTGCATGTGGAGTCCACCATAGCTCTGTACTTGAGCCAGTCCTCTTCACACTCTACACCTTACCACTTGCCAATATCATCAGTCAGAACAACATCAAACAATATTTCTATGCTGATGAGTCCCAACTCTGCAACAGTGCATCTCCTGACTATCTCTCAACTCTTCTTCCGAAGTTTGTGATTGATATGTTGAAATTCAGAACCGGATGATACAAAATAAGCTACAGATGAATGGAGATGAGGTTGAAGCAATGTTCACTGGCACGAAGGACAAGCTTTCCACTGTAACAGTTTGTTCTATTCAGTTAGGGAGCAACACTATTGTACTTTCTTATTCAGTCAAGAATCTTGACGTTTTTCTTGATCCCAAATTCTATGCAGATATTCATCACCGAAACCTTAAGTCTTTTTACTGTCAACTGCCACGTGTCAGTTCTATTCGTCATTATCTTTCAGTTTCAAAACCTAAAGTCGCAAATTTTCTAATCCTATTTGGCATCAATTATTGCAACTCCCTGCTCTCTAGCTTGCTTGCTTGCTTCTTCTGTTGCATGCTTCCAGCGTATTCAGAATTCCGAGGCCTGTCTTGCCATTTGTAAAAAAAAACAAAAAACACGCATGGTCATGTCACTTGTGCTCACCAAATGCCAGCTTAGTTGGACAGTACACGATGTCCACATGAAAGACAATCGCATTTTAAAGATGCTTCTGTACTGAGAGCTGAAGGAAGGAAACCGTAATCCGGGAAAATCATTAAAGCAATACAAGGATACTCTGACGGCCAACCACATCAGCTGCAGCATCAACACAACCAACTGAGAAGACAATGCTTGGAACACAGCATGTCAGCAATAGAAATGCACACAGGACATAATCACATTTGAACAGCCATTGTTTTAAGAGATGATGGATTTGCGTAGGAGGCCAAAAAGACTTTCAGGAAAAAGAAACATTAGGAGTGTATTTTTTCATAGGAGAAAAACACATTCTTATCTCCAACGTGTTCTTTTTCCTAGAGAAACTTCTCCTGCAGCCAGGAAAATTTATCAACTCCCTCTACAGTAACAGGAAAGACTTTGATGGGGAAAAAAACCCGCACCACCTCTGAAAGTCTGTTCCATGAAAGCCAACATTAGATTTCTAAGCTAGACATTTGCAGAAGTTTTGAATGAATACACTGCTTTAGTCCTCTCAGCTGTAAATGGGAACCTGTCCCTAATTTTGTATGAGATGGGTAAAGCTGTGACGAGGATGGGAACACAAGTTGAAGTAGGAACCAGAAAAAAACCCCACGAAAATGGAATAAGAACGCGTATTTAATACAACAAGACAAGACAGGCGCAAATTTTTGGCCAGCTGGCCTTTGTCAAGCGTGAGATCACAAGCAAACAAACACCAGATACAAAAACTAGGAGAAAAAGACTGAAACTTCCCTGCTGCTCTGTCCAGTTGGCCGAAAATTTGCGCCTGTCTTGTCTTGTACTAAATACGCGTTCTTATTCTTTTTTCGTGTTTTCTCTGGTTCCTGTTTGCCTGAACGCGGGCAGTCACACTTGTTTTGGATACTTGTTGAAGTATTAGATCTTAACACTTCTGTGGATTTATGATCCAATATGTTAAGTCCAGCCCGCAACATTGTAAACATTGACCTGTTAGCTGCCCATCTCCATGCATCGATCATCGGCTTAGTGTTATGTAAGTTTTGCTCCCCTCACCTTCCTTTCATTTTAAGACCTAACCAGGGCAGAGTGTTTCAGCAGGCCTGCAGGCTGTAGGATTCTGCTAGATAACAAATGGCAGGTAGAATGGAGCGCACGTGGAATTGTCCGAGTGTGATGACTCTTTCTTGCGTAAACTCTAAACACAAACTTAACACCTCCCTTCCCAAAGATCGCTCAAGTAATGAAACATTATTTGTTCTTTAATGCATTTAACCACAGACCCATTTTAAATTTAAGACTTTGCGTGTGTGTGTGTGTATGTGTGTGTGTGTGTGTGTGTGTGTGTGTGTGTGTGTGTGTGTGTGTGTGTGTGTGTGTGTGTGTGAGTGTGTGTATGTATGTGTGTGTGTGTTTGTGTGTGTGTGTGTGTGTGCGGAGAGAGAGAGAGAGTGAGTGAAAGAGAGAAAGAGAGAGAGAAAGAAAGAGAGAGGGGGGATATTAATGTGTGCACGTACGCTTGTATGACTGTGTGTTCCTCTGTATGTTCAATCAGTTTGTATAGACATACGTGCATTTGCATGCGTGTGCGTACGCGTGCACGTGTGAATGTGTGTGTGTGCGCGTGCGTGCACATATGCGGTGTGTGTATACATGCGTTTAGTGTATGTCCGTGTTTGTGCCTACGTGCGTGGTGTGCGTGCGTGTATATATATGCGTGCCTTTGTGTGTGTGCGTGTGTGTATGTGTGTGTGTGTGCGTGCACGCGCGCGTGGGCGCGTGTAAGAGAGATAATAATAATAATAATATATTTTATTTATATAGCGCAAAATCTTGACAAAATCAAATCTAAGCGCTGAGCGTATACATGCACACATACCTACATACATATGAGCGTATACATGGATACATACTTACATACATAAATCTAAGCTGAGCGTATACATGCATACATACATACATACATAAATCTAAGCGTATACATACATACATACATACGTACGCACATGCATACATAACAACTACAATATCTATACAGCGCAAATCTCGACAAAATCAAATCCAAGCGCCGAAAAGACACACACGCACACACGCACGCACGCACACACACACACACACACACACACACACACACACACACACACACACACACACACACACACACACACACACACACACACACACACACATGCATGGCCACAAATGGGGAGAAAAGAATAAAAGCAATAAAAGCAAGAATAAAACCAATGGAAAACCACAGAGAGCACATCATATACAATTATATATTAAAACAAAGTGATTCCCCTCCGAGCGGAGACAGGCTGCAGAGGGGGGTTGAGTGAGGTTAGGATTTTATGCAGAGGAGAAAAGGTGAGTTTTGAGAGCGGACTTGAAGGAGGCAAAAGTAGGTTGCTGACGGACTGAGAGAGGAAGTTTGTTCCAGCAGAGTGGACCAGAAACAGAGAAGGCTCGTGGACCATAGGTATTGAGCTTAGTGCGTGGAAAGCGAAAAGTCAGAGGATCGGAGGCAGAGCGGAGGGTACGTGAGGGAACATAGATCTCAAGTAGGCTTGACAGGTAATCGGGGGGCTGCGTTATTTAGGCTTTTGTAGCACATGGTGTCTAGTTTGTACTGTATGCGCAGAGAGAGAGACAGACAGACAGACAGAGAGACAGAAACACTGACAGACAAAAAGATATTTAAAAAGAGAGACTTCATCTTAACTAATAAGATAAAAAAAAGATATTGGTTATCAGAGTCGTCGCATCGATATACGTTTTACTTTACTACGGGCTGGCAAAGCAATAAATCATTAAAAAATACTGCCTGTTAGTTCTCTAGATAATGATCGAATAAACTTGACTTACGATAATTACTGCCTTGTTTATAACTACTCTGTT
This sequence comes from Monoplex corrugatus, assembly GCA_030674185.1. Classification (NCBI taxonomy): domain Eukaryota; kingdom Metazoa; phylum Mollusca; class Gastropoda; order Littorinimorpha; family Ranellidae; genus Monoplex; species Monoplex corrugatus. The sequence goes on along the minus strand of CM060307.1, from coordinate 34,661,360 downwards.
GCCATCTTCAAAAACAAGTAAACTGACTTAACGGTGACATTGATTCATATTTTCGTTCATTAAATTAACGACAGATCCATAGACAGTGGTATTTAACAAAATGTATAAAAGGTAACTTTAACCACAATATCTCGCATGAAACACGCAGATGCATACTAAGCGTTGAAGTGTGTGTGTTGTGTGTGTGTGTGTGTGTGTGTGTGTGTGTGTGTGTGTGTGTGTGTGTGTAAGGATTTCGATTACCATTCTAACAGGGAGATACACTTTGGTTCTTTCTCGTCATCAATCAAGAAGAAATGCTGGGTTTCTTTAGTGGTTTTGTTCAGGGCAAGTGGAAAATAAATGAGCATTATTATCTTCACGTCTGGATTAGGAAGTTTTCATGTACGCCGTTTTCGTTCATTGTTAGTCCATTCTCATTAACCCCACCCTCAACCATGACCGGGGCCGACACAACCTGCCATCGGTGTACTCCTCACTTATTCAGTCGCACTGTCGTGAGTTCGCTCACGGCGGTGCGCACTGAAGCCAGTTCTCAACCCAGCAGTTGCGCTGAAGAAGTCGGCCGGATCGCCGACGAAAGCTACGCAGTGAGTAGCTTTTATTGTCACTGAGAGACAGGTTCAGCCAGGTAGTCATTACATTCTGATTAAGGTTGATTAAAAGGCATTGTTTCTAAATACTCAAATCACTGTTATTTCTTGATAAGCCAGCCATTCTTTCGTCTTCTTGCGTTATCTGTCTACATGATCAGGCCACATCCGATGATGAATATGGCTTTTCTCCAGTTCCAGCCAACTGCCACGGAGTTTGGTGGTCAATGATGTTGCGGTCGGCCATGTTTCTTATCGCTCCAACCTCCATAGAGGCGGCATCCCTGCAATATGTGTTTTGCTGTTTGGTTCTCTTGACCTCAGGGGCAGGTAGGTGATAAAATCTGCTGAGACTTGCGATTCATCTGGGTGTTGAAGCAATTGAGGGCAGCACAGAATTTCATCAGACCCGCTCGTTGCTGTACAGACAAAACGTCGTAGTTGTCCCTTTCTGTCGATGGCTGAATGAGTTATCTGATGATGCTTTCCTCTACTCGCTGTCATCATCATCATCATCATCATCATGTGCCCTTCCGCATGGCGTTGGCAATCATGGCCCTCCATATGTATCTATCCCTTGTCGCTGCTAGTACATCTTTCACCCTTTCTGTTTTCAGCTACCCTGCAAGTCCGTCCAATATTTTCTCCCTGGGTCTAATTGGTGTTCCTTTTCCCTCCAGCTTTCCCGTTGTGACAAGGTGCTCTAATTCCCCTTTCCTCATAGAATGGCCTATAAAATTTGCTTGTATTATCATAATCTTCCTTAACAATGATGTTCTTGTGTTTGCCTCCGTTAAAACTGTCTCATTTGTTTTCTAGCATTCTTCTTAGAAACCACATTTCAGTTACCTCAAATTTGTTGTGGTTTTACGTGTTGACTGCCCACTCCTCACAACCGTATATCGCGGTATCTGATGCTATTATCTGGCTGGTTTTTCTAGGCATCTCTTTTCGTCTTGTTTCCTGGTATTCTAAGGTGATCAAGAATCGACAGGAGGACTACTCTTCTGGTTGTTCTGACTTGGTAAGACGGGCATTTTCTTATTCTCAAGAGCCTGGAGAACACAGAGGACATTTCAGAGAAAACCCACTTGATAGCATGTGTCATATGTATTTTCATTCAATTCCCAAAAAGTCCTGTTTTGACCACATCAGTACCTGTTTATAAAGATGCATTTTTCCAACCCCCACCCCCACCCCCCTCTTTTTATATTAAAAGTTTTACGAAACTTCTGTGCTGGGAATGAACTTTTCATTAAGATCTCCCAAACGGCTGATGCAAATCAATTGGATCTGATATGGGCATTGTAAGCTGTTTTTCTGTTGTTGTTTTTTTGTTACTGAGAAGAAATGTTTGCTATAACGAATAATTAGGTTTCCCAAGCATAACTTTCGTCTATGCAGACATCAAGTACATGGTGTTCAGACATTTGTTATATATTCATCTTATCTGAAAATACTTGAGGTTATGGTTTTACTAGTGTTCAGAGTTATCTTATCAGCAATCATATCACATTCAAACTTTTGGTGTCATGTCTAAGTGGAGATCATCAAGGCAAATACAAAATAAGACGACTTAGAATTCAGCATTGTGGTACACCAAATGATACCCTTTTCAGCAACAAAACAAAACAAAACAAAAAACAAAACAAAAAAACATGCAGAATAGATAGCCTGCTAGGAACTGCAAACACCAGAAAATTGTGCCGATTTTCTCGATAATAATCAATACAACAAAACTGTTCGTACTAAAATGTTCAAAACGTCCAATGAGGCTTTTACTTCAATTGACTATACAACTGTTGAAAATACTGTAAAGGCAAACATTTCTGTTCCACATGGGTGCATTGAAGTTAGATTTGATGAGATGGAATACTTACCTTGGCACAATCCTGACAACATTGTCAGTGTAGAAGTAGAAAGGCTGATACGTAGAATCAAAGACAATATTCTGGGTGTATTCTTTGTAACTGGTGTACCGGCAAACATCATCAACATGGTGGTGTTTTACAAACAGGGCCTTAAGGATCGTGTCAATCTCTGTCTCTTTGCACTGTCATTAGCTGACGGGATTTTTTTAACACTCATTATGTTTTTGCATGGCGAGCAAGTGATTCTGCAGTTCACTACAGCTGAAAGCTATGGTCCAGTTACGACTTTCGTCAACAACAACTACCTGGTGGGGTTCTTTGGCTCCCAGTGGGTGTCACAAATACTGTCTGCCATTATCGCCACTGAAAGGTGCCTCTGCATTTTAAATCCACTGAAATTCCAGACATTGTTGCAAACAAGAACAATGGCTGTGATAATGATTAGTATTTATCTACTGGTTATTGGTGTCTATTTCCTTCTATCAGCGAGATACCGTGTAGGATGTATTTTCGACCCAAGGTCTGGTGCAATACTTGAGGAACTCGTTGTTAGCGATTTGTACAAAACTTACAAAGAACTCATTACCTATCTAGATAATATCGTATACGGTGCTGCTATTCCTGGGGTGGTCATCATAGTGGTGGTAACAACAACAATAACCACTGCTATCAGACTTCGTCAGATCATGACATGGCGTGCTGGAACATCATCCTCTGTCTCAGCCCGTGAAGTAGCTCTAACCAAGATGTTGATTGGCAATTCTCTGTTGTTCATTGCTTGTATTACTCCTGTTGGCTTGTTCCGTGTTGTGCGTATCCTTTTTCCTGACATAAACGTTGGAGGACGCCATCAGAATTTCTACATGAGTGGTTTGTGGTTTTTACAGGTAGCATCTTTCATCAACTCCACTTTTAACATTTGTGTGTATTACGCCATGGGGTCTCGTTACAGGGAAACTTTCTGGACTCTGTTTAGCAGACAAGGAAAGTTGAATAAATCCTGAGAGCACGACCAGCACTTGATTTTAAAATGTGTACCTTGTGGAAGTCAAAATCAGTCTTACAGTTGAACAACACATTGACCAAAATCTGAAAATTTCTGAACAAACTTGCAGATTCTCCGAAGTACCATTTTGATTTCTCATTGTAGATAAATCCTTATTTTGTGTGACAATGCTGATGATGGCTTAAACAGATATTGGTAGTATTGGTAAACTTAAAACATTACCTGTGTCTCTTCATTTACTTGTTTTTGAACTGCTTCAATGTTTCATCACATTTCGGTGAGAAGTTTAAATGTACCCATGGAGTTGCTGACTCACAAATAAGACAGCCACTTATTTTTGCTGTATGCATTGAACTTGCATTTTCTTCAGTTTAGTCCTGCGACAGAAAAAGACTGGCCAGCTCATGGGTTTATGTGCAAACTTAAGGCTTGTGCCATGATCACCATCACATGGCTGCTGTGACGTGAGTGCATATGGAATTCACTGCGAGCGCGGGGATATAGTCTTAAGAACCTGAAATTGAAACAGAAAAAAAATACTTAAGAAGTATTGCTCTTTCACCTAGTAAAAGTTGTAGACTTGAACCAGAAGGAGTGCATTTGTTATGTGGTGCCGTTGATGATCCCAAATCTGACCAAGCAATAGGTAGAGATCCACTGTAGTTCATACATACTTTAATGAATCCACTTTGAAAAGAATTGGGAAGAAGTTTAGATTGGCTTCTAAAGCAACACTGACCTTTATCTAGTGTGAGGTCTAACTTGGCACGTACATCTGTACCGCATGACGTTAAACTTACCATGTAAATCTCTGTCCAGTGTGACGTCTAACTGAACACATATCTGTACTCAGTGTGACGTCTGACTTAACACGTATCAGTATTTAGTGTGATTTCTAGTTTAACACATATATGTATTTAGTGTGACGTCTAAGATAACACATACATGTGATTAGTGTGACGTCGAACTGAACACATATCTGTATTTAGTGTGACGTCTAACTGAAAATATATCTGTATTCAGTGTGACGTCAAACTTAACACATACTGTATCTACATTGACGTCTAACTTAACACACATCAGTATTTAGTGTGACGTCTAATTTAACACATGTCTGTATTTAGTGTGACGTCTAACTGAACACATATCTGCATTTAGTGTGACGTCTAACTGAACACATATCTATATTTAGTATGACGTCTAACTGAACACATGTCTGTATCAAGTGCAACGTCTAATTTAACACATATATGTATCAAGTGTGACGTCTAACTTAACACATATATGTATCAGTGTGACGTCTAACTGAAAATATATCTGTATTCAGTGTGACGTCAAACTTAACACATATCTGTATCTACATTGACGTCTAACTTAACACACATCAGTATTTAGTGTGACGTCTAATTTAACACATGTCTGTATTTAGTGTGACGTCTAACTGAACACATATCTGCATTTAGTGTGACGTCTAACTGAACACATATCTATATTTAGTATGACGTCTAACTGAACACATGTCTGTATCAAGTGTAACGTCTAATTTAACACATATATGTATCAAGTGTGACGTCTAACTTAACACATATATGTATCAAGTGTGACGTCTAACTTAACACGTATCTGTGTCTGTGTGATGTATATCTGAACACGTATCTGTGTCTGTGTGATGTCTAACTGAATGTATCTGTGTCTGTGCTCATATCTGTATCTGGTGTAAGGACATCGACCAGGACATGAAAATAACATCCTAGTGCACCTAGTTCTCGTCTCGAGATACTGAGAATACTCACTGAAATCCGTCTGTAGTGGGCATACTTCATGATGTATGAGATATGCTTTTGGTCACAGTCTGTTGGGGGGGGGGGGGGGTAACATTACTCTTTACCACATTTCAGTTTTGATTCAGACAAAAGGAGAAATCAGTGCAAATAACTTGCAATGGAATGAAAAATGTAACTATGAAAGAGTTAAGAAGCATTGGCTAAATTCAACACCTTGTCTTTACTGATTTACTGGTACTGCTCAGCAACAGGTGGACAAATGTACAATACTGGCGTACAAATCGCTTCCTAACCCTACCATTAAAAATGATATAAAATGTTATCTTCAAGCATGACTCTTTGACCCCGCCACAAACTTCTGCAGACAAGAAAATTGTGGCAGTGACAAATGACGATCTGCAAGCATGGTATTCAGCATTTAGGAGTGCTGCTAAACTGTGGCAGGAAAATAAAGAAATTATCGAGTTAAATGTGCAGCAATAAGAGTAGAACACACAGACTGGTACAAATAATTGTGCAGTATCGATCAACAAAAACTAATGTCTGTCATTCTGCCTGTAAAAGAGCCAACATTTCTGGTGGGAGTTATTTTTTACCAGAAGTTAAAATTCACATAATCATACGAACATCTTAAAAACCTTATCCTCCTCATGGAGTACGTATCTTTCTTTGAATGCAGAATGCAGATTTTGATCCTGCATTTGTCTGAACTTCTCCAAAAATTCAGACAGCCTGCCATGGAGATTCGAAACATCCGAGGTTAATTTTGATTTTGCGTTTTTCCGTAAAGGCTCCAACATTTCATTGGTATACAAATCTTATTATGGAGAACTTAATCATACTCGTGTGGTCATACCCATTTCCTTCCCAGTTCAAACAACTGAATGATGATTCAGCAAACATTAGTGACAATGAGCTGGCGACTGAAACTTCGTAAAGTATTTGGGTGGCAAAATTGGTCAAATATTGTCACTTCAAGACCAAGACAGAAGCATTTGTTGTTCATCTGTTTTAAAGTTATTTCATCCACCTCATTGAAGAGAATAAACCTGTCAGGGAAATAATCTGATCTGTTGTATTTATGTTAAATTTAACAAATTTGGTTTGTGATTTATTGTAATTGTAATTCTTGTTTTTGTTGTTGTTGTTGTTCTTCTTCTTCTTCTTCCTCTTCTTCTCCTTGTTTTGTTTGCTTTTGACAAAGGCCAGTTGACCAAACATTTGAACTGACCATGTTTCGTTGAAGACACGATCACATTCTGTTTTCATGTGCTGGTGGTTTCTGTCTGCTTAGAATGCTAGCAGTCCTTTCATTCAGACTGATATAAATTGTATAATTCAGACCTGACAAAAGAAGCAACCGCTTTGATTTCACCAAGACTGGTCCACTGTAATTCAGTTTCAGTTTCAGTTTCAATTTCTCAAGACGTCTCCGCGCTCGGAACGAATGCCATATGCACTAACGTCACGAATGCCACGTGCATGGTGATCATGGCACAAGCTCCATATGCATTAATGTCACAGGTACCATGTGTATGGTGATCATGGCACAAGTCTTAAGCCTGTACATAAACCGATGAGCTGGCCAGGTCCTGAGGCCTCACCTGGCTTATTTTTTTCCTAGTCTACATTTCATACTGGTATCGTATCAGCCTATCATTGGAATAATCTTAGTTACATGTAAATGACATGTGTATATCTGTGTATCTTATCTTAAAGAAAAGGAACATACAAAAAAAGTCATATAAAGTAAATAAATAAATGATTAAAAGTATGAATTACGATACAACTAGCTATTCTGTATAAACTCGTTTCACATGACAGACCCCCCCCCCCCTCCTCCTCCACAATTCAATGCACAAAGCCTCAGCTGTCTATCAACCAGGTGGAGACAATATTTTCTTAATCATAGCCCCTCCATTCTGTCGTTCACTTCCGAGGAAAGAAGAAAGGAAATAGATAGGTATGTAAGTGAGTAAATAAGTAAGTAAGGAAGGAAGGAAGGAAGGAGGGAGGGAAGGAAGGAAGGAAGGAAGGAAGGAAGTACATACGTAAATAGCTAAATAAATAAATATAAGATAAAGGAGTATGTATATAATTAAACAAGTAAGAAATGAAAATAACGAATAGCAGTAAATACATGCATAAACCTACATGCTCGCACACAGACATACACAGGTATTATACATTCATATATGCACACCCATATCCATACAGCATGATGGCCGACAACAACAACAGCAGCAACAACAACAACAACAACAGCAACAGCAGCAGCAGCACCAGCAAAGAGGAAACACACATATATACATATCACGATAAATTTACAGACATATCTGGACAACAATAAACAAATAGCCCACAAACACACGCAGACAGTTTGGCAAACCTGCTTATTCTCCAGTTGTCTTTTCCTTTTCTTTCGCACTCGCACGGTTCCATATGCGCTTCACTAAAATTTACCAGCAATGATCTGGCAAACTGCCTGAACCTGAGTAAACTGCTGTTAGCTGGTAAGGACTTGAAATTGGGAGTGGGGGGGGGGGGGGCGAGAGAAATTTATAAAGCACTAAGCTGAAATCATCAGAATGATGGGAACATTATGATAGGCAGCGAAATGACCAGTTTTGATGTTGCAAGTTGGGACTGAACTTAATACATCAGATCTTGAGTTCACAGCTATACTAAAACAATGAACCAGCCCGAGTAAGAAAAAAAACTTAAGACATGGATTGACTGACATCGTTCAGGCGCTGAAATCCCCCCCCTCACCCACCCTCAGACAGCCAAACGAAACAAACATGACGGCTTAATGAACAAAATATCCATAATATTGCGATACTTTTCTACTACACGGTGTAACCCTTTGACTCCCTCACCCTGTCCACCAGCTTCCTGCATTGACAGCAGTGATAGCAAATCAAAAACGTAACCCTTTGACTCCCTCACCCTGTCCACCAGCATCCTGCATTGTTCAGCAGTGATAGCAAATCAAAAACGTAACCCTTTGCTCCCTCACCCTGTCCACCCAGCTTCCTGCAGAAAAATGGTGGATAGGCTGAGGGAAGTCAAGGGGTTGAACTTTTGCAACTGGCAGATAGGGTGCGGGAGTGAAAGGTCAAAGAAAACGAGACGAAAATCCATCTCAACAATGTTGTAAGCCTACTTAAGGTTAAGAGTAAGACTGGTCTACAACAAGAGATGTTAAATTGTTCATCGAACCAGTTTGGATCTAAGCTATACAATTAATCTACTCAACACTGAGAATACACATAAGAAACATTGGTCAGATTCTATTTATCAGCCTCATCTTCTACGCCTTTGCAGTAACACTGATCACACGCAGCTCATTCCAGCTCCTCCATACACCACCAAACCCAAGTTCATTCAGCCGGGAAGTCCATTGGCGTTTGCAGTATCAACCTGCCTGAGATTACCCACAAGAGACGGCTCTGCACCGCTTCTAGATCACTTCAGTAGAGGTCAACAGTGTGACAGGACATATTTACTTTTTATGGGCAATGTTTATCAGAAGGAAGAAGTAGCCCAGTCTGGTTGTTAGGATTCTTGAGTATGGATTGGAAAATAAAGAGTTCGATCCCGTTTGGTAGCCTGTGACCCTCCTGCAAGTAAAGAGTAAAAATTATTCGATCTACCAGGTCATCGCATACAACATATTATTGTTATTGATATTTTATTTTTGTTGAAAGCCCAGCCGGCTGCTTAGAGCCATATTAGGGCTATAACCGTTTCAAAACATACACAATACTTCAATAGGTAAAAAAAGGGAGGGAAAAGTAAGTACACATATCAATGCATTCGCGCACATAATCTAAGGCGATGCTCTTGGCGTTTATCAACTCCGTCCAATATATCACATGGAATTTTAAAAATATACCTGAATACAAACTTAAACTTAACTAAGGAGACTAAAATGTATATACACACGGGACTAAGTTATCTAAAATAGCGGCCACATATCTCATTTCCCTAGAGCCAAAAATGCACTTCATACATGTACCCAATTATCAAACCTAAGAGAAAGTACGTGTGACTATATCGAACACATAACAGGTGAATGGAACAGCAAGACAGAAAATGATAGGAAGAAATGACAGAACGCAAAGGAGGAATAAAGAAACAAAGAGAGTGATAGAAAAGAGGAAATTTCTAGCACAGAATTTCCGGAAGGTGGGGATGCTCTTTATATTGAAAGAGCCTCTGGTATCCCCACGGGGAGACATCTAACATGTGTAGACTTGCTGGTGATTGAACCCCCATCGTACGTGTATGCGCGAAATGGATCAAATACGCAGGTTACAGATCCTGTGAACCATGATAGTGTTCGAGGGTTTATGGAAATACTCGTAGGCAAATGAGCAGCATGCACAAATCCCAGAATCGAATATCGCTGCCTACATCGTGGGATAAAAAGAAAAAAGCAGTCATACATGCCCATGCCCTCGAGAGCGTAGAGACGGAGACAAGCTCGTTCAGTCACCTATATTGTGGCCTGTCTTAAGCTATTTCTGACGACAGCATTCTGTAAACATATCGTTGTAACACATGGACAACATGAGCAGTTACATAACGTCTAGGGCCTTCAGGACTAAGGAAAGTAGCTTGTAACGATACGATTGGGACAACCTAAAAATTCGGTTATCGTTGCTGTAAGGTTTATTGTTGTGGAGAAAAAAAAACCAGTCGTAATCGTTGTCGATAAATCTGTGCTGTCACATAAAGCATTTCGAGACATCAATAGGCGTGCGTTTCCAATATGTGCACACTTGAAATGTGTTTGATTGCTATTTGTCTCCTTTAGCAAGCCGTTCAGGAAATCCTATGAAGTCATTTTCTGTAGCTCAACAGAACATCAGGGGCGTTAACTATTTTGTTGTTATTGCTGTTTTTATCTTTCTCACGTGAATATATTTGTTTTGTTTTGTTTTGTTTACGCTTCACAAGGCCAGTTGACTTCAGATTTAAGCCCGTCTTATTTTATTCAGTAGATACGCTCTATCATTCTATTTTCATTATGTTTTTGGTTTCTGTCTTTAGAACGCTAGCGTTACTTGGATTCAGATTCTGAAGCACTTTACAAAACGGTAATATGGACTTTTGGTTTGGGTTTTGTTTCTAAACTGTTTGTTCGTCTGTCTGTCTGTCTGTTTGTCTCGCTGGCTGTCTCGCTGGCTGTCTGGCTGTCTCGCTGTCTAACAGTCATCTGTTTCTCTCTGTCTGTCTGTCTGTGTGTCCGTTTGTCCGTCTGTCTGTATGTCTGTCTGTAATAAAATGACGACCTAATGGGCTGAGACCGAGACGTCTGCAGAACAAAAGTCTTATACTGTATGATTCAGGTAGTACTCTTATTTGAGTGATATTTTCACATTCATGATAACCACACACACACACATACACACACGCGCGCGCAAACACACACACATACACACACACACACACACACGCACACAAACACACACCACACACACACACACACACACACACACACACACACACACACACATGCTGGAACCCACACACACACACATACACACACGATATACACATATACATACAAACACACACACAAAACTACACACACACGCGCGCGCGCGCGCGCGCGCACATACCCCCCCCCACCACACACAGCCCACAAGAATAATAGTGTTTTTATTTTATTTTATTATCTTTTTTTTTTTTTTACTTTATTTCCGTCTGAAAGCACATACGTGAATAGACGTTAAAAGAAAAAAATAAACGAAACCAAAGATAAACCTCACACGCACAACAGCACACGCACGACCCACCACACCACACTACACACACACACACACACCCACACACACACCACACACACACCACACACACCACACACACACGCACACACACACACACACCTACACACACACACACACACACACACACCACCACACACACACTACACAGACACGTACACATGCCACACACACACTACACACACACCACACACACACCACACACAACAACTACACACACACACACACACACACACACACACACACACACACACACACACATAACACACACACATACACACACACACACACCTACACACACATACACACACACATAACACACACACAAACACACACATCACACACACACACACACACACACACAACACCTACACACACACAACTCATTTGATTTATGTTTTATAACACTGATAACATGCTAGGAGGGGGCGTTTTTGTCGTGTTTGAGATAACAGCGTCGTGCAAAAAAAAAAAAAGAACTTTTTTGTTTTGTTTTGTTTTTAGGGAGTGGGGGTCGTTCATTTATCAATCAGGTCCACGCGACCTAGATCGTCCTGATAACCAACACACCAGGTCTGCTTACAATAACAAACATGTCAGTCAGGTCTGTTCGTGATCCTTGTTAATCCTCCCCACCTCCTCCCGCTGCCTTAACATAACAGACTTTCAAATGGAGACGATAAGTTCTTTAGAAAACTTTCGCGAAAATCAATGAAACCAAAGTGCTAGTTGGAACCAGAAAAAAAACACGAAAAAACCCACGAAAAAAGAATGGGAACGCGTATTTAATACAACCAGACAAGACAGGCGCAAACAGTCGGCCAACAGGCCTTTGTCAAGCGTAAGATTACAAACAAGCAAACACCAGATACAAAAATTAGGAGAAAAAAACTGAAACTTCCCTGCTGCTCCGTCCAGTTCATTTTCGCATGACGCAGTTATCCTTTTCTCCTAATTTTTGTATCTGATGTTTTGTTTGTGGTCTTACGCTTGACAAAGGCCAGTTGGCCGAAAATTTACACCTGTCCTGTCTGGTTGTATTAGATACGCGGTCTTATTATTTTTTTTTTTCGTGTTTTTTTTTTTTCTGGTTCTTATTCTCTTTTCGTGTTTTCCTGGTTCTTATTCTCTTTTCGTGTTTTCCTGGTTCTTATTCTTTTTTCGTGTTTTTTTTTTTTTTTCTCCGGTTCCTCTTTGCTTGAACGCGGGCATTCACGCTTGTTTTGGATTTCAGAGTTAGTTGTTATCTACGAGAAAAGAACTGTTTTATATTGTTATATTCCCAAGGTTTGTTTCTATTGCAAGGCAAGTAAGTAGGCCTAACGTCTTCTTGTGCAGAGTGACACTAAAACTGAAAGAAGAAAAGACAGACATGTGGAGTGTGTGTGCCCTATTCTCCCCCTGGCCACTTGTAAATATCTATATCTATATATCTATATCTGTATATATATCTATATCTATATGTCGCTGTATCTATATCTGTATCTATATTTAAACATGCATATCTATATCTATCTATCCATCCATATTAACATATACATATATACACGTAAAAATGTATAAAGATATACAATTATGTATGTATACATATATATATACATAAACACATTCATATATACATATATATATATATATATATATAATATATGTGTGTGTGTGTGTGTGTGTGTGTGTGTGTGTGTGTGTGTGTGTGTGTGTGTGTGTGAAAATGTACAGGAAACAGTATGTACACAGAAAATACAACAAATGGTGTAAATTAATCCAAATTTTCGGCGGTACACGTGCCTTCTTCATCAGGACTTTATTCACTTGTATATGTGGGGAGAGAGAGAGAAGAGAGAGAAGAGAGAGAGAGGAGAGAGAGGGAGGGAGGGAGGAGAGAGAGAGAAGGAGAGAGAGAGAGAGAGATTAGATAGATGGATACATAGATTTTGTTGTTGTTGCAATGGAATTTTCCCCTTAAAAGACATGTTATTTTCTTGTTCATGTTATTTTCTTACATATTCATTAATTTAGTTATTTACATATTTATTGATTCATTTATTTATAAATTGATTTATAAATTTACTTATTACATAGTATTTATCTGTTGGATTACAGATTTATTCAAATTTTACTTATTCATTTATTTATTTGTTTATTATAGATTCATTTATTTATTTATTTATTTATTCTTATTCATTTATTAGTTAGTTTGTTATTCATTTATTCATTTCTTTCTTTCTTTCTTTCTTTATTTAGTTGCGTGTATTTTTTATTTACCTGTCAGAGTAGATTTATGTACGGAATCCAGTGATAAACTTGTTTGTTGCCTCAGGCTTTCTACAACACGTTAAGTACTTCCTGCACATGGCATATCGGTTCATCGTCTCATTCCGATATACTAACACCCAGACCACCATTCAAAGTCTAATGAGAAGGGAGGGGGGGGGGGGCGATCCCTGTCCTATTGTGATCAAACCACGGACCTTTTATTTTATTTCATTTTTTTATTATTCATTCTATTTTATTTTGTTTTATTTTATTTTACTTATTTATTTATTTTTTATTTATTATATTTAGTCCTTTCAAGGTTGTCTTGTTTTTTGGGATCATCCTTATTGTCGAATCGCGGAGAATTATTTAAACCATTAATATCTTTTTTTTACAGTAAGCTGGTGCTTGGACTTTTGTAGTGCTCAGAGCTTTCAAACCATGGTACATGCACTATAAGAACTGTCTTTGAGTCATCTCATTATACGAATAGCACCGGATTATGTTTGCGACAAGACATTTTTCCTGAACGACTCTCACCCTGACATGGCTTTATTCCTGTACAAGGTTTCTCACCTGACACAGTTACCATGCACTTTAACGACACATTTCTCATTCACTGACACGTTTCTATCCGTGAAACGATTCTCATCCTCACATGTTTCACCATGACCGTTTCTCTCCCTGACACGGTTTCTCACTCTGACACTGCTTCTCACCCCTGACACAGTTTCTCATCCCTGACACGATTTCTCACCCCGAACAGGGTTTCTCATCCCTGACATGATCTCTCTCCCTGCACGTTCTCTCCGTGACACACGTTTCTCATCCCTGACACGATTTCTCTCCCCTGTCACGGTTTCTCTCCCCTGACACGATTTCTCACTCCTGACACGATTCTCACCCCTGACACGATTTCTCTCCCTGACACGATTTCTCACCCTGACACGATTTCTCATCCCCTGATCTTCTCCCCCTGACACGATTTCTCACCCTGACACGATTTCTCCCCTGACACGATTTCTCCCCCTGACACGATTTCTCACCCCTGACACGATTTCTCCCCCTGACACGATTTCTCACTCCTGACACGATTTCTCATCCTGACACGATTTCTCACTCTTGACACGATTTCTCTCCCCTGACACGATTTCTCACTCCTGACAGCGACATTTCTCACCCCTTGGTGTGAGCACATACGTGATGTGTGTGTGTGTGTGTGTGTGTGTGTGTGTGTGTGTGTGTGTTGTGGGCATGCGTGCATGTGTGTGTGTGTGGGTATGGGTGTGTGTGTGTGTGTGTGTGTGTGTGTGTGTGTGTGTGTGTGTGTGTGTGTGTGTGTGTGTGTGTGTGTGTGTGTGTGTGTGTGTGTGTGTATCTGTGTAAGACTTTATCCGGGTGGCTGTGCACAATAAACACTGTCGGATCTAAGCAGATCTTTTTCCTGTGAAAAAAAACAAAAAAACAAAAACAACAACAACAAAAAACAAAAACAAAACATTGAGCTGTCCTTTGGATCCAAAAAAAAAAAAAAAGATCTAGCATACGTTCGAACAAACTTTGCAACCACAGATATTTCATAAAACATCTAAGTAAATGACGAAAGTGAAAAAAATAAGCTCCTATATCATGACACAAGAACGAGAGGAAACTTATCCGTTACTTTACAAATATCTTAGGTCTCCTTTTTACCTAAGTCCTTGTTTTGTACTCAAAACTGCAACAACAGAGAGCCACCATAACGAGCATGGTATATATACATCCCTCCCTTTCCAGAAACTTGTGACAGTAAACCAAAAGCATGTCAGAGAAAATCACAGGGTAGGAGTTGTCGCTTGTCAAGCTGCCCCCCATGCCATGATTAGAGGTGGGATAACTAGGGAAGGGGGAATGATGGTGATTTGGGACAAAACGGGGGCGGGGGGGCGGGAAAGGGGGCGGCTTTAGGCAACCTACTGTCATTGCCACCCGTCTTGTAATAGACGGTCACATGATCGGGGTTAACGTGGTGAGCGCTTTGCTGCCTACGATCACTTGAAGATCTGCTCTCCCTTTGCTGGACAATTTTTCCCCCGTCCGATTTAGTTTCAGTTTCAACAGACTTTTTCTCATAGATCATGATTCTCAGTTTTATACGTGGTAATGGAGAGCCGTGAAATTAAGTAGGATAGATCCCTCGCTCTCAGTTACAAAAACAAACAAAGCTGCTGAAAGGTATCGATATTATATGTGTGTATGTGCATACATTGCACGCATGTATACATAATGTGTGTGTGGATGGAGACGGGTGTGTACATTGAACATTTTGAATGTGTAACTATTCTCCAAGCAGGTTTTTGAGACATTCTATGCCCCATGATTGGATAGATTTCAAAATTAACATCAGTCTAACTGCGTGATGAAAATGGGAGGGTAAAGTCCACATCTAGAACAAATACCGTAAGGAAAACGTATCACCATCAACAACGAGCTCCTTTGATCTGTTCTTAGTCCTCACAGCAAGAGTCGTCTCAGCAAATCGTGAATCACCATCAGGCTGCTGAACAATGTGTGAAGGTCCCCCTGCAACAATGTGTGAAGGTCCCCCTGCAACAACATGTGAAGGTCCCCCTGCAAGAACGTGTGAGGTCTGTGAGGGTCCCCCTGCAACAATGTGTGAGGGTCCCCCTGCAACAATGTGTGAGGTCCCCCTGCAACAATGTGTGAAGGTCCCCCTGCAACAAGTGTGAAGGTCCCCCTGCAAGAACGTGTGAGGGTCCCCCTGCAACAACGTGTGAAGGTCCCCCTGCAACAACGTGTGAAGGTCCCCCTGCAACAACGTGTGAGGGTCCCCCTGCAACAACGTGTGAAGGTCCCCCTGCAACAATGTGTGAGGGTCCCCCTGCAACAATGTGTGAAGGTCCCCTGCAACAATGTGTGAAGGTCCCCCTGCAACAATGTGTGAAGGTCTCCCTGCAATATCTTGTGAAGGTCCATCTCCGACAATGTGTGAACATTCCCCTGCAACAGCCCAATCATCAAACTGAAACTTACCAGAGCCATGTCTTTTCCACTCTACTTTACGAATCAGAAAGCAGAAGTATGACAGAAAATGACCTTACCATTGCAATCAACCTCCCACACAAAGAACCTCAGAAGAATAAGTCGATTCATGTGGCCTAACACCATCTCCAGCTGACAAATACTTGCTTGATGCAAACAAGAGAATAATTATGGGCGCTATCAACATGAAAAGACGATGGAGATGGATTCGGCACTCCATACAAAGACAGCAGAATAACATCACCCATACTACCTTTCACTTATGAGAAGAAGACATAAGAACACTTTGTGACGAACAGTAGGAGACCTTAAGGCCCTGAGACATACTTAGGGTACTACACAGAGGTTATGGATCAGAATTGTTTCAACTGCAGTTTCAGCTTTTTCAAGATAGTACCGCTACTTGCGGATTAAATTGCATATCTGTTACTAGAACAATTTAGGCGACATTATGCTGAAACGTGTATCTCAGTCTGTAGAGGTAAAACAATGAAAATGAAGAATAATGATTAAATTCTTTTTATCTCTGATTCTGGAAAAGCTTATGCACTTTCCATTCCATACTGTAGCACTCTGCACAGCGTTACCTTTGAATAGTATCAGTATTTGTCAGATTGATGAAGGTTCTTGTATTTCCTTTCATAATGGCTTTTTGACCACTCCATTCAGCTATTCCTTTAAGGATAAGACGATCAGTGGCACGAATCAGCTTCTTTTTCGTTTTTATTTATTATTCATATATTTTTGAAAAGGTATAATTTTAAGTGCCTGAGGACTTCGGACTTTCCAAGACACAGAGTTCTTGTTGTAGTGGTATTTCCTACATATGTATCGGCATTTTCAACACTGACGTTTCCAGCACAATAAGGTGACATGGCTTCATTGCTTTGTTCCAGTCGGGTATTTCTACTCCAGTTTGCACTTTATGAAATAGGTTCATCAAGTCAGTGAGCAAGCTTGACTTTCTTTTTACTCCGTCAACAAGTGAAGCTAACCATCTTAGAACGTACCAGAACTTACAGAACTGGAGAATCTCTGTTGCCATCAGTCACATAGTAGACAGTATCTTAGTACCTATCTACTTCTCTGAATGGCAATAGTCAAGACCCGCTATATAGAACACCAGGGTATATCTCCCTCAACTTGTCCCAGTAAACCAAAAGCACTTCAGAGGAAATCACAGGATCGTGATCTGCTCCTTGTCTGCTGACCTCCATACCATAATTTGTGGTGGAATAACTGGGACAGGGAATGATGGTGATTAGGGACAAAATGGGGACAGGGGGTTCGGCTTTACCTACTGCCTCCCTCATCGTCTTGGACGATTACATGATGGGAGATAACGCGTAACGCGGTGATCGCCTTGTTGCCTACGATCATTGGCAGATCCATGTTCCTTCTCTTATGTCCCCTTCCCAATTTGGCCAATTTTTCTGTCTCTCTCTGTCTCTGTCTGTCTGTCCGTCTGTCTGTCTCTCTATTTGTGTCTCTCTGTCTCTCTGTTTCACTCTGTCTCTGTCTGTCTGTCTGTCTCTGTCTCTGTCTGCCTCTCTCCCTCTCTCTCTCTCTCTCTGTCTGTCTGTCTGTCTGTCCAACTGTCTGTCTATCTGTCTCTTTCTCTCTCTCTCTCTTTCTCTCTCTCTCTCTCTCTCTCTCTCTCTCTTTCTCTTATTTTTTTCTTCTGTCACAGCTAAGGCAGTCTCTACAGGGGTTTTTTCTGTCTTGTAAAATTGGAAGAATGTTCTTCTGCAGTGTTGCAGAACATTTTGGTGCTCTTTTATGTCCATTATAGACTAGTTGGCGTAGAAACAGATCTCCTACTGTCCAGTCTCACTGCAGGATTTGTAAGCATGAGAAAACGTTGTGCGTGTGGCCTCCAGTACACCTTGTTGTGAATGGGTACATGACAACGTTTAAGTTTGGGGAGATCGGGCAGTGAAAGAAAGGAGATGAATACTGCCCTCAAAACGATGGCCATGAAAAAAAAAGGAGAGGTCTCTGCCACCTCATTCCCTCACGACACGACCTCAGGATTAAATGATAAATCTTTACCTTGTTTTTGATGCCCAAATGCAGGTTGGTGCCCCACCCCTCCCCGAACACACACACACACACACACAACACACACACACACACACACACACACACACACACACACACACACACACACAACACAAACACAAACACAAACACAAACACAACACAAACACACACACACACACACACAACACAACACAACACAACACACACAAACACACACACACAACACAACACAACACACACACACACACACAACACACACACACACACACACACACACACACACACACACACACACACACACATACACAAAGCCTGGAAAGTTATCAGCAGAACGTTTTGAAGAACGAACGGAATGAATCATATGAGCGGCTTTTCTACGACATACTATTATAAGAATAACAATTTCTTGTTGCAGAATCACGATACAATACAGTGAAAATACCACCCCCCCCCATCTTCCCCATCTCCCCACGCCCACCACTATCCCCATCCCCAACTGGCGACACTCTGGAGTGACCCTGACCTCTGGGCTTGTATGAATCTGGAGCAGGGTGGATGGGATGGTTGTCTCAGGTCAAAGCTCCAGCTGCGGCGTTTGTTTTGTGGATTGGGAGCGTGAGGTGTGTGTTTGTGCGGGTGAGAGAGAAAGAGAGAGAGAGAGGGAGAGAGAGAGAGAGAGGGAGAGAGAGAGAGAGTGCGTGCGTGCGTGCGTGTGTGTGTGAGAGAGAGAGAGAGAGAGAGAAAGAGACAGACACACACACACACAGGCAGGCAGACACACAGACAGAGAGACAGACAGAGGCAGACATAAAGAGAGAGAGAGACAGAGAGAGACAAAAGAGACAGACAGACAGACAGACAGACACAGCGAGACAGAGCGAGACAGAGACAGATAGACACAGAAAAACTGACAAAGACAGAGTGGGAGAAAAAAGAGAGACATAGAGAGAGAGAGATACAGACAGACAGAGAGACAGACAGAAAGACAGACAGACAGACAGACACAGAAAGAGAAAGAGAGAGAGACACAGACAGACAGAGAGAAAGAGAGAAGGAGAAAGAGAGAGAGAAAGAGAGATAGAGAGAGAGTGTTAGAGAGAGAGAGACAGACGTACACACACATAGGAAAAACACACAGACAGACAAACAGACAAACAAACAGACAGACAGAGACAAAGACAGAGAGAGACAGAGAGAGACAAAGAGAGACAGACAGACAGAGCAAGACAGAGAAAGACAGAGAGATAGACACACAAAAACAGATAGACATACAGAGACGGAGTGGGAGAAAGAAAGAGAGACATAGAGAGAGAGATACAGACAGACAGAGAAACAGAGAAGCAGAGAGATACAGAGAGAGAGAGAGAGAGAGACATAGAATGACGGACAGAGAGATAGAGAGACAGAGAGAGAGAGACAGAGAGAGAGAGACAGAGTGACAGAGAGAGAGAGACAGACAGACAGACAGAGAGAAAGAGGGAGAGAGAGAGAGAGAGAGAGAGAGAAAGACAGAGAGAGAGAAAGAGAGAGTTAGAGAGAAAGAGAGAGAGAAAGACAGAGACAGAGAGAGAGAGAGAGAGAGAGAGAGAGAAGTAGCTGATGAGCGGAAGTGTTGCTATGACAGTTGGTATCATGTGTTTAAACTGGACCTTTCTCTTCAGTTTGACTGGAAAATCAAACTGATTCTCTAGTCCTTGGGAAGTGGACGAAAACGAGCACGACCCACGTGCCTGTTGGTCCGCTCACGTTAAAGATACCACGGCAGTTGAAAGCCAAAAGCAGGATTTCCACCTGCTGCCCTGGTATGAAGCAATGAAAAAATAGGTTGACTTTCCAGGTCCCTCCCCTTGAAAGCCAATTAGCCTTCTTACCTTTCTAAAGTCTTGGTAAAAAAAGAAAGAAAAAAAAGAAAAAAAAAGGAAAGAAAAAAGAAACTTGGGTTGCGCTGAAAGCCAGTGACGTGCTCTCAAAGGGGAGAGCAGCCCGAGTTTCATATGATGAATCCACTGTGACGAAAGAAATGAATGTGAATATGAATAACTAATATGAATAAAATTAGCACTTTTCAAGGAAATATATGAACGGCACTTTTTCGTGGACTTCTGACAATATTTA
The DNA here is from genome assembly GCA_030674185.1 of Monoplex corrugatus. Classification (NCBI taxonomy): domain Eukaryota; kingdom Metazoa; phylum Mollusca; class Gastropoda; order Littorinimorpha; family Ranellidae; genus Monoplex; species Monoplex corrugatus. The sequence goes on along the minus strand of CM060307.1, from coordinate 34,640,858 downwards.
CTGTTGTCATTTTCGTGAAAATCCACCATTTCCTTGCTTTAAGTAAAGTTTTATTTCATCTAATGCTTCTTCGAGGTCGAAGTGGCCTTAAGAAGTAAAAAATCTGAGTTTTGTGTACTAATGTTTGTATGGGAGATTGTTTGAATACCTTGACCGTCTTGTCATTCGTTCGCAGTTCCTAAGAGCAGATATGTTATTAAAATATCTTGACTGTCTTGTCACTCATACGTAGTTCCTAACAGCAGATTTGTTAGAATATCTTGACTGTCTTGTCATTCATTCGTAATTTCTAACAGCAGATATGTGAAAACACCTTGACTGTCTTGTCATTCATTCGTAGTTTCTAACAGCAGATATGTGAAAACACATTGACTGTCTTGTCATTCATTCGTAGTTTCTAACAGCAGATATGTGAAAACACATTGACTGTCTTGTCATTCATTCGTAGTTTCTAACAGCAGATCTGTTAGAACACCTTGACTGTCTTGTCATTCATTCGTAGTTTCTAACAGCAGATTTGTTAGAATACCTTGACTGTCTTGTCATTCATTCGTAGTTCCTAACAGCAGATTTGTTAGAATGGCTTGATCGTCTTGTCACTCATCCGTAGTTCCTAACAGAAGATTTGTCAGAATGGCTTGATCGTCTTGTCACTCATCCGTGGTTCCTAACAGCAGATTTGTCAGAATGGCTTGATCGTCTTGTCGCTCATCCGTATTTCCTAACAGAAGATTTGTCAGAATGGCTTGATCGTCTTGTCACTCATTCCTAGTTCGTAACAGCAGATCTGTTAGAAACATTGACTGTCTTGTCATTCATTCGTAGTTTCTAACAGCAGATATGTGAAAACACATTGACTGTCTTGTCATTCATTCGTAGTTTCTAACAGCAGATATGTGAAAACACATTGACTGTCTTGTCATTCATTCGTAGTTTCTAACAGCAGATATGTGAAAACACCTTGACTGTCTTGTCATTCATTCGTAGTTTCTAACAGCAGATATGTGAAAACACCTTGATTGTCTTGTCATTCATTCGTAGTTTCTAACAGCAGATATGTGAAAACACATTGACTGTCTTGTCATTCATTCGTAGTTTCTAACAGCAGATTTGTTAGAACACCTTGACTGTCTTGTCATTCATTCGTAGTTCCTAACAGCAGATCTGTTAGAATGGCTTGACTGTCTTGTCATTCATTCGTAGTCCCGAACAGCAGATTTCTTAGAATGGCTTGACTGTGTCGTCATTCATTCGTAGTTCCTAACAGCAGGTTTTCAGTATACTGTATATATCCTTCTTCTCGGCTTTCTACTCGATCATGGGATTCCATGGAATGAAATGGGATAGACGAGGAGTGTGTAATATCCTTCAACCAGATTACACAGATGATATCTGGCTCGCACCCTGAAAACAAAAAAGCAAACGAAATACGTTTATGTTTATGTAGTTTTAGCCCAGATCTGACATATCACACTAATTTCTTTCTAGTGTGTTTTTCTTCTCATGTTTTCAGTGTGATAATGGGGTTACTGGCATCTGAATTCCAGAAATGTAGAGTGCATACCTTCCAGACAGATTATAAGGGTTACAGATTAGCGTGTAATGTGGAAACATTGTAAATGAACACAAACACATACACACGTACGCACGCACGTACACACGTACGCCGTACGCATGCACACGTACGCACGCACGCACCCACACACACACGCACACACACACACACACACTCTCTCTTTCTCACACACACACGTTCACACACACATACACATACACACATACACACATATACACACACATACACGCACATGCACACATACACGCACGCACATACATACACACACGCACACACAAACACTTACACACACACTCACACACACACATACACACATGTACACACACGCACACACACGCACACACTCCCGCACACAACACACACACATCAACCAACACACACAACACTCACACAACTCACAACACAACAAACACTCACACACATACACACACATACCACACACTACTCACACACTACTACACACACAACACACCACACTACTCACACACTACACACACACACACACACACACACACACACACACACACACGCGCGCATACACATGCTGACCCAGCCATTCTAACAAACCACCTTTAAAATGTAAAAAAAAAAAAAAAAAATCACAGATTTTGTACTTCCCAAGGTCATTTGCAAAAACTTGCCTTGAAATATTACTTGACCCGCATCGAGAACAACAGAGCAAACAGACTAAATATTTTCATAAGTTCCCGCGAAATAGCTATTCACACATTTTTCTTAAGGAAGTGCTCATTTCAGACTTATATGTGTGATGAGTCCGTCGTCAGCAAAAATGAGATACATGCCAGTCCGTTGTTATTTAATAATATAATAATATACAATATTTTATATAGCGCAAAATCTTGATAAAATCAAATCTAAGCGCTAAAACAGACACACACGCACGCACGCACATACACGCACGCACGCACGCAGCACACCACACACACACACACACACACGCACACCACCGCGACGCACACGCACACGCACACGCACACGGCTATAAATGGGGAGAAAGAATAAAAGCAATGGAAAATTATAGAGAGCATATTATATACAATTATATATTACAATGTGATTCCCCTCCGAGTGGAGATAGGCTGCAGAGGGGATTGAGTGAGGTCAGGATTTTATGCAGAGGAGAAAAGGTGAGTTTTGAGAGCGGACTTGAAGGAGACAAAAGTAGGTTGCTGACGGACTGAGAGAGGAAGTTTGTTCCAGGAAAGTGGACCAGAAACAGAGAAGGCTCGTGGACCATAGGTATTGAGCTTAGTGCGTGGAAAGCGAAAAGTCAGAGGATCGGAGGCAGAGCGGAGGGTACGTGAGGGAACATAGATCTCAAGTAGGCTTGACAGGTAATCGGGGGCTGCGTTATTGAGGCTTTTGTAGCACATGGTGTCTAGTTTGTACTGTATGCGCTTTGATACAGGGAGCCAGTGAAGTTGTGCCAGGAGAGGAGATATGTGGTCAGCTTTTTTTCTTTTTGAGTACAAGGCGTGCAGCATTGTTTTGAATGCGCTGCAGGATGTGAATGGTGGAGGCAGGAAGACCAGACAGGAGTGAATTGCAATAGTCAATGCGAGACATTGTGAAGGAGAGAACGATTTTGCAGTTGTTTCGACAGAGAGATACTTCCTGATCAGCTTATACGATGGAGGTGATAGTAGCAAGATCTGGCAGTTTGAGAAACAAAGTTGTTCATGGAGAGGGTAGAGTCAATGCAGAACCAAGGTTTTTAGCTGAATCAGAAATTGGGACTGATGTGTTACATAATGGGAGAGAAAGAGGAGTGCTGCTGAGAAAGTTTCTGACGTGCCAATTAGGATAGCTTCTATCTTGTCATCATTAAGCTGAAGTTTGTTGAACGTCATCCAGTTCTTAATGTCCGAGTAACACTCAGTGGTGCGAGTAAAGAGGCGCTGTATATTGTCTGGTGTGTCACTGTCTAGATGTTGGGTGTCATCAGCATAGAAGTGGTGTTTTATAGAGTGGGAGTTGATGATGGTGGACAGGGGGGAGGTGTAAAGAGTGAAAAGAACAGGGCCAAGGACAATCCTTGTGGAACACCACAGGTCAGGTATGCAGGTTGAGAGTAAGTGCCATTAATGAGAACAGTTTGTTTTCTGTTTGATAGATATGAAGTGAACCAGGAGAGAGCAATGTCAGAGATGCCAAAAGTATGATGACGTCTAGAAAGGAGAATACCATGGTCAATGGTATCGAAGGCTGCAGACAGATCAAGGAGTGTGAGGAGACAGACTTTGCCAGTATCATTGCAAGGAGGAGATTGTTGAGAATGTGTAGCAGGGCAGTTTCAGTGCTATGGCACTGGTGGTAGGCTGACTGGAAAGGATTGAGGCGATTGTTGGCAGACATGTGAGAGTACAGCTGGTTGAGGACAACTTTTTCGATGAGTTTTGACAAGAAAGAGAGATTAGAGATAGGCCGGTAATTTTTCAGTTCATTTGGGTCTAAATTGTATTTCTTGAGGAGAGGGTGAACAATAGCAGACTTGAAAGAATCTGGGACAGTTCCAGTTTGAAGAGAAGTGTTGATGATGTCAGTGATGAATGGGAGGAGAGTAGGGAGACAGTCAGAGTAGAGAGAACCTGGAAGAGGATCCAGTTCGCAGGTTTTGAACGACATGGATCTGATTGTGTTGAGAATTTCTTCTTGTGAGACTGGGGTAAAAGTAGTAAGAGGTGTGCCAGAGAAGGAAGGGTCAGGTGGGCATGGTTACAGGGTGTCCTGTCAAGCCTGTCACGAAGAGTTTGTATTTTGGTGGTGAAATACTTGGAGAATACAGATGGGAGTTCTTCATTTGTGTGTTTTGTTGGGAGAGGTAAATCTTTTCGTGTGCCAAGGAGATGATTCATGGTTGTAAAGAGTTCTTTTGAAGAAGAGGCATTCAGGATTTTGGTTTGGAAATAGCTTGTTTTTGCAGATGCAATGAGGGTGGATACTTTTGTTTTAGAGGCTTGGAAAAGTTGACTGTGTACAGTGAGTTTGGATTTGCGCCAGCGGCGCTCTGCTCTGCGGCGGGCACGTTTTGCACAGGCAATCTCATGAGTGAGCCAGGGGGTAGGGGGGCGGTCAGGTAAAAGACGGGTTGTGGCTGGAGCATGAGTGTCCAGAAGATGGTGGAGAGTAGTATAGAATTCATCGGCAAGGTTATGTGACTTTTCAGAAAGGAGGCGGGAGGCATCAGATGAAAATGTGGAGAGGTCAATAGATTTGAGATTGCGTCGAGTCACTGTGCGCGTGGTACGGGAAGGAGGAGAAATGTCAAGAGAACAGAGAATTGCAGAGTGGTCAGATGGAAGGGCTGAAGTTAGACGAGTAGAAAGAACTAGGCAGTTGTCAGTAGCTGAATTGTGGTGATCACGAGAAATGATCCAGTCAAGAATGTGACCTTTTTATGGGTTGGTTCAGAAATATGTTGTGTCATATTGTGATTGGACAGAGAGTTGATGATATGTCTTGTGTCATAACGGTGAGTGTTGTCGTAGTGGACATTGATGTCACCTAGAATGATGAGATTTCCAGGTAAGAGGCAGTAGTAATCAAGAAGTTGATCAAAGTCAGAGAGAAACATGGATGTGGTGAGCTTGTTGGCAGAGCTAGGTGGAGGTCGATAGACACAGGAGAAGGTGATGGGGTGAGGGGTGGATTGGAAGGATACTTCAACGTGCTCGAAAGAAGGATGGGAGAAAGGCAGAGACTGCGAGAAAGATAGGCGGGAATGGAAGTGAGTCGTTGTAGAGGATGGCGATACCACCACCTCGGGATGAGCGATGGAAAGAAGCAAGCCTGTAACCACTCGGAGTGAGACTCGCATGTATAGGTTCATGACCAAGGGGGTTAAGCCATGGTTCTGTGATAAAAACAATGTCAACATGCTCATCTGCAATAAAGTCAGCAATGACATCGGCTTTGCCATCTGCAATGTTGACTGAGCGTTAAAAAGGCATAGTTTTAGTTTATCACATGGCGGTGGCCGAGACGGAGGCGAAGGTAGCACCGACGGGACAGAGGATGAAGGCGACACCAGCGGGGCAGAAGACGAAGGCAGCAACGACGGGACAGAAGACGAAGGCGGCACACGCAGGACAGAAGACGAAGGCGGCACCAGCGGGACGGAAGACAAAGGCGGCACCTAGCGGGACAGAAGACGAGGGCAGCGCCGGCGGGACAGAAGACGAAAGCAGCACCGGCGGGACAGAAGGCGAAGGCGGCACAGGCAGGACAGAAGGCGAAGGCGAAGACGGCAGAGGAGAGACGAAGTTTGCAGCGGTAAGGTCGAATGCAGGGCAGTGGAGGAGACGAAGAAGCAGAAGACGAAAAGTGGTGTCTGACTGGCACAGCAGGAGGCAGGTTGTGCCAAAGTCGGTGGAGACGTCCACCACGACAGGATCGCGCAGTGCGGGGCTTAGATCAGCAAGCCCTTTTGTATACATGTTGTAGAGAACAGGGGAAAGTCTTGATCCTTGAGGGAGTCCCATAGAGAGTTTTTGTGGTGCTGAGCACCTGTTTCCAAGTCGCTGGACTACTGTTCGTTCTTGGAGTGTAGCAACAATCCATCACCTTCACTTTCATCATCATCATCAGGTGCCTTGCCACATGGCGTTGGCGATTATAGACTTCTATCTGTCTCTATCTCTTGTTGCCTCAAGCATCTCTTCCACCCTCCTTGTTCCAGCCACTCTGCAAGTCCGTCTAGTATCTTCTCCCTGGGTCTACCCGGTGCTCTCTTTCCCTCCAGCTTTCCCGTTGTGACCAGGTGCTCCAATTCCCCTTTCCTCATAAAATGGCCTATAAATGTTGTCTGTCTTTTCCTAATCTTCCTTATGAAAGATCAACTTGTGTCTGCTTCCATCAAGACTATCTCATTTGTTTCTTTGCTGTCCATGGAACTCTCAACATTCTTTTTAGAAACCACATCTCGGCTGCCTCAATCTTGTTCTGGCTTTGCTTGTTGACTGTCCACGCCTCTCAACCGCACAACAGTATTGGTTCTATATAACATTCAAGAACTCTCTTCCTGATGTTAATCGATAGGCATTTGTTGGTAAGAATGCTTTTCATCTTCTTGAATGCTGTTTTGGCTCGGCCGATTCCGCTGGCTATTTCTGATGTGCATCTGCCGTCTGGTGAAATGATCGTTCCCAGGTAATTAAACTTATCAACCTGTCTCAGACCTTCACTTTGAAACATCCTAATTAGAATGAATGCACACTTGTTGTTACATTGTCACATCTTTATATGTAGCTTTGGTTTCCCTCTCATATAGCACACTTAAACAATTGACACATAGGAGTCAACATTTTAGTGTATTTTTTTTCTAATTTCTGTAATATTGTATATGCTATGATTCATGTGTGTTTTCTGCTATACTTATAGGAGTAGGGTAGCAAGGACTAGCTGTAAGGCAGGTCCTGTGAGGCCTAATGCTATTATCATTTAGTAATCGAATGTTTTGCAGTGTAAAGTTTGACATTATATCTTAGTGTGTCGTGCTTCTCCACCATTCTGATGCAGAATTAAGTGACCTGTAAGTGATGACTTGGTGACGATTGTACGGATGAATGATATGAATGAATGAATGAATGAATGAATGAATGAATGAATGAATGAATGAATGAATGAATGAATGAATGAACGAACGATCTGTGTTTATCTGAACACACAAAAAAACCCTTTGGGTCTGGTAAAATTCGATATAAATTCATCCAGAAACGAGATCGTGTTTGTCCACGTTCAACATCACTTCTTTCAAACCAAGAGACAAGAGGCACTGTTGTTGCAGGCTTGGCAACTTTCTTTCGTGTCATTCAAATCTTTCTCTACTCGTAAGTAAATCTTTTCTATTCTAGGGGCGTGTGTGTGGGGAAAGAGGAAAGGAACAGAGACAAAAGTAGGCAGTCAGCTTAGGAAAACAAAATAGACAGACATACAGAGAGAGAGAGACAGACAGACAGACAGACAGACAGACAGAGAGACAGAGACAGACAGACAGAGAGAGAAGACACAGACAGACGGGACAGAGTTAGATAGATAGAGAGAGCGGTAGAGAAAGAAAGAAAGAGAGAGAGACAGAGACAGAGAGAGAGAGAGACACACACACACAGAGATAGAGAGAGAGAGAGAAAGAAATAGAGAGACAGAGAGAGAAAGACGGGACAGACAGACAGACAGAGAGACAGAGAGGCAGAGACAGAAACAGAGAGAGAGACAGACAGATACGGAGAGAGAGAGAGAAAGACAGATAGGGAGAGAGAGGGGAGAGAGAGACACAGAGAAGAGAGAGAGAGGAGAGAGAGAGAGACAGAGAGAGAATTATGTAGTCAGCTTCGTAAAAAAAAAAATGGAGAGACAGATAGAAGACATCGACCCAACCCTGGCCTTAACAGTTTTTCTCTCTCTCTCTCTCTCTCTCTCTCTCTCTCTCTCTCTCTTCTCTGTCTCTGTCTCTGTCTCTCTCTCTCTCTCTCTCTCTCTCTCTGACTGTCTGTCTGTCTGTCTCTCTCTCTCTCTGTCTCTCTCGCTCCCTCTCTTTATATTGTAATACACCACTAGCGACTAAACCTTCTCACCAAGCTTAATTACAAGGTAGCGCTTTCTTACCACACCCACCACACCCTCCTCTCCACTCCTAAAAAAAACCTTAGCTGGGAAATCTTTCTGGCAATTGCGAGAGGAAAACACCCCAGGGCCGCAAGAGTCTTTTTTTTTTATTTTACCTGGACTCCATCCGCCCGCTGTTTTAGCCCAACCACATAGCTTTTCACTTTTAAAGAGATTGGCCTCTCTCTCTCTTTCCCCTCCTCTCTCTCTCTCTCTCTCTCTCTCTCTCTCTCTCTCTCTCTCTCTCTCTCTCTCTCTCTCTCTCTCTCTCTCTCTCTCCTCCCTGGGGTTCACCCTCTCGAACTTGATACGTCAGTACAACAACACTTTTGATGTTGAACGGGGTCGCGCCATGAGAAAAGGTTCAGTCTCAGTCCTCTCTCTCTCTCTCTCCCTCTCAACCTGTTAAAATGGTTTCACAAAACAGGTCTTTACGCCGCTAAGCGTGGGAGAAAAAAGACAACAGAGACAGGGAGGGTGGGTGGGTGGGTGGGTATTGGTGATGGTGGTGGTGATGGTGGTGGTGGTGGTGGTGGTAAGGGAGAAGGTGCGGGGTGTGGTGCTGGTAAGGTTAACGTGCTACTAGCAATGAAGATGCCCTACCTGTAAAAAAAAAAATAAAAAATAAAAATAAAAAAAAAAAGGTCTCCCAATTCTGTTCGCCTTAATTAACACATCAGGTTCCTCTGGTCCCTCCTTTAGTTTGACGCGTGAGACGGGTAGGAATGGGGAAGCCAGCCGACCATGACTCTTGATGATGTTGTTTGAAGACTTGCTTGGTGGCGGGGTGGTGGTTAAGAAGGAGGAGGATTTCTTTTTCTGTAGGACTTTGGATAAATAAATATCCCCCTACGTTTGACTAATTTTGTTGGAAATAAATCTCCCCAACGGTTTGAAAATAAATCTTCCCCAACGGTTACCTGATTTTGTTGGACATAAATCTCCCCAATGGTTAACGATTTATAAATAAATCCAATGGTAATATTTTACTAGAAATAAATCTCCCCAATGGTTAACTGATTTTACTAGAAATAAATCTCCCCAATGGTTAATTGACTTTACTAGAAATAAATCTCCCAATGGTTAACTGATTTTACTAGAAATAAATCTCCCCAATGGTTAACTGACTTTACTAGAAATAATCTCGCCAATGTTAATGATTTTACTAGAATAAATCTCCCAACGGTAAATGATTTTATTGAAATAAATCTCCCCGACTGTAATGATTTTATTGGGAATAAATCTCTCCTAACGTTTAACTGATTTTATCGGAGATAAATCTCCCCAATGGTAACTGATTTTACGGAAATAGATCTCCCCAACAGTTAACTGATTTTATTGGAAATACACTTCCCTCAATGGTTAACTGATTTTATTGGAAATGAATTTCCCTCAATGGTTGACTGATTTTATTGGAACTAAATCTCCCCAACTGTTAATGGTTTTATTGGCAATAATTATCTCCTAACGTTTAACTGATTTTATTGGAGATAAATCTCCCCAACGTTTAACTGATTTTATTGGAAATAAATCTCCCCAACAGTTAACTGATCCTATTGGATTTGAACTATAAATGAACGTAACAGATGGAACAATGACTTTATTTCAAGTTATTTTCAAGTTACCTCTCTCTTTCAGTTGTATGTGTTTCACTGCTATTCTGTATATTTCATTTGTTTATTTTGCTTTGTTATGTTCTGTTTTTGTTTCAAACATGTTGCCATTCTTGGGTATTGTTTTTTTTTGTACATCTATTCGATGCCAATGCTTAGATCTTGGATGCATCCAGGAGATTTTGTAAACATTGTTCAGTTGGAAGAATGTATTTGTGACTGAGAGAATTGTGCTGGGAGCATAGTAAAAACAGAAGTTTGCCATTTGAGTTCTCATGACCGATACCATGCTGACCAATAATGTCAGTCCATGCTGTATGATTTGAACCGATTCTCACATTGAAATCCCCAGGATGATCACCTGCAGGTACGCTGCGTACAACTTCATCAAGCTGTTGGTAGAAGGCTTCTTTGTTTTAATCTTGATTTGTCATGGTGGAGGCATAGACACTTAACAAAGTAGCATATGCATTGTCATGTCCGATAAGGGGAGCGTCATAGTCATGATTCTGTCATTGATGCCCTGGGGCTGTGACTCAAGTGGGAGACGAGAGGGGTCCTTACTGCGAAGCCAACACCTGCCTTCCTTTCAGCTTTGCGATCTGACCGGTATATAGCATATCAGATTCAACCTCGCTTGATTGACCCTTGTCTAAAAATCTTGTCTTGGCTACATAATGATCGTAATGACATTGTATCTGAGATGCTCCCCTCTACATCATCCCCCTTTCGCTATCTACCTGCCAACCAGCCAATCATCAACTGTGTAACTACGTTGTCAACAATTTTCATTTCCAGAATATCGTACTGGATCATCGCTGCTACCACTGAAGTCTCAGTTTCAGTTTATCAAGATAGCGTCTAAATGCTTGGAATGAATTCCATAATTATGCTCTGAGTCCTCATATGCTATGTGATAGAGATGATCGAAAATGACCATGGCACACACCTTAAGCCTGTGCATTGGAGCTATGCATTGGCAAGGTGCTGGTGTCATATCTAGCGTATAGACTTCTTGTGTGTCCTTGAATCATACTCTCACTAAAGCAACTTGGGCTATACTGTAGTGAAATGCGAATCTCCATTATCTCCATCCGTCATGTTAAAAACCAAACCTCACAGTGTGGACTTTACACTTTTATTTGCGTCTTTGAGGTGAAAGGAAAAGCCTTGGCAGATTCTTCTTATAACTCATGATGAATGACGCTGATAAGAGGTGAAGCAAACGATAACGCTTGAAATATGGATGAATAGTTCGTAGTATGTTTTGCTATTTGCTATCTGAATGAAATGCCCAAACGACATACATCACGAGCTGCTGTCTCTGATTACACACTGGGGTGGTTAGCCGCGTCCTATGCACCAAAACAACGGAAAATGAAAAAGTCATTCATCCTGGCTTAGTGGTAAGTGTAAAGGAATACTGCGGGATGGACATAGGTTCAAGCCCCTCAGCAATCTAAAAAGATATTGAGGGACTTTTTCAGCTATGAACGAAGCCCAGGAGTTGAACGTGTGATAAGCCCAACGGGAAAAATGGGACTAAGCTTACACAATTGAGTCTCGTCCATTTCACAGATTTGTCATAGTTGTTTGGAATGATGGGGATTCGAACCTTAGCCTCTCAGTCACTAGTCTGTTGAACTTACCACTTCGCTTTGTTGACTGGTGCGAAACAGGAAATCGTTCCAGAGAGGTACCACCGAGTCAAACTTGTTCACAAGTGATTTACATGACTCGACCATCCCTTTCACTCAAAGAGCTCATCCTGTGCCATTAGTATAGTCATTATATGATGTCGTGATGGTCTTGAGTTTCATACAGAATTGAGCGAACGGCATGTTTTGGGGACATAGAGTCTAAAACCACACAGGGTTTAAAACTTCAATATGCATAGATGTTTAGACCAAACAGTTTTGATGGTTCCAAATTGGTTGGTTTAATAAACAAAAAATATCAAGATTTTGCGCTATATAAATATTGTAATTATTATTATTATTATAACAATAATGTAGGCCTCCGTCAGTCGGTGTCGACCATGGATGATGCACCCTAGTGTCGTGTCGAGTCGAGTTGACGTCTCTGGAGCAGCGTCGGCTGTGGCTGGTAAGGCTGATGTGGGAAAAGCAGTCTCTGCGACACTGGATGCAATATGAATGCCGGCCATGGGATTGCCTTCACAGGAGTTTGCTTTCAGCCTGACTCTTTTCCTTAGCTAAGGTCTGGATCTTCTTTTCCCCCCCCAACCTGTTTGTGGAACACACTGCGTCATCTGCTGCGGTCGGCTGTTGTGTCTCTAAAACTAATATTATATGCAAACGACTTATCTCTCACTGTTTTTTCTTTTGATTTAGCATTACACAATAATTCAAGATTCAGATAACAAACTTCAGTTCTGTTCTTTTAATATGTCACATATCACAGAAAGTCACGCAGTTGTAATCCAGAGTGGAAATCTACAGCATCATAATTATCATCCTGATCCAGAAAAAAAACTCGAAAGAAGAAAACAAACGCGTATTTAATACAACCAGACAAGACAGGCGCAAATTTTCGGCCAACTGTTCTTTGTTCAGTGTAAGATTACAAACAAACACCAGATACAAAAATCATGAGAAAAAGACTGAAACTTCCCTGCTGCTGTGTCCAGTGTGAGAAAAGTTTATTCCTTTTCTCACACTGGACACAGCAGCAGGGAAGTTTAAGTTTTTCTCATAATTTTTGTATCTGGTGTTTGTTTGTTTGTAATATACGTGTTACGTATTCTTCTTTCGTGTTTTTTTCTTGTTCCTGTCTGCTTGAACGTGGGCAGTCACACTTGTTTTGGATATCATTCTGATCGTCATGCACCGCTAGAGCATTCGGGCAGGCGACGAAGGGTGTGTGTGTGTGGTGTGTGTGTGTGTGTGTGTGTGTGTGTGTGTGTGTGTGTGTGTGTGTGTGTGTGTGTGTGTGTGTGTGTGTGTGGTGTGTGTGTTGTTTGTTCTGTGTGTGTTTGTTTATTTGTTTGGATTTGTTTGATTGATGGTTTGTTTGATTTGTATTCGCCGACTCGCTGGTTCTTTTAACAGAGCCGTGGCCCTTAAGATCTGATATCTCAAGTTCAGTGGCAGTACCCAACATTAACAACTGGCCTGTTCGATGCCTATGTTAATGTTGCCGTAGTTCTGGTTGTGTCAGTTTTATGCTTCACATTTCCCTATCATTCCCATCCCAACCCCTCCCATGTCAAGAAGATTGATAATGCA
>CM060307.1:34610297-34622797 GCA_030674185.1 Monoplex corrugatus | reverse complement strand
TATAATCGAAGAGGTTATTAAAGCACACTTGATTTTTCTTATTTGAATGTTTATAAGAGTTCCAAGTTTCTCAGATAAATATATACACTTTATTTCTCCCAAACTGTGCAGCCGATGTACCACTGCACAGTCTGCTTATTCTGTCTTTCCTCAGTATTCATGCAGGGTGTTTACACGTTTATATAAGCCACCAGGCACTGATATGGCTTACAGGATTTTAACGTGCCTATCTGATGCCTAACAGAAGAAGAGTGGCAGAATGATTCAGACTGCATCTGCCAATAACTTAACTCGAGGTTCCAGGGTTCGTTTCCTGTTAAAGCCTCGACTTTTCTCCTCAGTTTGACCAGAAAATCGAACTGAACGTCTAGTCCTTCAGAAAGGGAAGAAAAAAGAGTTGGACCTGTGTGCCTTCTGGCCTGCACACGCTAAAGATCCCACAACATTTGAAAATTGTGAAGGGCAGGGCATTCGCCTGGCTGCCCTGGTATAAAACATTGGAGAGACAGGTTGATTTCCCAGGTCCTTCCCTTTGAAGACCAAATAGCCTTCTTTCCTCTCTGAAGTCTTGGTCGAAAAAATGTGGTGCTGCACTGCGGTGACGCGCTCTCAAAGGGGAGAGCAGTCCGACTTTCACATGGTAAATAAATAAAAAAAAAAGACTAACTGTGCCTATGAATACGAATATGGATATGAATATGAAATATAATATGAATACGTATATATGAATATGAATATGAGTATGAGTATGATAACGAATATGAATATGAATATGAATATGATTATGAATACGAATATGAATATGAATGTAAATATGAATGTGAATGTGAATGTGAATGTGAGTATGAATATGAATATGAATAGAATATGAATATGAATATGAATTTGAATATGAACGATGTTTTGCGTGTGTTTACGCACTAAAGAGATTCAGGCACTGGCCGGGCATGCACGTATACTGACTTGAGAGATTGGAAAACTCGTCATCCATTACCTTCATGTGTGAGATCCCAGGCATAATCGAACCAGCTCTCCTGATTGGGCTGACAACTTAACCATTGGACCACTGAGCCCATCAATTTAGATAGACAGACAGATAGATAGATAGATAGATAGATAGATAGAATAGATAAAAGACAGCACAGACAGATAGATAGACTGACAGATAGACATACAGATAGACAGACAGACAAATAGATAGATAGACAGCATAGATAGATAGATGGATAGATAGATAGACAGACAGACAGACAGCATAGATAGATAGATGGATAGATAGATAGATAGATAGATAGATAGATAGGTAGATAGATAGATAGATATAGATAGATAGATAGATATATCTCGTAGATAGATATATAGATAGATCTCGTAGATAGATAGATAGATAGATAGATAGATAGATAGATAGATAGATAGATAGATAGATAGATAGAGAGAGATAGAGAGAGAGATAGATGGATAGATAGGCAGATAGGTAGATAGGTAGGTAGGTACATACATACATACATACATACATACATACATACATACATACATACATACATACATACATAACATACATACATACATACATACACACACACATACACACAGACACACAGACACACGAAATAAATCTTTTCAATTTCCTTTTCAGCTTCTCAAGATAACGCCTCAACGTTTGGAACAAGTTCCATATGCAATTAATCACTGGTGCCATTTGATGGAGAAGATCTAAACTGACACATAAGCCCTCGTTAGAAAGGTCTTGATGTCGTACATAACGTGTCGGATATGTATTCTGTAAATAATTATTTGTATCAGTTTTTTTTCGGGATATATTCGAATATTTAACATTTATACAGTATCATTGTGATTGCTGACAGTAGAACAGAAATTGATTCATAATGATCTGTTGAGTATTTCTTCTGACATGCTGGGAAAGTGATATGCTCCGGCAGCCGTTTTTTCTTTTTTCAGTATGTTCAAGAGTGTAGCTCTAGGACCAATTTGCGTAAGACTACATTGAAAACAGTGTATTCAAGAGTGTAGCTCCTATTTGCGTAAGGCTACAGTTAAGAAGGTAGGCTCTTAGAGAGCCGATTCTGTTCTTCACATCTTCATTTCAATCAAAGTTTATAGCCCAGCAGATCGCAAAAGCTATCTCAGAACTCTTAAACAAGACAACAAGGAGCACCTGAGGGTGCTGAATGGGACCCAGATCACCAATGCCTCACCACTCTCCAGACAATCACCTCCGAAGTTCCCGACACCACGTGATAACCGTTTCATCAAGCAAAGGGGGCCTGTCCATGGTTCAAAAGATACCGTTAACCCTTTGTCACCCTCCCCTATCCGCCGCCACCCAGCTTTGTTTTCCATGACAAGCAAAGCAAAAACTTAACCCTTTGACTCCCTCACCCTATCCAATAGCTTCCAGCAGGAACCTGATGGATAGGGTGAGGGGGATGCTGGTGGACAGGATGAGGGCGTCAAAGGGTTAAGTTTAGCTGGTGGATAGGGTGAGGGAGCCAAAAGGTTAAGTTTTTGCAGCTGGCGGAGTGGGTGCAGGAGTGAAATGATTAACGGAATACAGAGTTTGCAAAAACATGGGATTACACTCCACTCACACTCATGACCAATCATGTTTACCTGTATGTGTTGTTGTGCATCTGTTTTCACCATAGCCTACAGAGTAAAGGCATAACTAGACTACCTTGTTTGTTTTTGATGCTTCTTATGCTTTCTTCCGCCCTTCTCCTTTTATTGTAATATTATATTTCATTTTTTTATTTTTTGTTTTATTCTTTTATCTATTTTATTTCATTCTATTTTACTTTTAATTTATTTTATTTTATTTTGTTTCTTGATATTTTAGGTCATTTTATGTCATTTCATTTCACTTTATTTTATTTCATACTCTCAATTTTATTATACTTTATTTTATTTTATATTATTTATTTCATTTTATTTTATACTATTTTATACTGTTTTATTTTATTTTATTTTATTTTATTTCATTTTGTTTTATTTTATTTTATTTTATTTTATTTTATTTTATTTTATTTTATTTTATTTTATTTTATTTTATTTTACTTTATCTGATTTGATTTTATTCTATTTTTTTATATGTTTATGTTGTATGTGTAGTGTTGCAAGAAGTAGCTGTAAAACAGGTCCAGTGGAGCATTATGCCACTCTCCTAGAGTAATAAAATGTTTTGAAGTTTGAAGTTTGACAGAGAAAGTCGATTGCAATAAATCACTTTACTAATTCTGATAGAGCTGCAAGGTGTTCAGAGTGTGTTATTTACAGGTGCTCTATATTAGCACACACACAAAATTACTGAGACACAGGAAGAAAAGGATGACCTTAAAAATTAAAAATAAAAAATTTATTTACTCGAGAAGCTGTGTGTGTCCTCTCTCTCTCTCTCTCTCTCTCTCTCTCTCTCTCTCTCTCTCTCTCTCTCTCTCTCTCTCTCTCTCTCTTTCTCTCTCTCTCTCTCTCTTTCTCTCTCTCTCTCTCTCTCTCTCTCTATATATATATATATCGATATATATATATATATGTAAATATAGATATCTATATATATCTTTATATATACACACATATATATATACGTATGTGTATGTGTGTGTGTGTGTGCGCGCGCGCGCGTGTGCACGCGCGTGAGTGTGTGTGTACGTGCGTATGAGTGTATGTGCTTGTGTGTATGAGTGTAGTATGTGTCTGTCGTGTTTGTGTCAGTGTGTCTGTGAAAAGTATGTCAGCTCTGTGTGTGTGTGTGAGTGTGTGTGTGTGTGTGTGTGTGTGTGTGTGTGTGTGTGTGTGTGTGTGTGTGTGTTTGTGTGTGGTATGTTTGTGTGTGTCTGTATATGAGTGGATGTGTGTGTGTGTGCATGCGTATGTGCGTGTGTGCGTGTGTGTATATGAGTGTAGTGTCTGTCTGTCCTGTCAATGTCTATGTGTCTGTGAACAATATGTCAGCATATATTTGTAAGTTGTTTGTGGTTGGATTTTTGCCACATTTGGATCTGATGTCCAGGTATTTGAGGAAGGGAAGGGGGACATGATTCCATTAGTTTTAAATGAGTATGACCACATTTAGTCACTATTCCTAAAATGAAAGAAAAAAAACGTATCGTCAAGAATTGCGTGGAGAGGGTACGGACATATTTCAATATAAATCATGTTTGTATTGGTCATTCAGTGCATGAGTGTCTTCATGAATTTTGGATGTAATCGGATATGGGCAATATTCTGAGTCACTGCTAACCCTTCCCCCTCTCCCTGAAGGATAATAAAATGCAATAAGAAATAATGCCCAGAAGAATATTGTTACAGTATGTACAATAAAAATTCCATTTTCAACCTCATATATACATGGCCCAATTTTAAGATCATAAATTCAAATGAAGAAAAACCACCAACAATATTATAGTCGTTTATCGACGGATCTGTACTGAACGTAATACAGAAGAACAATAAATGAAAACGAGCAGAGTTTCTGAATGGATAAGAACCCAGTTTTCTGTTCATGATTATCCAGGAAAGGAATTTGTTTGATCCACCAAAAGGGGCATAATTTGAATGGTTAGATTATCATGTTTATTATTTCCTCTTTTATTAAAAAAAAAGTGAGAGAGAGAGAAAGAGAAACTGAAACTGAAAACTGAAACTGAAACTGTTTATTGTCATTACCCGAAAAGGTCTTTTGACAAGGGGGATAACAATTTTCCAGTAGTGCGACACATAATCCACTCTTTGTATGTGCGCAAATTCTTCACACATAATCAAAAAAAATATCGAACATCCATTCCTTGAACAGTCGAACATATTCAAATCATATATAATGAACAATCATCCATTTTACCACTACTACATAATACAAAGAAAACAACAACAACAAATATCAAAACAGTGTTCCCACATTCAGGCCAATAATTTGTCTAGGTTTAGACAAACCAAAATCTTTTTCACACACCCACACCCACACACACTCACACGCATCCATATACGCTCACACGCGGGCGCGCGCTCGTGCGCACACACACACACATCAAAACTGTAATATGATGAAACATCTGGGCTAGACCACCCAAACCTTACATTTAGTGATAATAATATAATCTTCACATAACTGCCCCCAAATACTCTGTTAACAAGGGACATCACTATGCCTTTTATTTATTTGTTTTTTGGTTTGTTTGTTTTTTTGTTTTTGTTAACATGTATAGTAGACCCTTAAGTGTCTATATACCCTTTCAATATCCACTTCTAACATATTCTACAAATATACCATTATTTTCATATTATTAGCTACTCTTAAATTATCGGCAAACAAAGCAAAATAAAGCAAATGAAAACAGCTCTTTACAAAACAGTCTATAATAAAGCGGTTTCTTTTGGAGTTAACGTGATATAGCCCACATCAGTCAAAAGAGATTAAATTAATCCCAGTATGATATTGTCTAGCACTATTGTCGGGCTTGTAAGTGTTTATGTCTTATTTTTTGTGCTTCCGCAATATATAGTGCCACTGATTTGATTATGACTTCGTCATCAGATGACAAAATAGATACAACATCTTGTCTTTTGGCCATGTCGGATTCAAAAACTTTGCATTTTCCACGTATTGTGTCAAAAATTTGGCATTGGAATAAAAAGTGTTTTTCATTATCGACATTGTTTCCACATAAGGGGCAAGGATATACTGTGGACGTCCCAGGTTGAAACCAATTTTTATTTGCATTGAAACCAAGTGTTCTTAATCTAAATCTTGCGTAATTAGTTCTTTGCCATTTATCCGTAACAACACTGAGATATTTTTCGGTTTGAAAAACATCTTTAAATGAGAAGAACCAACTATATTTTTCTTTGTTTTCCATATCTGAGTGCCAATTTTGTTTAAACGAACAAATAAGCCTGTCTTTAAATTCATTAATAAACTGACACTCATTTCCTACTCCCTGGGACAACCACACGATTCCAAACCCAAGTTCTGATAAAGCCTTTTTTACCTGATAGGCCCAGTTCTGTTTTCCTATTTCCATTTGAGTAACCATCATTTCATATGCCTGTTTACATAACCGAGATTGTGGAAGCCTTAACAATTTCAACCAGTATTTAATACTCTTCACAAAGGTTCTAATGTATAAAGGATATCTTCCAGTTTCTCCATATAAAACAGTATTAGAAGAGTGAATTGGTACAGCCAAAAAACGTTTTATAGCATATGTATGCACTTTTTCCATATGTGGATTTACAGTAAGACCCCATACTTCAGCTGCATATGTAAGTAAAGGTTCTATCTGTGTATCAAACATTTTCCAATTTAAATTACAATCAATAGAATTGAGCTTCCGTAAGGATTTTAGAATTTCAATAACACCTTTTTTCCCTTTATTACAAGATTCTTCCCATGCATAATTTAAACTTAATTTTGTCGAAAATATTATTCCTAAGTATTTATAAGAATTAACAACTTTAACCTCGTTAATTCCATAGAACCATTTTTCGTGTTTTGATAAATGTCCACCCTTCCTGAAAATCATAATATTAGTTTTATCCATGTTAACTGTTAAAGCTAGTCGATCCGATTCTTCCTTTAAGACATTTAACTGGTTTTGTAAGCCTTTGACTGTACCAGAGAGAAGAATAACATCGTCTGCAAACAGCAATAGGAATATCTCAATAACCCCAGGGATAATTTGAATGCCATGCCTGCCTTTTCTTGACAGTTCCACTGCTAATTCATTAATGAAAAATGAAAACAATTGAGGACTCAATTGACACCCCTGTTTCACTCCTTTAGGGCATTCAAAATAATCTGAATATACACACTTCTCACGCACGCATGCAAACACTGAGTTATAAACTCCTCTTAGGGCCATATATAATTTTCCATTCACACCACTTTTACGTAATATATTCCAAAGATTATTACGATTCACAGAATCGAATGCCTTCCTAAAATCCACAAATGCAACATACAGTTTCTTATTTAAAAGTAAATGCTTCTGCACAAGGGAGTAAAGTGTGAAAATATGATCAATTGTACTGTATTTTGCTCTAAATCCAGCTTGTTCTTCAACTATTTTCTCTTCTTTTTCTGCCCACTTTGTTAATCTCTTATTCAAAATATATGTATAAACTTTACTCACTATACTTGTTAGAGCGACTCCTCTATAATTATCTGGATTATTCACATCTCCTTTTTTATGAATTGGGATTATTATGGACTTTGCCCATTCTGACGGAAAAATGCCATTATCAAAAAGCTTGTTACATAAATGGACAAGGAAATCAATTACATTAGCATTTGCATGTTTTAACATTTCGCTGATTATTTGATCTGGTCCTGCGCTCTTTCCTGCTTTCAAATGCCTGATACTCGCAGTCACTTCTTCTTTAGTTATAGGCTCATTGAAAAGGGGCTCAAAATTATTTTCTTCCTCTACTATATTACTCTCTTGTGCAGTATTTCCCCCGATATCATTGAAAACACTGCAGAAATGATTGTACCATTGTTCAATAGAGATTTCATTGTACACAAAGGCCTTTCTATTAACAGATCTTATTATTGACCAGAATGTCCTGGAGTCATTGATGGAATCTTTGAGTGTTCTTATTTTCTTATCTTCGTATTCCCTTTCTTTCGTTTTCCTTAGTTTAACATACTCTTTTCGTGATATGACATATGCTTCTCTTTTTTCTTTTTTTTCTTTTTCTGTTTTGCATCTCTGGAATCTTTTCAGTAGCCTCTTAACTTCTTGTTTCTTTCTTTCACATTCCTTATCAAACCAATCATTCTGTTTCTTTTGTCCTTGTCTCACTGTTCGTACCATACACGCAGCTGCCCCGCATAAAGCCTTAGTAAACTGCTCCGAACTGTCATTCACATTATAATCTAACAAACCGAAAGCTGTCTGTAGACAATTGTTGAACTCAGAACCATCAAGCTCTTGTACAAATAAACTTGCTAATTCTTCAGACCATACAATTTTTTCTTCCCCTTGTTGTCTTGCACTTTCTACATCTGTATGATTATTTCCCCTTTTCCATATTACCTCAACAGGTAGATGCCATGAATCAACACAGTTACCTACCCGTAAATCAAAGCATGAGACCAGATTATATGGAACAAGAAAATAGTCAATCACACTACACCCGTTTGGAGACACAAAAGTGTATTCACCCTCTGTATCTCCATCACAAAAACCATTCAGAATAACCATATCCAACATAAAACATAAGTTCAACAGTGTTTTGCCAAAACTATTCACAGTTTCATCTTTAGAACAACGTACATCACATTCATTATACATCCTGTCATACTCAATGTCTTCCAAATAAGTAGTCATGTCTTCAGGCGCAAACTGTTCGTGACCTGTTCTAGCATTGAGATCTCCCATAATTATAAAATGTGTTTTTTTTCTTTTTCAAACTGTTGTAGCATTAATTCTTCCAGCATCAAGATCCCATCTTTAATTAATGTTTCGTTATATCTAGGGCTTCCTTCTGGCGCAACATAGCATGCAATCAAAATCAGATCTTTGTCTAAATCAAATACATTTTTGTTTACTCTGATGGCAATGGTGTTATCATAATCTAACATTATTTCTTTCACACAATTTTCTAAAGTTTTTTTCACCAACAATAAAACTCCACCCGAATTCCTGCCATGGTGTGACAATTTCTTAGCTGGAGCGTAAAACTTCAAATAATCAGTGAACAAACAGCTGAAATCAAACGAAATATCAAGAAAACATTCAGTAAGACAAACAAAATCAAATTTTGTTACATAATTTATGAAGGAAACGTTCTTCAATTTACTGTACAAATTTTCAACGTTGTAATTCAAAAAGGACCACTGGTTTGGATGGCCATGCCTGTCCTATGGCTTTCTGGAAGTACCGGAACGCAAGCTCCTGTTGCCAAGGTTACCGCCTGCTCCTCTGCCGCGGGCCGTGCTTGTTGACGTCCGTCGCGGTTGGCTGCCCATGCTCACCCTCTCACCCGTCTGTCGGTCTGCCGCAGGACTGCCGCGTGATGCACGTGCGTCCGTGTCTGTAAGACGCCCGGTGTCATGCCCCTGGGAACTCCTGTTGGCGTCACGCTGAAGCTCGGCCCGGTTTGCACGTGAGATGACAGGCGGGGAAGAGGAGGAGGAAGGGGAACCACCACTCGCGACTCTGCCCCCGTTAGAGGTGACAACTCCTCTCGTCATCTTCCCATCTTGAGGGGGGTCCCCACCAGCGACTTCATCCCGCCGATTGGTGAAGGTGGGCGTGTTTCTCACGTCGGAAGAGGAGGTGTGTTTAGGTTGTAAGTCTGAAACTGTGTCACCACTCACAATCTGAGCATAAGATCGCTGTTCTGGTGGTCTTGGTCCAATCACCAATTGTCCCTTTTGGAAGTATGCTCTTTTGCCTTCACTACGTGCTCTTGCAACGATTTGTGCCTGTGTTCTTGTTAGGTCGTTTGCGACCCTGATACCTTTCACATCTAGTTTTCGTCGTATGTCTCTGTTTGTAATAATCAGCATTTTGTCTCTCCACCTGGTGAATTTGACTATCATTGGTTTGGGTTGCCCTTGTCTTGTCTGTCCAGTTCGATGTGCTCGTACGATGTCATCAGTAGTCCAGACTTTAGGGTCGTCAATACTATTGAGAACGTCAATAACTGCGGTAGCACATGAGTCAAACGTTTCCCTAGATTCTTGCTGAGAAATCCCGAAAAAACGTAAATTATCTCTTCGTGAAAAATCTTCTAACCTGTCTGAGTCTGACTTTAATTGGGCAACATCGTGTCTCATATCCCTGATTGTCTCTGTGAGTTGTTGTATTTCCTCTTTCTCATCATTAGATTCCTGGAACAGTTGTTGTATGTCGCCATTCATATCTGTCACTGTCTCCGTCAGGTTTCTGTGATCTTTCTCCAGTCTGTTACACCTGTTGTTGATTTCCTCACATCGTTCTTTCACTTGACGTAGCTCGTCTTTGATCTCTCCAAGATCATTCCTTATCAATTTGGTTTGCTCAGAGAACTGTTGCTGCATCACTTGCATGAGTCTGTCAACCATGTTATCATTTCCGTCCTCTGTGTGTGTGGTACTGTCAGTGATAGGGCCGGGATTTGTCTCTATGTCACCGCAGAGGAGCAGCCTTCTCACGCAAAACACGATGTGCTGCACGCACACGGCCGAGAAAAGCAATGGCACGTGCATGGCTACCTGACATACACCGTCGGTGACACATATCTCCTCTGAGAGAGAAAGAGAGAGAGAGAGAGAGAGAGGCAGAATCAGTGTGAGATAGCATTCTTTCTGTGGCCTTCAGGTGACATTCCTGAAAAGTGCTGCTGTGTTCTGATCGCGGGGGATCTTTGAGGAGGAGCAGAGACATGCAAGGAAAAAGAACCCATACAGTACTTCACGTGGTAGAACTGGTTGCCTTTGGTTTGTAGTACACAGAAAGAGAGAGAGAGAGAGAGAGAGAGAGAGAGAGAGAGAGAGAGAGAGAGAGGCAGAATCAGTGTGAGATAGCATTTTTTCTGTGGCCTTCAGGTGACATTCCTGAAAAGTGCTGCTGTGTTCTGATCGCGGGGGATCTTTGAGGAGGAGCAGAGACATGCAAGGAAAAAGAACCCATACAGTACTTCACGTGGTAGAACTGGTTGCCTTTGGTTTGTAGTACACAGCTGGCAGTGCAGCAGGAACTCTGGATGGTTATAATACCGGGTATTTAGGTATACGTAAAAGTTCTTCCGTAACATGAGCAGTCTGTGGGGAAGCGTGGTGTTCAACGTCTCACAAGAGTCAGCATTATCAATGGCGGGTAATGCCCTTCTCCTCTTTCTCGTTGATTTACTTTTCACCTCCCTGGGGTGGACAAGAAATCGCACGTGTAAACGTTCGTTCGTTGGTTCGTTCGTTTCGTTCGTTCGTTAGTTTGTTCTTTCTTTCTTTCTTTTTCTCTTTCTTTCGTTTGTTCGTTCGTTTGTTCGTTCGTTCGTTCGTTCGGTCGGTCGCTCGTTCGTTCATTCGTTCGTTCGGTCGGTCGGTCGGTCGTTCGTTCGTTCGTTCGTTTGTTCGTTCGCTGTTTTGTTCGCTCATTCGTTCGTTCGTTCGCTGGTTTCTTTGCTTGTTTGTTTGTTTGCATATTTGTTGTTTTTTTGCTTGTTTGTTCGATTGATTGATTGATTGATTGACTGATATATTGGTTCATTCATCGATTCATTTATTGCTTGAAACCGAACCGAATCATTTAGATCCTTTAGACTTGAATTTTTGAATCTGAATTAAAATTTGCTTAAGGGGTTTTCGTCGCACCCTGAACGTTTTACATGCTCTCCATCCACATCTGCTACTGATGATCTGGCAGACTCCTTAAGCCTGTGCAAGAACACTTTTGCACTGTTAAGTATCAAAAATAAAGCAAGGATGGGGGTGGAGGGGGAGATGACCTATTACGCACAAAGTCGACACAGCTAGAATGATGGCAGCATAAAGATGGACAGCAAACAAGCCATTACTTTTTTATGCTGCTGGCTTTCACTGAAGTCCAAGACAAGTGTGACCGCCCGCATACAAGCAAATAGGAACCAGAAAAAAAAAAAAAACAACACACAAAATAGAATCTGAACCCCTATTCATTATAAAGGACATTAGATCAACTGTGAGTTCTCGATCTATTGGTACCTTTCTATCTCTCTCTCCTCTGTCTCTCTGGTACTCTGTCTTGTCTCGTCTCTCTCTTCTCTTTCTGTCTTTGTGTGATTGTGTGTGTGTGCTTGGCTGTGTGTGTGTGTGTGTGCCTGTTCTGTTTCTGTCTGTCTCTGTCTCTCTGCTCTCTCTCTCTCTCTCTCTCTCTCTGTGTGTGTGTGTGTGTGTGTGTGTGTGTGTGTGTGTGGTGTGTGTGTGTGTGTGTGTGTGTGGTGTGTGCTGTTCTGTTTGTTGTGTCTTGTCTCTCTCCTCTCTCTCTCCTCTCTCTGAGTGTTGTGGTTGTGTGTGTGTCTGTGTGTGTGAGTCAGTCTCTCTCTCTCTCTCTCTGCTCTCTCTGTCTTCTCTGTCTCTCTCTGTCTCTGCTCTCTCTCTGTCTCTCTCTTTCTCTCTCCTCTGCTCTCCTCTGTCTCTGCTCTCTCTCTGTCTCTCTCTTTCTCTCTCCTCGCTCTCTCTCTCTGTTCTCTCTCTCTGTCTTTTTCTGTCTCTTTCTCTCTCTCTTTCTCTCTCTCTCTCTCTCTCTCTCTCTCTCAATCTCTCTTTCTTCACAGCTATCATCTCCTTTGTTTCTCATGCTTTTGTAAAGTGCATGAACCATTGGCGTCTATAACACTCAATACGCTATCACAAGTCATTTTATAACTTGTCTTGCATGTTATCTGTGTGGGTTTATTTTCTTCAAATGCTGGTATCCTGTGTGCACAGCTGTAAGGACTAGCTGTAAGACTGGTCCAGTGGGACCCATTGCAACTATCCTTGAGAAATGAAGTATGATGAAGTCTAAAGTCTGTAC